>JAHRHZ010000095.1:2198306-2313030 GCA_024137785.1 Ginglymostoma cirratum | reverse complement strand
TTGACGTTTCGGGCCTAAACCCTTCATCAGCATTTCTGATGAAGGGTTTAGGCCCGAAACGTCAAGTTTTCCTGCTCCTATGATGCTGCTTGACCTGCTGTGTTCATCCAGCCCCATGCTTGTTATCTCGACAGTTGAGAGTTATCCACATTACTGTGGGTCTGGAGTAATATGTAGGCCAGACCAGGTAAGGATGGCAGCTTCCTTTCCACAAGGACATTAGTGAACAGGATAGGTTTTTCCTAACAATCGACAATGGTTTTACGGTCATTGTTAGACATTTATACTTGGATTTTTATTGAATACAAATTTCACCATCTGCCGTGGCAGGATTCAAACCCACATCCCAAAACATTATCTGGCTGTCCAGATTAATAGTCTCATGATAATACCATTAAGCCGTCGCCTCTCTATTCAATGGCCTTTTCCATGTTACAGCCGTTATGAAGTTCCTGTGCACCAGGAACTCAATTCTGGGGATTGAAAGAAAGCATGCTGCGGCGCCATGAATGTCAATAACTATGAAGGGGTGGGGAGTGCAACTCAACATATAAGGGTGCGACAAAGCATTGAAGGCCACAGACTGCTGTTGGCCAGCAGGTCGTCCAGGATCACCAACACCCTGCCTTCAACTGGGGCATGGGGAGCCCAGTACATAGCAGTTTTTGACATAACTATGCTGTAGACCTGAGGCTCAGGGATAAAGTGGGGTGAGGAAGACTTAAGTAAAAGAGTTGGGTGAGAACTGGGGGTTGGGGGGGGGGGCACGGGGCTGGTGGGTGGGGAAGCCTAAAATCTCAAGGGGTTGACAAAGTTTGCAAGATGGAAACCAACATGAAGGTTTGGGCAGGTGTGTAACATAAAGAACAGACTGAGCCTGCAACTCATACTTTGAAGTTTGACCAGTGCTGCCTTCCAGCCTCATCAGGATCACAAATGCACAATGAAAGTGAAACATGGCTGCTATCACACTTTGAGTGGGCAGAAAGTAAGAGCTTTGTGCGATCTGTCTGAGGGACCGGGATCTACTTGTGGAGCAATGTGTAGCTCATTGTGGGCCAATTGCACTAATCAGGCTCCTATACAGAGTGGGTAAAAGATGTTTGGAATCACAGAATGCTGCATGTGAACTGTATGCAGTAACCAGCTCCATCAGATACAAATCCTGGCCATGAATAACCTGGACGATGTCATTGATCATTACAAATTAATCGCAATCATCTCTGGGAAGCAGGAGCAATGACAGGTGAACTTCAAAGAGTAATGTGTGCGTGAAAATTCACAACAATATTCCAAGATCTCACAGGCTGCACAATGGCATGGGGCTGTTTTCCTGTCCTAATGGAATTTGGTTCAGAACAGTAGAGGACAACCACTAGTGAGTCTTAACCAGAAGAGGCTGTTTTTAAATGAGGTGTAGGTTGCTGTGTGATAGCAATCATGTGCAGGTTACACTGGCTGGTTAGACATTGTTACTGAGACTGTTGGGAGTCATAGATAACACATCAATCCTCGTCAACAGTCAGACCTATTCTAATGATTTCCCCACCCAGGACTATATGACATCACCCGATAAGGCAGAGCTTAATGCAGTCTGCAACATTAACCTTTTCAGAACCATTAATTTACAGAACAGCATGAAGAGAGTCTCAGGCTGGCTCGCTCCATTGTCAGTTGACTGAAAGTATACAAGTTTCTATCAGTACAAAGCAGAAAGTGAGCCAGAACATAGCCCGGCTTGTGCTTTAAATGTTCCATCAATATAACATGGTTATAATTTCACCACGGTGATTATTGACAGATCAGACCACCATTGAAAACTCATATTTCAAGGGTGGTCAGGGGGTTATAATGATAAGGATTTGTTAACAATTTGTGATGCTAGAACATAAATAATCAGGGAGTCTTGGAGCTTGTGGGATTGCTTCAGAGATTCGGTGGGGACTACCCATTTTTCCTCTCAAGTTAAGATAGTTGAGGACCCAGTAGTTTTATTTGTCTGTCTGATCCATATCCGGTAACTTGGGGATAGGGCAGGAGGCTGAAGCATTTAATAGAGAAAGTGACCATGAAGAAACCTAATGGTCTCTCTCCTTCTCAGAGGATTGTAGCGTGATCAGGCGGCTCACTGTCTGAGATGTTTACAACACCTCGGAGATGCTGAAAGCCAGATGTGTTTCAGTGAAGGATGATGTGCAGAAGCAGTATCTGGGCTATATACTAAGGAGTATTTTACAAGATGTCAGCCTGCAAGGAAGTGGGTGTCAAACTGAGAACACATCTGAGACCTGGGTCGAAAGCCCCACCCCAGCGCTGTCAAGTCTGCTCAGTTTGCAGCTGAGAGGGGTTTTGAGCAGAGAGAGAGACGGAGTCTGGAGAAATCCTGATATTGTTTATACACTGGACAAGGGTCCACACAGCACATGAGGCCACCCAACCAACAGATCACTAGGGACTGGATGGGTGTGTAAATGAAGCCTTCTGACAACCACGATGCAGCACTCAGTTTAAGCAAGAAATTAAGAATTTAATTAAATTTACTATAAGGGAGGCAACTGTCTTTTTGTTGTCCAAGAGTGATTCTAGCATGAAGAGAGAAATATACCAATTTATTGAGGTCTCCTATTGCCGTCTCTTGCGAGGGTGCAATTCCATGACCCCTCCTGTTACTCATGTGAAGCGGCTGTCATCATATATCAGTCAGGACAGTAAGAGTAGGCAAGATCCTTGCTTCAGAGGAACTGAATCCAAATATGTGCTTGCCTGAAATCTGGATCTTTAAACAGGCATTACTGCATCAGAATATGGTCCAGACACTCCTGGTTGAATTTTCCTCTGGGGTATGCGTCCATTTTGCACACCCCAAACACCAGCCCAGGTGACATCACATTACAGAGTAAGGGATTGATCCCAAGTCTCATCGTGTGCCTGCTGTAAATACTAATACTGATATAAAACAGGAGTTCAACCTGATTCAGAATGGGAGGCATAGCCACCACAATCCCAGCCTGAAGTATATTTGTGAATTCACCTCAATTTCAAATGTCCACATTTTCCCCAACTGAGTGATTTAACTTCAATTGTTATCTTTCCCATTTAATGAAATGTTATTATTTTAAAATTAAACATGACCTTCAAAATCATTAAGATTTTGATCTTAATTAATCTTCTCCAACTTCCTTACTGTAATATTGCGCCTCATGTCCAGCAAATTACCCACAGATGGGGGAATAACCTGTTGACAGAAAACTGTTCAACCGACGCCACCTACAATCCAAAACAAAATCGCTCAGTTACTGACCATGAGAAGATAATGCGTGTGTTTGTACGTGTGTGTGTGCGCCTGTCTGTCTGTGTGGGTCTGTGTGTGTGTCTGTCTGTATGTATGTGTGCGCCTTCACTCAGAAACTGCATTGTCAACTCCTTCCCCATTGTGTGTGAGGAAATGGGCCTTTCGTTAGAAAAAACCCAGAAAACTGAGCTCCTCTTCCTTTGCACAACACTTATCCACGTCAATTACAGTCAATGGTGAGATTCTGAAGAATGGGGAGCATTTTCCAAAGTTTGGGAATTTCCCCTAGCCTAAGATAGACATAGACAATGAAATTTCACCTCCAATGTATCATTTCAGCCTCCAGACAACTGAGGTAAACAGGGTTTGAGGATCAGGGTTTGAAACCTGACAGCAGCTATCTCAAAGCCCTGCAGAAGATCCACTGGAACTGTCTTCACATGATCCTCCAGATCTAATAGCAGCGTCCCCTCCTAAGCCAACACGGCCAGCATTAAGGCACGAATCACTCAAAACCAGCTCATTCATGTGGGTCACATTGTCATTATGCCTCACACCAGGCTCCTGGAGCAAGTGCTCTACACACAACTCAGTCAGAGCAGCACACTCACAGGAAACACTTCTGGAATGTCCTCAAAGCATTACTGAAAGAGTCTCACATATATTCTCAGACAATGGGAGTTCCCGATTTGTGACTGGATAAAAAGTGGATAAGGGGCAACACGTTAAGGGACATCGTCAGGAACACACAGAGGTGAGGGTGAGGGTGAGGGTAAGGGGTTGGACCATGTGCACAAACGACTCATCGACCACACCCTCCGAGCACCACTGGCCCCACACACAGCAAGGCCTGCAGATCACACATTACACTCATCAGCCATCTCAGAACCAATTAAACTGGAGGTGAAACAAGTCATCCTCAATCCCAGGGGACTGCCAAAGAAGAATTTTCAAATTAATTCGTCCAACATGTCTTGCTTGAAACATACTTTTTTATGGCAAAGAGACTGAGTTTGGCAAGATTTGGGCAAAAATAGACAGATGAAAAAGTCATTTTGTCCACGTCAGAAGGAGTGTGAGCTATTGAGGGGGGCATTAGGAGAGTGAGAGGCTGGATCCAAGAGAACAGATTAACCATTAGCCTCATTAACGCCAGGACCTTTACTGATACACATGCCTGTAGGTTACGCCGTGTAGGCCCTTTAAGACTGCACACTCAGACATCTTAAAGGGAACATTGTCTGGAGTAGCCTGTATTTATATTGTGCAGCACACTCCACAATGCTGCCGGGGTCAGCATCCACACTGTTAAGCATGGCCTCCACGCGGTTAGGCACAGGCAGTATTTTCATTAATGGAGTGGTCCAGAAACCGCAAGTATTCTTAATTGTAAACATCAAATCCTGATCCCCCAACAATTAATGAGTAACGCCAGCTGCGGATGCTTGTTAATCTGTGCGCTGAATGCTGGTGTATAATGAGGCTGGTCTAGCTTCATAACCCATGTGTGTTAAAGAAAGCGACTGTCCTTTTAACCCTTGACCTTTGGTATTTAAAAATGGCTATTAGTTGTCAGGTTACAACATCCACACATACCGAAACTAGGATTTACAGGCCATCACCACCTGTTCTGGAGGGAAAGAAACATTTTGTTTTGACTTTTTAAAAAAATCCATGGAGCATTGAAATGATTACAGGAGCTAAACAGAGGGCAATGGCATGAGGTAATAAATCACACAGACTGGGCCCACACAACCATTAACTTTGAAGGGCTTGGAGGGGGTGGGGATGAAGGAACCTGGGCAATGATTTATAGACTGGATTTATAAGGCAAATCTGGTGGGAATGTTCTGGATATGTAGTTGCCTTTGTAATGCTTATCACATGCTGTCTCTTATGGCTTTCATTAGGGACAGAGTGTTAGTGCCGGCCAAGTGTAAAACATTGAGACCAACAGGTATGATGTCTGCGAGGCTGCAACTTCTGGAAAGTCTCTGTAAAATCAGATCGGGTGAGCAAAATTTTCCTTACTGTCATTTCTTTTCTCCCCTAGTGTTCACCCCACCTTGCCTGACACATTGTAGCTGTTTGATTCCAGCAACGCTTCAAGCAATCCTATAATTGTCACATCTTCAGTTTGTACTCAATGTTGGCTCACCATCGGAAGCTAAACAAATCCTATCTATACATCGGATATTCACCAGGGGGCAGTAATGAGGAACTGGACCATTCACTGACTATTCTTGCGCCCAGTTAAGGAGTATAGCTGTACCCTCATGACCACAGCTAAGGGGCGTGATTGTATCGTCATACCCTTCATTACACCAGACAACAGATATAACTGTACCCTCACCAGACCATAAAATATAGGAGCAGCGTGAGCACATTTGGCACACTGAGTCTAAGCTACTATGTGATCATGGCTGATATGCTTCTCAATATCATTTTCCTGCCCTCTCCCTGTAATCTTTGATCTCTTTACTAATCGAGAACCTATCTATCCCTTAAATACACTCAATGACATGGCCTGCACAGCCTTCTGTGGTAATGAGTCCCACAGATTCACCACCCTCTGGCTGAAGAAATTCCTCCTCACCTCAGTTCTAAAGAGTTATCCCATCTCTCTCTGAGGCTGCACTGTCAGCTCCTAGTCTCTCCTACGAGTGGAAACATCTTTCCACTCTATCCAGGCCTCTCAGTATTCTGCAAGTTTCAATCAGATCACCCCCACCCCCAGACCCATCCTTCTAAACGGGCCTACAGTCCTCAACCACTCTTCATATGACAAGCTTTTCATTCCCAGGAATCGTTCTTGTAAACTTCCTCTGGACTCCCTCAAACAGCAGCACATCCTTCTTTAAATACAGGGCCCAAAATGGCTACCATTATTCCAAGTGCGGTCTGACCAGAGCCTTATACAGCATCAGTAATACACCTCTGCCCTTGTGTTCTAGCCCTCTTGAACACGAATGCTAATCATTAATGCATACCCTCATGACCCAAGTATTCCTAACTGCCGAGTGAACCTGTGTGTTAGCTTTAAGAGAACCCTGAAGTAGGACTCTTAACTCTTCCGAATCCTTTCCCCATGTAGAAGGTAGGCTATGCCTCTATTCTTCTTACCAAAGTGTATAACCTCACACTTGCCCACACTGTATTCCATCCGCCACTTCTTTGCCCACTCTCCTAACCTGTCCAAATCCTTCTGCAGCCTCCCCACTTCCTCAACACTATCTGTCCCTCCACCTATTCTTGTGACATCTTCAAACTTAGCAACAATGCCCTCAATTCCTTTATCCAGATTGTTAACGTATACCCTTCCAGCACTCCAGCCTCAGGGAACAGCTACATCCTCATATCCCTCATGAGCCCTGCCAAGCGATACCACGGTAACATTATGTCCCAGGCTGAGGGATACTGTTATAATGCTGGCCTAGGGGTTACAGTCGTGACCCCGTGACCTGGACAAAGGGGCAGAGTCGTAAACTCACAATTCCTTAGGTGCCTGGCTGGTAAGGGACTGCAGCCGAGGGATAGAGGCAAATCCGGGTCTCTGTCTGTGACCCTGGGGGAGGGTCAGTTGACCTTTAAACATTATATACATGGCTTGGTATGAGCTATAGATGGACAGGTGAGAGTTATGGGCTCAGCAGAGAAACCAAAATCGTCATTATTTAGAGTGTAAGGTCTTACGTGATGTCCATAAGCTTCTGATTGACTACATTCTTGACCTTGCAATGACACCAGCCCCCTCACCCTTTAACAGAGATGCAGTTACCCAGGCTGTGCTGAGAAGTATCATCCCATCCCTTCACCACGGCATCATTTATGTCAGTATAGGTTTCTAAGCCTCCAAGTTCTCACACTTCTTTCCCTCGTGTCCCAGTGTGCAGATCCTGCAGGGCTCACCAGAAACCCTCAGATACCCCCAGCTAATTGGCCAGCCTCCATTTTGGGAGAACTGCTAATATTCCTGGCTCAGCATGATGAACTAACCAACAGGGAACAGAAATTAAACTGAGTCTGGTCTTCCCAATATTCAAAATTGCTTCTCCTCCAATCCTGGTTCTCAGACAAGCCTTTTAACAGGTCTGGGACAGTGGAGGGGGTAAGAGTGGCTGCCTAGACAATATCAAATTATTTACTACTTTATGCCCTCATGACCAAACCAGAACAGGAATTTAATAGAATTCTTTATTTATCATATGTATCTGCTAGTAACAGAGTTAACGGACTGTTACTTCGACATCGTACCCCTTGACATGTAATGTAGGAACATAGGAACTGGAATAGGCCATTCAGCCCCTTCGAGCCTGTTCTACCATTCAATGAGATCATGGCTGCCCTGTGGCCTAACGCCATATATCTGCCTTGGGCCCATATCTCTTAAGACTTCTGTTTAACAAAACTTTATTTATTTCAGATTTAAAATTAATTCAGCACCCATTCCTGTTTGTGGAAGGGAGTTCCAAACATTCTACCACCCTCTGTATGTAGAAGTGCTTGCTAACATCTCCCCTGAAGGCTCTGGCCCTAATTCTCAGGTTATGATTCTTAGTTCTAGAATCCCCAGTCGGTAGAAATAGCCTATCATTATCTACCTTGTCTTTTCCTGTTAATATCTTGAAAAGTTCAATAAGATCACCCCTAAACCTTCTAAATTCTAGGGAAGACAGGCCTGAATGTATGCTCTCTCATAACTTAACCTCTGAAATCCAGGTATCATTCTTGCAAATCTACGATATACTCTAAAGGCCAATATATCCTTCCTGAGGTGTGATGCCCAGATCTGCTCACAATACTCTAAGTGGGGTCTGACCAGGACTTTCTCTAATTACAACATAACGTCTACTTCTTTATCCTGCAGTCCTCTTGATATTAAGGCCAGCATCCCATTAACTATCTTGAAGCATCCCACACCCCATCTAAGTACATCCAGACAAGTAACAGAGCTAGAAGTCCTTCACCTCAATATTTCCATCCAGACAACTAACAGAGATAACAGTCCTTCAGCCTGACATGGTACTTTCTGAAGAGTAGTAAAGATGAAAGTTCTTCACCCTGACATATATTATGAATTACTGGGGTGGCACACTGGAAATCAAGTCTCACTATTCCTCAAGTCATCACAAAAGTTTCTTTCTAAATTCTCCAATTTACCTTATTTTCATACCTAGGTTGACAGATAAGTCTCTGCACTGAACGAAAATTAAAATTTATTACATGTCAGTAGATTCTAGGTAGAGGCAAACAATTATGAACCATCAGCATGAAACTCTAACCTTCTTGTAAACTTCCCCTTACTGTTGCAAAGTTGGGTAGAGTATTTGTGGATTGGAAGGCAGGACGTTAGAATTTGATGTTTGTAGAATATTGGTGTTTGTGAAATGCTAGGAAGTGTGTGGTCCCTTTAAAAGATGATATGCTTTTTCTCTGCTTAAAGATTCAAAAAGGATGTCTGTGGGCAGGAACTTGTGGGTATGCAGGTGTAGGGAGCACATGAACTGAAATATTTATATCAAAAGGCTATATAGTCAGCAGGCCAAGCAGCAGTTTTGTTTTGTTATCAAGACAAGTTTTGAATTTAGCCACTCAATTTGAACCAGACACTTAGATAGCAAAACCAACTAAATTTAAATCTGTTACAGATTTCGTAGGTATATAGTTTTCAGAAGAAGGGTTTAGGCCCGAAACGTCAGCCTTCCTGCTCCTCTGATGCTGCTTGGCCTGCTGTGTTCATCCTTGTTGTCTCAAATTTAAATCTGATTGTTTTGGTAACATAGGACCAATCCAATTGTAATGGGAATATTGATATGTCATCAAGGGTATAAAAGAACAGGTAGTTTAGCAAAGATAGGAGAGCAAACTGCATCTGCAAGAACAAACAACTCTCAGCTCTCAAGAGAGAATGACTAGCTCTCACAGTCTTCTCTAAGTTTTAGAGAAAGCACCATCTAAATCAAAGGTACCTAGAGCACAACTAGTTAATATTCCTGATAGAAGAATTCAACGGAGAAGGCATTTCTGACAGAATGTTCAACGGAGAAGGCACAGAATGTTCCAGAAGACATGTAACCTGGCTGTAATTTCGACAGACTAAATTCTATTTTTATTATTTTTGTTTTATGTAAGTGGGGCTTGTATTTGTTGGAACAGCATACCACAAGAATCTTGTTTTATTTGGGAATAGCTAGTAGTTAGAAGGTATTTATTTGGTGTGGTAATAATTTAGTTAATTTGTTCACTGTTAGGGTTAGATGAATAAATTGTCACTTGTTGATTATAAAGTGAGTGTCAGATATTTACTTTTATTAATCACTGGAAGTTGCTGAAAACATTGGATTACATCCCTTCTCACACTCCTTTTATCAGATTATGGGATGAGGAGCTCCTCTCTGGGTGTTTTGGTTTTAGTTATCAGAGGGGGTTCAACCTCTGCTTTATAACATTACACATGCATGCACACACACACACAGAGGAAAAGAAAACACATGGGTGTTAGGGATGGAGGGAAGACTGGGAAAGCAGTTCACAGGTCTCTTGTTCATAGGATTGGTGAGACAGTTCTTATGCTGATCAGAACACTGCTTCTTGCTCTGTATGCTTCCACTGATTTTCAGCGGCTGGGTCCCACTTATACAATTCTCTGACTTATCAATTAAAACAACTGCTAAAGGAAAAATACATTGGTTTTCTTCAAACTTCACATGGCTTTTACTGCAGAGAGCAGAGAGAGCTCCTGAAGCTGCGGAGATCTGGTGGCTTCCCATAATATCTTATTTACAGCTACAAGCTGTTCAGCTACCTGAGAACTAATCATATCAGTTTTGGCAAGCAGGTTTCAAAGAAATGCACAGACAGGCATAAGGGCGAGGGTCGAAGAAAGGAATATGTTTATTAAAAAAAAACAAAGAAAAACAATTTCCATTTTTGTTTATGATATAATCATTAAACTTTTTGTTTATTGGACTCACTGTGATGGAGAAAATATTAATCTCCAGGGCTGTAAACTGATGAAATATCTACTTTTCAATTTGAGTCGACTTACTGATTAGATAGTAACGGTGTCAAGAACATTTCAGTCCAGTTTTGTTTTCATTCCAGAGACCTGATCACAGAAATCTCAGTTTACCCTCCAATGCAGTAATGAGGGTGTACAAAACTGTCAGATGTGTATTCTTTCAGGTGGGAATTAAGTAAAGAACCTGTCTGATCCTTCAGGTGACAAGATTATATGAGAGACAACACAGTGGGGAGCTGGAGGAACACAGCAGGCCAGGCAACATCAGAGGAGCAGGAAGGTTGACATTTCGGGTTGGGACCCTTCTTCAGAAAGATTATGTGGGAGCTTGCTGTGTGTGAATCGACCGCTGCCTCTCGTCCATAACAGTGGTGAATACACTTCAGAAGTTGTTCGATGACTGTTAAGTAGTTTGGGATTATGAAAGGTAAATATTGCAAGTCTCTTTTTTTTCCAGTAGAACATAAATAAAGGACCTGAAACTGGCAGATTTATGACAGCAAGCAAAATTAGTTCTGTCATACTCAGTCTGATTACAGTATGTGATAGCTGAGTTATACAACACAGCTGTGTAAATGTATTTATTGCTTTTTAATATAAATTAAGTGTGAATCAAAGTGACAGGAAGGAAAATCGCCCCACTTCAAGCACAAGTCACTTCTGAAAAAAATCACTGGTCCCCTGTTCTAAACATTGCCCAATGCTGATAAAAGCCCCTCAATGGAGACACCTTTCTACTTCCCACAGCCTCTCCAGCTGAGCCTGGTAACTCTGTGCCAGAACAGAGTCCTAAAGACAGTTTCTTTTTCCCCATGAGGCAAGTAATTGAGATTGTTCAAATGCATTTCACTCAGGAGCTTCAGTAGTGGAGTTTGGATTTGAAATCAGGTCCCAGAGGTGAAAAGCCTATGTTTAACTGGCTACATCATTAAACCCCTCCACACTGAAATTGCACGTACATTACTGCGGCTCGGAAAAGCTGGGAGACATTCAAGCAAAGCTACCAGTGGTCAAATTGCAATTGCTGCTCAAAGAAACTGTAATGGCCTCAAGGACATTATTTCCTCCATTTGAGCAGGGAGTATGCAGTGTAGCTCCATCACAGCATCCCAATGGTGTATACTATCAGGGTTTGAAAGGGTAATGTCTCTGACAGTGAGTGATACCGCTGTGATGATGTAAGAGGTCACATGTGAGACAGACTCAGAGAGATGGCCATTGTGACTTCAACACAGTCCAGCTTCTTAAAACTGTGTAATCAATATGTTATTGTTCAAAATGAGTGAACACTTGGCATTTTTCAGAGTAGGTGGAGGTAAAGAAAGTCTGGAATTGTAAGCAAGTCTCAGTAATAGTGCCAGATATCTGGTTTAAAAGCTTCATCTAGTTCACTAACATCCATCAGGGAAAGAAATCGGCCACCCTTATGTGGTCTGGCCTGCATGTAACTCCCGGCTCACAGCCAATGGGGTTGACTCTTAATGGCAATATATTTCCAAGTCAGGCTGGTGTGTGGCTGGGAGGGGAACCTGCAGCTGGTAGTGGTCCCATATATCTGCTGGCCTTGTCCTGTTGGATGGAACAGAGAGTTTGGAAGGTGCTGTCTAAGGAGCCTTGGTGAGTTGTTGCTGTGCATCTTATAAAGGGCACACACTAATACCAGTGCGCACTGGGTGGTGAAGGAAATGAATGCTGAGAATGAAGTGTGGGGTGCCAATCAATTGAGCTGCTTTCGCCTTATGGTGTCAAACTGCAAATATTGTTGGAGCTACATATAACCAGGCAAGTGGGGAGTTAATGCAGTAAAATGTTCAACCTCACAGGAGTGATGCCAGACAGATTTGACACTCAGCTACATGAGGAGACATTCGAGCAGGTAAGGAAAAGGGTGAGAGTAGAGGTCTGTTTCAAGAATGGCATGAAGCAGGAGAGGAACACAGTGAGGCAGAGAGCTTTCGGGACAGTACTGAGGAGATGTGAGGACATCTGCCTATGACAGGCCAAAGCAAGTGGGAGATGTGCGAAAGGCCAGAAACAGAAAAACACCGGGTTGTCAAAAAGTTGTGACGCTGGAGGAGTTTACAGAGAATGGAAAGGATGAGGCTAGAGGGATTTGAAAAACAAGGCTTAGAACTTTAAACAGTGAAGACAGCTATCATGAAAATGTGTAAGGTACTTGACGAAACCTTACAGCTGTTTGGCTGGTGGCCAGGAGGTATCAAACAGAATTGAACAATTACTTCAGAAAGATACGAAACCTTGGCAGACCACATGCTCATTGAGAACCAGTAAGAGTCCAGCTGCAGGAATACTGCTACTGGCGCAGCCACCATCCTGAGAACAGACTCAGGATTTTCTCTCTAGAATGGAAGAGTTACCTGCTGCCAACAACTGAAAGAATAGGGAGCATTGCTCAGAACAATAATGTCGCACATGCCTGCACTCAAATTGGTAAGGTGCCTGAAAGCACTATCCGTTTACAGCAAGTTCACATAATGCCGGACTACTTCAGAGAGAAAATGGCACAGAATCATTGAAATTTCAACACACTAGGAGGAGATTTAGTGAGCTTATCATCAAAGCCTTTCATGCTAATCCCATTTCCCTGTATCATTTCATATGTTTTTCCCTTCAAGTGTTTATCTAATTTCCTTTTAATTGTCATGACTGACAACTTCAATAGTCACTCACCGTAATCCACCTCGTATTTTTTTTTTCTATTCATTTTTTTTCTGGGATGTGGGCGTCGCTGGCTAGCCAGGATTTTTTGCCCATCCCTAGATGCCATTGCGAAGGTGGTGGTGGTGAGCTGCCTTCTTGAACTGTTGCATTCGTCCTGCTGTGGGGAGGGAATTCCAGGATTTTGACCCAACAACAGTGAAGGAACGGCAGTATATTTCCAATCAGGATGGTGAGTGGCTTGGAGGGGAACTTGCAGGTGATGGTGTTCCCATATATCTGCTGCCCTTGTCCTTCTAGATGGAAGTGGTCATGGGTTTGGAAGGTACTGCCTGAGGATTTTTGGTGAATTTCTGCAGTGCAATTTGTAGATAGTACACACTGCTACTACTGAGTGTCGGTGGTGGAGGGAGTGGATGCTTGTGGATGTAGGGCCAATTAAACAGGCTGCTTTGTCCTGGAAGGTGTCAAGCTTCTTCAGTGTTGCTGGGACTGCATTCATCCAAGCAAGTGGGGAGTATTCCAACATACCCCTGACTTGTGCCTTGTCGACGGTGGACAGACTTTGAGGAGTCAGGAGGCGAGTTTCCTACTGCAGTATTCCCAGCTTTTGGCCTGCTCTTGTAGCCACTCTGTTAATGTGGTGAATCCAGTTGAGTTTCTGGTCAATGGTAACCCCCAGGATGTTGATAATGGGGGATGCAGTGATGGTAACACCATTGAATGTCAAGGGGCGGTGCTTAGATTGTCTCTTATTGGTGATGGTCATAGCCTGGCATTTGTGTCGCATGAATGTCACTTGTCTCTTGTCAGCCCAAGTTTGGATATTGTCCAGATCTTGTTGCATGTGAACATGGACTACTTCAGTATCTGAGGAGTGCCGAAAGGTGCTGAACATTGTTCAATCATCGGCAAACATCACCACTTCTAACCTTATGATGGAGGGAAGGTCATTGATGAAGCGGCTGAAGATGGTTGGGCCTAGGACACTACCCTGACGAACTCTTGCTGAGATGGCCTGGAGCTGAGATGATTGACCTCCCACAACCACGACCATCTTCCTATGCGTCAGGTATGACTCCAACCACCGGAGCATTTGCCCCCTGATACCCATTAATTCCAGTTTTGCTAGGGCTCCTTGATGCCAGACTCGGTCGAAAGCAGCCTTGATAACAAGGGCTGTCACTCTCTCCTCATCTCTGGAATTCAGCTCTTTTGTCCATGTTTGAGCCAAGGCTGTAATGAGATCAGGAGCTGAGTGGCCCTGGCGGAATCCAAACTGGGCTTCACTAAGCAGGTTATTGCTGAGCAGGTGCTGCTTGATAGCACTGTTAGTGACACCTTCCATCACTTTACTGACGATCGAGAGTAGACTGATGGGGCGGTAACTGGTCGGGTTGAATTTGTCCTGCTTTTTGTGTACAGGACATACTTGGGCAATTTTCCACATTGCCGGGTAGATACCAGTGTTGTAACTGTGCTGGAACAGCTTGGCTAGTGGAGCGGCACAAGTCTTCAGTGCTATTGCCGGAATGTTATCAGGGCCCATAGCCTTTGCAGTATCCAGTGTCTCCAACCATTTCTTGATATCACGTGGAGTCAATTGAATTGGCTGAAGACTGGTATCTGTAATGCTGGGGACCACTGGAGGAGGCCAAGATGAATCATCCACTCGGCACTTCTGACTGAAGATTGCTGCGAATGCTTCAGCCTTATCTTTTATACTGATGTGCTGGGCTCTTCCATCATTGAGGATGGGGATATTTGTGGAGCCTCCTCCTCCAGTGAGCTGTTTAATTGCCCACCACCATTCACGACTGGATGTGGTGGGACTGCAAAGTTTAGATCTGATCCATTGGTTGTGGGATCACTTAGCTCTGTCTATCACTTGCTGCTTTCGCTGTTTGGAATGCAAGTAGTCCTGTTTGGTGGCTTCACCAGGTAGGTACCTCATCTTCAGGTATGCCTTATGCTGCTCCTGGCATGCCCTCCAGCACTCACCATTGAACCAGGGTTGATCCCTTGGCTTGATGGTAATGGTTGAGTGGGGGATATGGTGGGCCATGAGGTTACAGATTGTGTTAGAGTGCCATTCTGCTGCTGTTGAAGACCCACAGTGCCTCATGGACGCCCAATCTTCAGTTGCTAGATCTGTGTGAAGTCTGTCCCATTTAGCACAGTGATAGTGCCATGCAACACGATAGAGGTTGTTCTTAATGTGAAGTGGGACTTCGTCTCCACAAAGACTGTGTGATGGTCACTCTTACCGATACTCTCATGGACAGATGTAACTGCAGCTGGCAGATTAGTAAGGATGAGGTCAAGTATGTTTTTCCCTCTTGTTGGTTCCCTCACCACCTGCCACAGACACAATCTAGCAGCTATGTCCTGTAGGACCCGACCAGCTTGATCAGTAGTGGTGGTGGACATTGAAATCCCCCATCCAGAGTACATTTTATCTTTGCCATCCCTAGTGCTTTCTCTAAGTATTGTTCAATATTGAGGAGTACTGATACATCAGCTGAGGGAGGATGGTATGTGGTAATCAGCAGGAGGTTTCCTTGCCCATGTTTAACCTGAAGCCATGAGACTTCATGGGGCCTGGAGTCAATGTTGAGGACTCCTAGAGCAACTCCCTCCTGACTGTATATGCCCCCTTTGCTGGGTCTGTCCTGCTGGTGGGACAGAATGTATCCAGGGATGGTGATGGTGGTATTCAGGATCATTGTCTGTAAGGTATGATTCTGTGAGTATGACAATGTCAGGCTGTTGCTTGACTAGTCTGTGAAACAGCTCTCCCAATTTTGGCACTAACCCCCAGATGTTAGCGAGGAGGACTTTGCATGTTCGACAGGGCTGTTTCTGCCATTGTCTTTTCCAGTGCCTAGGTTGATGCCAGCTGATCCATCCAGTTTCATTTCTTTGAGACTTTGCAGCGATTGGTACAACTGAGTGGCTTGCCAGGCCATTTCAGAGGGCAGTTGAGAGTCAACCACATTGCTGTGGGTCTGGAGTCACATGTAGGCCAGACCAGGTGAGGGTGGCAGATTTCTTCCCTTGAAGGACATTAGTGAACCAAATGGATTTTACTGACAATCAACAATCTTGTAACCTATTTGCATGAAAAGTTCCTCCCAAGTTCCTTTTACAGAGTCCAGTGTTTGTCCCAAATTTGTGGCCCCTTTATTATTGGTTTAGCAATTTGTAAATAATACTTCACTAATTATACTCTGAAACCCTTGAAAACTTTCAAATATTGTAGTAGATCCTCTTAAACTTTCTCTATTCCAATGGGGACAGCTCCAAATATTTGGTCATGATTTCTATAATGAATCTATGTTCCATTATTTCCATACCTGTCATTTCCAACCTGTAATGGGATAACCTGAACAACGCGTAGTGGGACCTATTTACCACCTAGGACATCTTGATTCTAATTTCTCTATTTTCCAATATACAGCCCTACATATGAAATAATACTTTCATTTTCATAGTGGTCTTCATGGTTTCTGGAAGTCCCAAATCACTTTACAGACAAAGTAATCCTTTAGAATTGTAAACACTGTTGTAATGTAGGAAGGACAGCAGTTAACCTGTAAAGCATGATCCCTATACACAGCAGAGTGATAAGGACCAGATAATCTGTGTAGATGATGTTGATAGAGGGATAAATATTGTGCAACAGATTAGGGAAAACTCATTTCCTGCTCTCCTTTAAATTAATTCTGCGCAATCTTTTAAAATTATTTGATAGGGCAGGTAGGAGCTCAGTTTAACATCTTATCAAAAAAAAAATCCTCCACCAATCCAACACTCCCACTGCACTGCATTGGATTGTCTGCCTAGATTGTGTGCTCCATTGTTGCACTTGGTCCTCGGACATACAGTAGGCCAAATGGATCAGTGTAGGGAACATTTAGGAGACAGTGATCATTGCATCATAAGGTCCAGGATGGTGGTAGAGAACGACATGCAACGTATCAATTGGCAGAGAGATATCATCAATGGGACAAAAAGCTGGCTGAGTAGAATTGACTAGGATAAGAGGTCGGCAGGAATAATAGACACTGAACAGCAAGTTACCAGATGGTTTGGGTAAAGGCAAGGTATATTCTCTGATCAAGTGATAGAGTAGTGCAGCATGGAAACAGACCCTTCGGTCTAACTTTTCCATGCTGACCAGGTTTCCTAAACTGATCCAGTCCCATTTGCCTGCATTTGGCACATATCTCTCTAAACTGTTCCTACTCGTGAACAATCCAAATGCCTTTTAAATGTTGTAATCACTTCTAGGACTTCCTCTAGCACCTCGTTTCATACACGCATCATCCTCTGTCCGAAAACGTTGCCTTCAGGTTCTTATTAAATTTTTCCCCTCTCACCTTAAACCTATGCCTTCTAGTTTTGGAGAGAGATAATAGGAAATGCAGATGCTGGAGAATCTGAGATAGCAAGATGTAGAGCTGGATGAACACAGCAGGCCAACCAATATCGTAGGAGCAGGAAAGCTTGACGTTTTGGGCCTAGGCCTCTGATGAAGGGTCTAGGCCCGAAACGTCAAGTTTTCCTGCTCCTATGATGCTGCTTGGCCTGCTGTGTTCATCCAGCTCTACACCTTCTAGTTTTGGACTCCCTTATCGCAGGAAGAGTACATTGGCTACTCCCCCTATCCATGCCCCCCATGATCTCATAAGCTTCTATAAAGTCATCCCTCAGCCTTCAATGTTCCAAGGAAAGAAGTCCCAGCCTATCCAGCCTCTCCTTATAACTCAAACCCTCCAATCCTGGCAATATCCTTGTAAATTTTTCAGTACCCTTTCTAGTTACCAACAACCTCGCTCTGGCAGGGAGACCAGAATTGAATGCGATCTTGTACAGCTGTAACATGATCCCCCGACTCCTATACTCAATGCTCTGACTAATTAAGGCAAGAATACCAAACACCTACCTCACCACCCTGTCTACATGAGATGTCATTTTCAAGGAACTATGCACATGCACTCATAGGTCCTTTTGTTCTACAACAGTCCCCAGGGCCCTACCATTGACTATGTAAGTCCTGCCCTGGTTTGCTTTACCAAAATGCAACATTTATCTAAATTAAACTCTATCTGCCTCTTCTCAGGCCATTGGCCAATATGATTAAGATCTCGTTGTACTCTGAACTAACCTTCTTCATAGTCCAGTAGAACAAATAGATTCATAGTACCCTGGGCGACAAAGGAGGTAGAAATTAATATTAAAAAGTAAAAGTGTGTTTATGACAGGTATAATACAGTTGAGATCCAAAAGGAATACCAAAGGTTTATAGGGGCGGTGACAAAGCAAATAAGAGAAGCAAAGAAGAATTATGAGAAAAGATGAGAACGTAAAGTCCCCATAGTCCCAGAGGACCACAGGGCTGCTGTCTCCTTACAGAGAGGTAACCAGAGATGACTTTAACCTGAGGGTCACCATTCCTCAAGCAGGCGGGTGATGAGATTGAGAAGGTGGGACCTTCATGTTGACCTCATCTAGTATGGGAATTGAACCTGTGCTGTTAGCAACACATTGTATTGCAAACTAGCCATACAGCCAACCGAGCTAATCAAATGGGAAAAGGCTAGCAACTAACATAAAAGGGGGAGTCCTTCTTCGACAGGCATAGAATTGGTGAAAGAGTGGTTAAAGGAGGAGAAAGGCCAATCAGAGACCAAAAAGGGGATTTACACATGGAGGCAGGGGTATGGCTGAGGTGCACGTGAATACTTTGCACTCGTCTTTACAAAGAGGAAGATGCTGCCCAGGCTATGGTGATAGAGAACAGAACCCAGTCACTAGGAAGGTGCAAACTGATAGATAGTTGGCCCTTAAAGTTGACAAAGCACCAAAGATTTTGATTGAAGTGAGCGTTGAAATTGAGAGGGTACTGGCCACAATCTTTCCAGTCTTCCCTGGACTCCGGGGAGGTGCCAGAAGATTGGAGAATTGCAATCATTTCAACCTTGTTCTGCAAAACTTGTGAGGACAGTGCCAGCAATTACAGACCAGTCAGTTTCACTCCCATGATAGAGAAGCACAGAAAAAGGTGGTTTGATTAAGAAGAGCCAACATGGATTTCTAAAAGGGAAGTCATATTTACCTAACCTGCTGGAATATTTTGAAGAGGAGACAGGGTCCATGAATGTAACACAGTTGATGTGGTATACATGGATTTCCAGAAGGTGTTTGATGCAGTGCCACACAATATATTGTGGTAAAGTTATAGATCATGGTATAAAAGGGACAATAGTAACATAGATACAAAATTGGCAGAGTGATGGGAAACAGATTGTAATGATCAATGGGTATTTTTCGGATTGTGGGAAAGATTCATTGTAAGGTCCCCAAGGGTCGGTGCTTGGATCTTTGCTTTCACTGATCTATATTAATGATCGGGATCTCGATGTGCAGGGGACAATTTCAAAGTTTATAGATGACATGAAACTTGGAAGAACTGTAAATAGTGAGGAGGACAGCACAGAACTCCAAAAGGACTTTGGCAAATTGTTGGAGTGGGCAGATAGATGGCAGATGATGTTCAATGCAGAGAAATGAGATTGAATTATCTATTTATTGTCATGCGTATTCAATGTAAAAATACAATTAAAAGTGTGTGCCTTTGCAGTACATACATGGTGCCATTCACATTAAGTTAGAATAAGACAAGAAAAAAAAGATAACTTAAGAGAATCCAGCTTTCCTTTCCGCTGCTGCAGTCCCACTCAGGGTTTTCCAGCCCTCGCCATGCCTCTGCCAGAGTCCTGCTCCAGGCTTTCCAGCCCATGCCATGCTGCTGCCTGCCTGCGTGCGCTCCGGGCTGCCTGACTGGCCCGATGTCATTGCTGCTTCCTCACTGGTCCGCTCTCAGCTGCCTCACCTACTTGCTCTCGCCGCTGCTTCCTCACTGGCCTGATCTCACTGCTGCTGCATCACCAGCCCCACTCTAGCAGCCCACTCTTGATCCACCGCCTTCGCTTTGACCCAGGCTCAATTCACCTTCGCTGTAGGACACAACCCGCGCGATCAGCTCCCACCACGTGGTTCCTGATTGCGACCCGGCTCCTTGCCGACTCCTCAGGTAGGAAGTTAAACAGGATGGGGGGTGGGGGGTGAAATTACTACAGAGGGAGGAGAGAAGAAGGGAGAAAAGAAAAAGGAAGAACAAAGAAAGGAAGAGAAAGAGAACTAGTGAGCAGAGTGGAGCTCCAAATGAAGCGACTTATCTTGCCAGCAGCTTGCCTCTTCTGATGAGGTGGTGCACTTTGGTTGAAGGAACACTGAAAGAAAAGATAAAATAGTGGGTGCAATTCTAAAGGGGGTGCAGGAGCAGAGGGACCTGTGCACAGATCATTGAAAATATAGAATACAAGAACAGATCAGTTGATCAAGCATGCGGTGTCCTTGGTTTTATTAATAGGGCCGTAGAGTACAAGAACAAAGAGGTGATGTTGAGCATGTATAAGATACTTGTTAGACCTCAACTTGAGTACTATGTACAACTGTGGGCACCGTTTTATAGGAAAGATGTGAATACACAGGAAAGGCTGCAGAACTGATCTACAAAGAATGATTCCAAGGATGAGAAACTTTGGTTGTGAGGATAAAATTAAGGAGATGCGACTGTTCTCCTTGGAGAAAGGAAGGCTGTGAGGAAATTTGGTAGAGGTTTTGAAATTCATGAGCAGACTGGACAGTGTGGGTAGTGAGAAGCTGTTCCCGCTCAGAAATGGAAGAAGAATGACGGGACATAGATGTGCAAACGAAGCAAGGGTGGTGTGAGAAAAAGCTTTTTCACACAAGCAGTTAGGGTGTGGAATGCACAGCCTGGAAATGCGGTGGGAGTAGATTCAATCGAGACATTCACCAAGGCATTGGATGATTATTTGGATAGAAATGGAGTGCAGTGATATGGGGAAAAAGTGGGAGATTGGCACTAGGCAATGAAGCTGGTTTGAACAGCCAGCGATGGCACGATGGGCTGAATGGCTTCTCTCTGTGCTGTCACATTTCTGTGTACCTGTGGAGGCCCTAAGTAGGCCAAAATCCCATAAGGCCTGACTTAGAGACAACTGCACTACTGAGCCATGATGAACATGTACTTAATGGTCCTGAGGACTCCAAAATGAATAACATATTATTTGTGATGAAGTCTTTCTGGTGAAATTCTCTGTTTGTCAATGGCATTATTCTGTAGATATAAGCACTTGGAGTGACGCACAGCTGCCGTGATACACAGCTGAGTTACAATGGCAGCTGTGCCTAAAACTGAACTCAGCAGCAAAGAAGCCTTATGCATGTGTACAGTGTTCCTATGCAATGCTGATAGGATGGACTCTCAGGCACAACATCATTCAGGAGTTTAAAAGCTGTCAACTGGCAGTCTTCACACACAGGTCAGATAGAAATTTGTTTCCTGATTCTGTGATCCCAAAAGCAAGAGAGCCCAGAGAAAAGCATAGCCCTATGTTTAGAATACAGGATTGGTGAGCTTACCACACTGCATGAAGCTTACCTTCATTTTTAACAAGACTTTCATCCACTTGGGAGTTACAGCAAAAGCTGTTTCCTATCAGGGTGAAGTGGTAATGCATGAGCTGTGGACTAGCTACAGCCACACAGAATCCTCCTCTTTCATCAGGAAGCTCTCTGCCTGCTCCAATTAGTTGGCTACTTGAATGGAAGCAGCTGCAGGTTTAAACAGGCTTCCTGAAAGTAAGACCATAAAGGGGAGTGCTCACCTGCTGAGGCCTGGTCAAGATGCCAGCCCTTCACCTTGGAATCTCTTCGTGTGTGGCTGTCAGTATACAAGGTGGCTGCACATGCTGTTCTGCAAATAACAGGCAACTTTACAGTCATAACTGTTAAAAGCCTCATTTCAAAACTAGGGCCCGAATAAACCTAACAGGCCTTTCCAAAAGATAGTGTCCCATTTGTCTTGGTTTATGTGGCAGTTGGAATAAGGTCAGGTCACAGAATCCAGGCTACTGTTCACAATAGCAGGACACTTGTTATGCTAGTGAAACGAGGCTTTTGTTCGTGTTCGTCCTGTCCCCCAATGTACTGTTTATTTTTGATATCAGGTTTATTCAGTAGTGTGTATAAACCCTGCAGGTGTCCAGTACCACATCGATTGGAACACAGTCCAAAGCTTTCAGCTGGAAGCAAAAACCGAGAAGTAATGACAGCAGAACCTAGGAAATGTCAGTCAGGAAACTCTTTCTAGTTTAAACATATTTTTGTTACCATGGAGACTGGGAAACCTGCCAAAGGTGGCCATAGGAACAAGTGCACTGAAATCTGTCAAAGTAGAATTTTGTTTTGGTTTTCCGATGTGTTGGCTACAAGTGCAGATGTGAGACTACACTGGACCCCAGAGTGAGAGCCACAGAACAGGTGCTCTCCACAAAGCAGTTCTTCGAAGACGGATTATTACAAAGGTAAGGCAACATAGTGGTTATGTTACGAAGCTAGTCATTCAATGACCAAAACCAATGAGATGCAACTCATCAGGTCACATTCTATCACCAGAACCTGGGAGTTCAATTTTAATAATGCCTAAAACCAAACAAAAAGAAACTGGTTTCATTAATCATAACCATGAACATAACAGATTGTCATGAGGACTCATTTGTTTCATTCACACCCTTCAGAGAGAAACATGTGCCGCCCTCAGTCATTTTCTGGCCTACACATGACTCCAGACACACAGTAATGTGGTTGATTTTTAACTGCTCCTTGAAATAGTCTTGCAAGCCACTTGATTGTACTCAAGAAGGTAGCTCACCAGTAGCTTCCGAAGGGCATTGGGATGGGCAATAAATGCTGGCCTTCTCAGAGATGCCCAACATCCACAAAGGAATCTAAAAACTGGACTTGGAATGGGGAGGAGAAGTGATGGCCACATTTCAATTAAGTCAGAAATTCCACTTGCTTGTTTACGTTGGAAATTCCAATGTCAAGCCATGCAATACGTCATTTATTTGTGACTGAAAGTTATTAAAATGGAAATGTTGTCTCCTTCGACTGTACTTAACTCAGAAATATGTGACTTTTAAATTGTGAAGCAGGACATGTTTGTTTCACTGAAAGGAATTGTTGAAAATTTGTTTGGCTTCTCTCAGTTACCCATTGAGAAACCTTAAGCTACTTAAAAAGACATAATTTCAGATAGAGTAGTAAAGCTGAGTGAGGCTCTTTCCAGCTTTGATCTATGCCTATAACACCAGCCAAAGTCATGTGCAATATCAATTTAAATACCAGCAAGGTGGAGTGAGCTATTCTAGAAACACAAACCATCTTGAGTCTAAGTGATGCATCTATAATCAGACATCAACTATTTGAAGAATGACACAACATCTTTTCTGGTAGGGATGGCTCACAGATGAGTTGGAACAGGAGTGAATAATTGAGGTTCAGTGGGGAGTATGAGGTTGATTTGGCCCAGACCTGCAGACCCACAGCAAGAGATGCACAGACCACCAGGAACTGACCCTCGACCTCAGCCAGATACTTAGTGTCAGCTGTTACCAGTGACCATACTTCCTCAGGCAGAGCCGCTTGTAGCTGTGCACTTGCTTTTGATGATTTGTGAACTGTACATGGACAGTTCTTTTCTATTTCCTCTTTACAGCTCTCACCATTTGGAAAGGCTCCAGTTTGTCTTTCTCAGATTCAAAGTGGATGATCACCTGCTTCCCCATAATAAAATTCATCTGTCACAGTTTTGACCATCCAATTGGATTGTCCATGTTCCTTTTAACATTATGAACTCAACTACACAGTGTATACTGCCTCTGTACGCTGCAGATTTAGGTGTCAAACTGCATATTCCCACATCCAAGGTGAAAAACTAAGGCCAAAGTACAGATCCTAAAGGAACACCACTTATTGATTCTGCCGATCAGCAAATACTTCCTTTATCCATATTTTCTGTATCCCATCAATTAATGATCATTGTCAGATTTCCTCCAATTCTCAGTGCTCTCATTTTTGCGAATATTTTCATGCATTGAACCTTATTGCACAGTTTTGAAAATCCAAAAATTCAACTGCAATTGTCAGATGCAATGTACCCTTAATAAATCCATTGTGGCTCCGCTAAACTTGTCATGGACCAAAAGCCTAGTCACTCACTCCCTCATGATCAGCTCAGTAATGGATCTTCCCTGAACAGGTACTTAATTTGAGACTGCTCTTTCCACTTAGTGCCAGAATGCTGCCTCAAATACGTCACCACCTTCCAGTAAAAGACTAGCACTCAAGGTTTGCCTTTATTCTAGAGTAATGCTCCATTACATTCTCTCTAGACTCTCTGGTACTGTTCTTTACTCTGCTAATGTCAGAATACCATTAGCATAATTCTTATTCACACAGTGCTAG
This sequence comes from Ginglymostoma cirratum, assembly GCA_024137785.1. NCBI lineage: Eukaryota > Metazoa > Chordata > Chondrichthyes > Orectolobiformes > Ginglymostomatidae > Ginglymostoma > Ginglymostoma cirratum. The sequence continues at coordinate 2,288,638 of JAHRHZ010000095.1, read as the reverse complement.
TCTATTATACTATATCTCCCTCTCCCCACCCAGTTTCACTCACTCTGTTTATGTAATTACACCTGCATTATAGATTTTTATTCCAGGCGACTACTGGACTGATCCCAGTAAGATTCTAGACTGAAATCTAGCTTGATTATTTTTAATTTAATATGGTGGTCTCTACATCAAAGCACAAGCATGCAATGCTGCAAACTTAGTTTTAACAATTAAACAGATGCTTATCACACAAAATAAAACTATTTACCTATAACACAGTTTGAAAGATTTGAAAAAACACAGCAAAATAAAATTCCATCATTTTATACTATTCAAACACCAGAAAAGAGAAAGACGGAGAGTCCCCTTCTCTATTACATCTCTAGCTTTGTCTCAAATGTTTCTTTCAATTACTTACCTTGAGATCTTGATAGCTTCTTCCTTGAATATTCATACAACTGAGCTTAAGCTTTCTCGCTTCAGGTGACTCCTTCTGGTTTCTAACTAAACACTTCTGGTCTGGAATTTTCAAAATAAAACCCTTACACTGAGGCAACCTAGTTCCTAACTTCTGAACTAACTCCTTTCTCCAGGAAAACAAAAACTGTTTTATATCTGATACTCACCTAGTTGTTTGAGAACTGCTCTCAAATGCTTTTCGTTTGACAGAAGAATATTCCTTAGCAAAATTAAAAATAAAACAACTCTTGATTCTTCTCAATGTAAAGCAAGTTGATCCCTTTCAATGTTTGCTATCTCCAATCATTGAACTCTCCCAATACATACAAAATCACAATGTCATTCAATTGGGCTCCCAGTCACCTGCCTCTGATACACACTGGTTTAAAATCATGGTTCCAGGAAGATGGATGAGTTAATTATACTCCCCTCATACACACAGACCAACACCCACTACTATTTCAAATTCCAAACTCTAATATGAGTATATTAACATATACAAATCACACATGTTGTCTTATCTCCAGCAGCTGTAACTTCAGTTTCTTTGAAGTGGTAATGGTTCTAACTTCTAATAGTAACTGGCCTGATAGTTTAATGATCTGGGCACTTTAATCAAGCTTGAATTTAACAGGAAATCCACTGATGTAAACTAATTCTGTCTCTTCTGGTTTTTCTGAATCAGCTCTGTCCCCTACAAACACCTCATGTAGTTTGTATCATGGAGATATATCATCTAATGCAGGTATCTTTTCTAATGGCAGTGGGTGTTCTACTGCATGGGTTTGTTTCCAGGTATGACCATCAGTGTTTCTGTTATTCTGAAATTGTGTCTTACTTTCAGACATCTTCTGGAAGTGACATAGAGTTTTACAAATTTTGCATTCCTCTGTGATGTTATCTATGTGTGCGAGGCCTTGTCTCAGTGCTGACACTAGCTCTTCCTATCCGTTATTTGCTTTACTCTTTGTGTTGCATTACCACGTGCCTCTTTCAAGTCCATAGGCTATAAAGTGATTGGACTCTGTTCCCACTTGAGGATTGGTTTTCTTGGCTCAGGATATGTCTGTGAACCTTTCCAGTTTGACTTGAATAACTTTCTCCAAAGTTAAAAGTTTCTGTAAAAGAAATTTGACAAAGTATCATCAAAAATTTCAACAGTGATTCTGTCTCATTAATTCAGATTTTAAAGATACAAACTCAGTTTTCTACCAATCTGTGCAGGTCATTAATGAAACTTTCCACAAAATGTCCTGGAAGTTGACCTCTTCTGTTAAATCTTCTTCTTGAGGATTTTATTAAATTCTTCAATTGAAATAAATGTCGAAAGCATTTTTGACTAATGCTTACTGAATTCTTATTGATGTGAAGCTGTTTTAAATGTTATCATCTCCCTATATTGTTTATAATCTGCTTCTTAAACTATTATTCATCACCCACATGAGCTGTTTGAACTCAATTCCTCAGAATTGACTATACATTGTATAGTATTTTGTCAGTCTTTCTCAATTCTGCATTTTAGAAATGTATTAAATTCTTCAATAAAGCTTTGAATTCTATTAACTGGCTGGTCTGTAGTGACTTACTGCTTTCAAATTTTTGTTTCTTTGTAATGCCATATCTCTGTACTGTTTTTAGGGCTTTCCTTTCTTTTTAGGGGGTTTCCAACCTTCTCTAATGATCAGATGGTGCTTGCCTGTTTTTTTTCCAGGGTTTTCTGACCTTATGCAGCAAGAAGTTTTCCTGCATCTCCTCTGGGTGAAGTAAATGTTTTTCCCACTTTTCAGTCAAAACACCATGCACACTTTCATAATGTCTTTTTTAAATAATCCTCTCATACTGCAGCCCTTACAAGTTTTCCAGCCAAACTCCCAGCTTAAAATATTCTTCCCTGTTCTTTTAAATCTTTAGTTTATGATCCCAGCTGACACTCGACAAACTAGATTCTAGAGTTGAAACATCAAAGTTTGTGTGAACAAAAGAAAAAAGCACATGAACTGTTTTATGTAAGAACTATTTAAAAAGGTCTGATTTTAAATAAATATTGAAGACTTTTACCCTCAATGGCAATCTAACAGAATCTCAGACTTCAATTAAGCGTCACCATATTTCCACTTCAAAATACATTGTTCAGTTAGCACGACACTACTTGAATTATTTCTGGTAAACTTCTGCATTCGCTCAATGCTATCTTCTTTAGTTAATATATTCCTTCATGAGACACTTGAACAAGCTACTAATCTAGCTCACTTACTGTTTAACCTAGCTGTATGACCATAAGATACAGCAGCAAAATTAGGCCATTTGGCCCAATGAGCCTGGTCTGCCATTCGATCATGGCTGATATGTTTCTCAACAACATTCTCCTGCCTTCTCCCCCTAACCCATAATCCCTTCACCAAACAAGAACCTTTCCATTTCTGCCTTAAATACTGTACACGGCCTCCACAGCCTTCTGTGGCAATGAGTTCCACAGATTCACCACCCTCTCTGGCTGAAGAAATTCCTCCTCATCTCAGTTTTAAAGAATTTGTCCCTTCACTTTGAGGCTGTACCCTCAGGATCTATTCTCCCCTTCTAGTGGAAGCATCTTCTCCACTTCCACTCTATCAAGGCCTCTCAGTATTCTGTAAATTTCAGTGAGACCACACCCCATCCTTCTAAACTCCATGAGTACAGACCCAGAGTTCTCAACCAGTCCTCATATGCCAAGCCCTTCATCTCCAGGATCACTCATGTGAACCTCCTGTGGACCACCTCCAATGCCAGCACCTCCTTCCTGAGACATGGAACCCAAAACTGCTTACAATATTCCAAATGCAGTCTGACCAAAGTCTTATACAGCCTCAGTAGCACATCTCTGCTCTTGTATTCTAGCCCTGTTTTCCTGAAGTTCATATATTGCACAGTCTTGTAGGGTATTTTTCTCTCTGACACCTTAAGGCCTTCTATTTCTAGAGCTTTTTTCTCTCATTCCCTGTTGGTGCAGATCTCACTACCTCTACTCTCAGTCTGTGTGTGACATCAACAAAATGGGTGGAGATCAATGTGATATCAATATTAACTCTTTCACAACTATTACCTTATAACAATAGATTCCAACAAAGTAAAGAAATCACTGTTGCAAATTTGTGCTTTAAGAGACTTTCACATGATTTAAGATGTAACGCTTTCATCAATTCTGAAAAGTAAAACTTTAGTTCCAGCAAGTGGTAGGAATTTTAACTATCCATGCAAATCACAATTTTCACTGTCAGGTCCTTTTGTCATTCTTCATTGTTACTAAATGCATTGCATTTTCCTTAACTTTCACCTCACCTCCAGTGTCACTGAATCATAGAATTATACAACACGGAATCAGGCCCTTTGGTCCAACTTGTCTGAGCTGACCAGATATCCTAGCCTGATCTAGTTCCATTGTCTGCATTTGACCATTCTACCATCTCCTCTGGCGGCTCATTCCATACATGCACCTCCCTCTGCATGAGAAAGTTGTCCCTCAACTCCCTTTTAGATCTTTCCCCTCTCACCTTAAACCTATGTCCTGTAGTTTTGAACTCTCCTAGAATGCTGCAGAGAAGGTTTTTCTAAAATTTAAAGACATCTTCAATTCCTTTCTACTTCTTCTCCTGACTAGTTTTGTATCATTAATTGGAATTACAGAATTTTCAACTTGTGAGTTCTATAGATTTCCTACGCCTCAGCTGCTAAATGCAGTTCAATGGGGAAGTTGAGCTATGTAGGACAGGACAGTCTTAGCGCCGTAGCCACATCAATATCAATGTGCTGCTGGTGAGCACGGCAGCACTGCAATGGCCCCCATTGTAGCTGACCCCAGGAGGTTGCAGATCGGTATGTTTTGAATTATTTTTAATCAACCTGTTCAGGAATTTCACGACATACTTGCAGGGCAGATGAGATTTGAGCCTTTAACCTTTGGCCCCGAGGTAGGTAGTTACACTGGCATGGACCACACAGCCTCATTTGAGAATTGGCGTCAACACTGAAGCTCAGAACTGTGATGCTCATCATGAGTCCTTGGTTAGACATAAATGATTGAAAAGTGCATTTTGTGATGGAACTGCTCAGTAGAATTTGGCATCTGGATTGCTTCTGCTAAAATTTTCCCATGTCTTACAAAACCTTGGTGCCAAAATTTTACCTATATAGTAGTCAGTAAAATGTAGTTTAACACTTAATGCTTCATCTTAACATGATCTACTGTGGAGAATATGTTTGTTCCACTTGTGTAGTGGCCACCTCATTAGTGAGCAATGGAGGGTTTTTTTGCTAAAACATTATCATTGTAGAGCTGACAGCTCCAGGCAAACATCACTTTGGCTCAGAGATCAAAGTAACACCTAGCGGTTAGTTGGATGCATAAATGTAAGCAAAAACACATGTATTGTTTAAAGAGCTGTTTTATGCACAATCTCTTTAGAAGCTAGCATCAGAGAATAGACACTCCCACATTTTGCTTTAGTTTTTTTTTTTGGAAAGGCACAATTTTTAGAACTATGCTCCTAATTACTGGCAGCAGGAAAGTGCATTGTGTTTAGTGCCAGGAATGAGTTAGTCCATGCTTAGAAATCCTAATCCAGCCAAGAGAAAAGTAGAATCTTAAACAATACCTTAAAAAGTTAATCTAATGATTCATTTAAACATATTCTTTCAATGCATAAAATGTCATTGAGGTACTGAATCACAAAATATTACATCTGACCATATTTAAAATTCAGTGTCTTGCTTTCAGAAGATGGACATTTTAAGCACGTTTGATCTGTACCTCAGTACCCTTCACCTTTGTTCCTTATCCTTTAATATCCTTACAAAAGTCTGTTGACCATAACCATGAAAATCTCGATTCAGCCAGCATTCTATTTTTTTTTTGGGGGGGGGGGGGGGGGGAGGGGAATCAGGGTTTAATTTTATACTACACTTATATTAAAGTGTTTTCTACTTTCACCAGTGAAATGTCTACCAATAATATTAGGTTAGGTCGTTTTGTTAATGATTGTCTTACCAGAAGAAATATTTTTTCTGTATTTGCACAATAACTTTAATTATGATAAATACCTTTGCTCAGAATTACTCTTCAGTGATCTGAACTCAAGGGAATAGATGTATATGTGACCTGTCTTCAGCCCCAGTATAATTCTAGGGAAACATTAGATCAGAGCTGGCCTGACAAAGTTATCTTCCGAGGTCTGATTCTCAAACAATAGCACAGCATGCTAAATGTGGTCTGAACAAGGCCGTATCAGAACTGAAGCATAACTTCCTCCACTTTGCACTGCAGATCCCTAAAGACTACAGATAGCATTCCAATCACCTTTCTAGTTATTGTGCTCCATTCAAACTCCCAGTTTCTCACTGTTTATGAAATACTTCCACTCCGTGAAGTCTCTGACCAAAGGCCATTCCGGCCCAGAGCATCACAATCTCCACCACAGGGAAGTCAAGGAGATATGTCCCAAAATCTTACTCAGCTCGAATGAGACTGAATCCCAGGCTATTAGCACTGATTTGATCCCTATTAGCACAGAACTGAATCAGGCCAGTCACGTTAATGCTGACAATGGATGAGTGTTCAGTGATAATACTTATTGAGATAATTAGCAGATACTTGGATAGTTGTGAAATAATAAGCATTTCCAATGATTGGACTGTATGTAGAGCAGCTGGCCACTATGTGGGGGGAGCCAAATTTAAATACATACATACAGACTGATGAAATCAGAGAAATAGACCATTCAGTTCTGTGTGCCTACTCTGCCATACAATAAAATCATGGCTGGTGTGTTTGTGTTTAGAATATTACATTCCCATCTACCTCCCAATAATTCTCAATTCCGTTGCCTGACAAGAACCTATCCACCCGTTTCAAAAATATTCAATGATACACAACCCCTACCTTCTGTGAGAGAGTTCCATAATTACACAACCGATGAAAAGAAAAAGAATTCTTCTCATCTCTGTCTTAAACCGTGACCCCAGATAGTAAAACAGTGTCCCTTGTTCGGGACTCACACACAAGTGGAAATGCCCTTTTCACACCCATCTTGTCAAGACCATTCAGAATCTTATACACTTCAATCAAGTCACCCCTCACTCTTGAGCTCCAGTGGAAATGCACCCAGACTGTCAAACCTATCCACGTAAAGTAAGCCTCTCATTCAAAGCACCACTCTAGGCCCGAAGCGTCGGCCCTCCTGCTCCTTTGATGCTGCTTGGCCTGCTGTGTTCATCCAGCTCTACACCTTGTTGTCATCAAGCTAGTAAACCTTGTCTGAGCCACATCCAATGCGCTTACATCCTTCTTTAAACAAGGAAATCAAAACTGCGTATTCAAGATGTAGTCTCACCAATGCCCTGTAAAATGGAAGTATAAAATCCTTATTTTATGCTCAATACCTCTAGTAACAGACAATCTCATTAGCCTTCTTAAATATATGCTGTACCTGCATTCTAACATTTTGCAACTCTTGTGCCAGAATATCCAATCCCTCTGCACTTCAGATCTCTGCAGTTGTTTGCTAATACTCTGCTTTGTTTTTAATTCATCCTGCCAAAGTGAAAAGCTTCATCTGCCAATTTCTTGCTCATGCACTCAACCTATTTCTACCTGACTGCAACATCTTTGTTTCCTTCACAACATACTTTGCTACCCAAAAAAAAAAATCAAAAGAATTGCCGAAACTTTGCTACCTATCTGGGCATCATCTGTGAATTTAGTTGCCATGCCTTCGCTCCCCTCATCTAAGTCATTGATGTGAATTCTAAAATCTTGAGGCTGCTCTCCTGCAGGACCCCACTCATCACATCCTGCCAAAGACCCATTTCTGCATACTTTGTTTTCTGTCAGCCAATCCTACCTCCAAACAAATATCAGAACCCCTACAACCATTAGCTTTTATTTTCAACAATAACCTTTGATGTGGCACCTTATTAATTGCACTCTAGAAATCAAAAACAATGCACGTATATAGTCTCCCCTTCATTTACAATGGATGTTATTCCCATAAAGAACTCCAATAAATGAGTTAAACAGGATTCCCCTTTGACAAAACCATGCTGACACTTCCCGATTACCTTACATTTTTCTAAGTGTGCAACTATACTTTCTTAATGATTGATTCTAAAACATTACCCATGACAAACATTTACTAAATGGAATATAGTTTCCTGCCTCCCTCCCTTCCTGAATACAGGCATTATATTTCCTACACTCCAGTCCAATCGAACCTGTTCTGAATCAAGGGAATTTTAGAAAATTGACACCAACCCATCCACTATCTCATTTGCAACCTCTTTTAAGACCCTAGGATGAAGTCCATCTGGACCTGGAGACCTATCAGCCTGCGGCTCCAACAGTTTGCTCAGTACCACTTCCTCCACGATTGTAATTTCATTAAATACATTTGTCCCTCAATCTCTTTATTTACAGCCATTACTAGAATTCCCTATGACAAAAGCAATGGGGAAGGTGAAGGCCTAGTAGTATTATTGCTGAAATATTAATCCAGAGACCCAGATAATGTCCTGGGCACCCAGGTGAGAATCTTGCCATGGCAGAGGGTCAAATTTCAACTAACAAAAACCCCTGGAAGTCCAAAGTTGACCATGATTCCGTTGTCCATTGTCAGAAAAAACCATTTGGCTCACTAATGTCTTTTAGGGAAGGAAACTGCCATCCTTACCTGGTCTGGCCTACATGCAACTCCAGACCGACAGCAATGTCGTTGACTCTTAACTGCCCTCTGGGCAATTAGGAGTGTGCAATAAATGCTTGCCTAACCAGCGACACCCTCATCCCATGAATGAATTAAAACAAATTCCTCTAAGTGAACATGGAAATAAAACATTCATTCATTTCCTCCACCATTTTCTTATTATTTGTTATTAAATCCCTATTCTCATTCTCCAGAGGACTAACATTCACTTTACACATTCTTTTTCCTTTTTAAACATCTGTAAAAACTTGGCTGTTTTTACATTCCTAGCTAACTACCTCTCATATTCTAATTTCTTCCCCCGATGAGCCTTTTGGCCATTCTTTGACATTCCTTATATTTTTAAGCACCACACACCTTTATGCTTTTTCCTTAAGTTTGATGCTTTTCCAAACTTCTTTAGTTAGCTGGAGTCCTTGCTTTAGATTTTTTCTAATGGTAGGAAATGGCTATTATGGTGGCAGACATGGTTCATAAACTATGTCTCTATTGATCTAGCCCCTAACTTAATAAAACCAAACAAATTGTGGATGCTGTAAATTAGAAACAATAACAGAAGTTGCTGGAAAAACTCAACAGGTCTGGCAGCTTCTGTGAAGAGAAATCAGAGTTAACGTTTCGGGTCTGGTGACTCTTCCTCAGAACTGAATCATTAGAAGCCCATTGCCTTTAGTTGGGCAACAAGTCTAAAGCTAGTAACTTTTGCGATGTTCCCACTACTGCCACCTGCAGGTACAGAACACCTATTTCATCCCAAAGTCTTTTAAAGTTCAGCCTGCTGCATCCAAACATTTCTAAAATGTTCAATTTTCGTACCTTTGTGCAAATTGGTGGGAATAAGGAAACAGACCTTAATTTGCGAAGAGCTCAAAAACAACACAGTCATAGTGTAAAATCTTATGACTGTAGCAGAAATTAACTAGGAAAAGTCTGCACAAAAATAGAAATTGCTGGAAAAGCTCAGCAGGTCTGGCAGCATCTGCAGAGAAAAATCAGTTAATATTTCAGGTCGAGTGACCCTTCCTCAGAACTCTAAACCGGTCATTCAACCAGAAACATCAACTCTTATTTGTCTCCACAGATGCTGCCAGACCTGCTGAGCTTTTCCCGCAATCTCTGTTTTCGTTTCTGATTTATAGCATCAGCAGTCTTAGCAGTTCATACTTAGAAAATTTCTACAACAACAATCAGAAAGCTTTCAGATGTTGTGCGAAAAAAAACCTACTGCATCTTGCTGTATATGAACACATTTTACAGAAAACACATGCAATGTATGACTTGGAGCCAGGACTTCAACACTGTGACCACAGCAGTAACACTTGTTATGTTCATCAAATCCAGTGCAACAACTCCAGGTGTTTGTTGCACTTTGTGAGAAGTGGACACAGGTTACAATTCTGTGCTGGTGCACTGTAATGAGGCTGCTACCTCGAGACAGAAAGTGTATCTTGTAATAAAGTTATGCAAAATGGGGAAAAACTCATTCGTTCAGTGTGAACTATGATGTTTCCACTCAAGGAAGACTGTAGACACAATAAGACAACAGCTGATAAATCAAAGATGCACAAAGTGCCAAATTCAATACTTTATTTCCAGAAATTATGACAGAACAATCTGCTCAACACCAGTGGGCTACCAACTCCTTTAGCAAAAATATCGAAATCATTGAAGACTCTGTCCCATTAACGAAGAATTAATTGACATTACATTAGCCAGCTCCCTCAGAACCTAGCTCAGGGAACTATCAAAGCAACATATTATAGATGCTGGAATTCTGAAATAAAGATCGAAAATACTGGAAATACTCAGTAGGTCAGGGCTCAGCTGTGGAGAAATAAAAAGATATAATATATTTGAAGCAAGTGAAAAAATGAAAAGAGTGGAGCTCAGGGGGTAAGAGACAAAAGGAAGTGTTTTGTGATGGGTGGAAGGTAGGAGAGATTAAACACCAATTGGTGGTCCAACCCCAAGGGGACTGGGGAAATGGGAATCTAGAGGAGTATGAATGCAGAATGAAGAGTTCCTGTCTGAAGAGAAACAGAGTAAAAAAGAAGATAAACATGGGAACAGAGGTTACTGTCAGAAAATATTATACTCAATAAAGTGTCCATAGAGCCTGAAAGTGCCAAATCAAAAGATGATCTTCCTTATGCTTGCATTGGATCATTGAAGGCAAAGACGAGGGGTCAGCATGGCATCAAGGTGGAGAACCAAATGACAGGTGACCAAAAGCTCGGGGTCTAGTTTCTGGACTGAAGAGTTGTTTCAAGACACCCATTCTGCCTTTGCTCTTTCCAAAGTAGAACAGACCACTTTGAAAATAGCAAATACAGCATGCAGGAACAAAATTGTTGTTTCACCTGGAAAAGGTGTTTGAATATTTTGATAGTGAGGTGGTAAAGGGACTGGTACTACATATGTAATTGTGTGGAAAAGCACAATATGAAGGACAGGTGGTGCTGGGTACAGTTTGAGAAGTGGACCACGGTCTGCTGAAAGAGAGGAAAATGTGTTTGATAGTGGTTTCATATTGGAGATAGCAGTAACACTGGAGGATTATTCTCCCATTTCGGTTTTGTAAATACTTTGCTATTTACTTTGCTACTGTCCTTTGACCACATAAGCCTGAATCAACGTGACACCTTATTGCGCTCCTTTTTAAAGTCTAAAAATATTAAATCTGTATACCCATCATTACCTCTTCAAAGGGAGTGTGGGTACAGTTACAACATTTAAAAGGCATCTGGATGGGTACATGAATGGGAAGGGTTTAGACGGATATGGGCCAAATGCTGGTAAATGGGACTAGATCAGTTTAAAGATGTCTGGTCAGCATGGATGAGTTGGACCAAAGGCTCTGTTTCCATGCTGTATTACTCTACGACCGCAAAATAGTTGGTCAAACTTTGCTATCACATTTAAAATCCACTCTAACTACACCGAATTCTGACTTAAAGATCTTTTCATGGTATCGTTAAATAAGGATTTTCTTATCTTTCCCACCAATGTATAAATGTGGGGATCACATGAAAAGCTGAGTGTCTTCTGGAACTATTCCCTTTTATAGTGAGTTTTCTTGTACATGTAATAGTGCTTTCTTCTTTTAATATACACTGATGCAATTAATCCAGAATAAGGTTCATTCCAAGTTTGATCAGTTTATTAATGCTCCCTTTCTCAAATTCCTTTGTTTTTTTTCCCCCAATTCTTGCCTTCTTTGGCTTCTCTGTACACACCAATGCAGTGCACATAATTCTTGGACATCCTGAATCTTCAAGATAATTAGAAGGTTAAAATTCACACATTTCCAATGCTCAGCAGGCCTCCATGTATCTACCAAAATGCAAAAATTATTTCAGTTACATGTCAACATTCTCTCCCAATACAAGAGTTAGTTAGGGAACACAAAATCCAGATAGATTAGGCTTTTGGACTTGCTCCAAAAAACATATGGCACTCTATAATTATCCAAGAAATAGCACATTTAAATTTAATATCTAAGGCTGTATGTGTCAATGCTGAGTGTTGCCTGTGAGGAATGGAACGTTAAAGTGCTTTATCCTTGAAGAAAGTTTTTTTTTTAAAAAAGAGGGGGCATTGTTACATCAGTATTCACACTAATGAGGTACTTCTGAAGAGCCCTCACTGTTGCTATGTGGAAGAACTCAATTACATAAGAATCTAATCACAGGTGCCATATTCAACAGGGGTGAAGAGGGGAAAAAGAGGAAAGAGGGCAGGTGGTCCTCTTTGGAGCAATCTCATATTACAGATAGAATGCGTATGGGAGTCTGATTGCTGACACAGGAGTAGGTAGATGTAGACAAATGGATCGTGAAATGTATTGTCTCTCAACAACAAAGGCACACTCATACACACAACTGACAGAGGGGGACAGATGCACACAACGATAGAGAAACATATCATTTCCCAATTTTTTAAAAAAAACATGGAAATCAAAAGATTACGTGCATACATATGTGAAAGCACATGACACAGAGGGAAGAAGAGAGCAAGAAAGGGAGAGGGAACACCAGTAGAGAGCATGCCAGAGATAAGACAGCATGAGAGCAAGACATAGGACAAGCAACAGAAAAGTGAGCCCAGGGCAGTGAGCAAGAAAATATGGAGAAGTCACCAGAAGAAATACTCAAAGACAGAGAGAGATGTAGTCACTGACATACAAGATAAACTCAAAAAAGAGATGGAAAAAAATCTAGAAAAGCCAGACAATTCCTGCCAGCCAGTGAAAACAATTAGTCTCCAGTCAGCTACTCATTTTAAAAAAAATGTTCAAATACTAAAGTGAGTAATCTTGATGTTGTTGTTACAGGGCACACATAACCCTTACTTTTTTTTGCAAAGTTTTAAATGTAATTGCTTTTATTTAAAAGTCCAAAAATGTTTTTAATACAAGCATAGCCCTCCCCAAACAACTACCACAGACATTTGGGAAAATATACAATGTCAAAATTTCACTGTTTTATTCTACATCACTTGCCTACACAACTGAGTGTGACTGGGAACGGTGATAAAACGCCAAGTGGAAAGAGGGGGAAACTCTCATAAAAAGAAACAAAGAAAATTTTAGATCAGTGCTTTCCTTCCCCCTCACTCCAAGAAAAAAAATTGCAAATGTGAAAAGGGCCTTGAAAGATTTGTTGCTCACAAATACTCAAATAATAAGAATTATTTATACAAACTACAGTAACAAAGATGAAAACAAATTCAAGTTGTGTCACAACTTTTCTGACAACTTGAAACACAAGGATCTTAATCAGGTTAGATCTACATATCTGTATGCACTGTACAAATCTCCGCACAAAAAGGAGTATTTTACAATTCTTCAGTTTAAAAATCCAATGGTGTTGCATGAGAACTATTTGGTCAGCCAGAATGGTCAGGCAGATCAAAAGAGAATCTTATATGTCAAACACAGAATTGTTGTCAGCCAACAAGCATGAAACGTGGTAGCACATCTGTATTGAGTCTGGGTGCTATTACCCTGCACCAATTAGTGTGCAGGGCAAATTAGAATCTTTCAAGAAACTAGAGACACCCAATGTACTATTCAATAATATCCATTTAGTTGGACCCTCAGCTAAATCAAGATAGACGGCCTAAGCGTATAAACCAGTTACCATTGCTCATTACAAGCAGAACTGATTACAGTTCAGTTTTGAAACTAAGTTGACTCTGAACTAAACATCCTGCACAAGATCACATGTTCATCAGGCAACTGATACCTTCTCGACCACAGTCAATTAAACAGGTGACAGAAGTTACACGATGGCTGGTGGTTCATATGAAAAGCTCATTTTACTATTTCAGATGGCAAAACATTCGAGGGCAGGGGTTCTCCTCAAAGTGGCTGGATACATCTCCTTATTATAAAGAACAGCTGTACATTTACAAATACTGTTGCGATCAATGTGAGATAATTTTGCACATATTCAATCATATGGTCAAACCTAAAACACAGCTGGATAAAACAGATGCTGGTGATGCAATGTGTGTCATCTGGCACTGTGAAACGCCTTGGCCTGCAATCAGCTGAATTTCCATTAATTGTACACTCTCTCCAGCGAGGCAGTGTTATTAAGAAGGACCAAGGACCGACACTCGAGGGGTTGTCTAATTTCCTGAATTGACCACTTCCACAGCTATGATGAACAAATCAGAAAGCTTTTGCTGAAAGCTGATACCAAGGGGCAGAATTTTTTGTGAAAGGTCCACTCTATGGTCATAAAATCAGAACAACAGAGCTCCTTGCCTGTGATCTTAATTTCACAACTATTTTCAACAAAACAAGGAACTTTCAGCCCTCAGGATCTCCCAACTTAACAACAGTATCAAAAAAAATCTGTAAGAGCTTTAGACTTCAACATTTTTGTGTTCCTATGAAAATGTCCAGGTTTGCTTGAAGTTTTGTATTTGATCCAATATTTTAAATCAGTCAACGTAAACATTTAAAGTACAAACAAGTCTGCAGTTTCCAAAATAATTACTACATCCATTATTCAGAAAGCTCAACTATTCTCAATTCACTTCCGGCGCTTACGCGGTGGGATGGAATGTTCACTTGATTCTGCATCACTGTCATCATACTCATCGTCTACTACTTCTTCTTCTTCCTGCTCCTCCTCCTCCTCCTCCTCCGCCTCTTCCTCCTCTTCATCATCATCATCCTCCTCCTCCTCCTCTCCCTCCTCTAGTTCTACTTGCACCAGCCTTTTCCGTTTCTGGATACTTTTTCGTGGTTTGCCCCGTCTGTAGTTGTAGTTGGGAAGATGTTTTCCCAACATGTCAATGAAACATCGTTCTGTTTTTTCCACACAGGTAAGGACCTGGCTACCCTCCTGATTGTACTGTTCTGCGTTGTTAAATACCAGTTTAATGTCCTCAAGAAATTCCTCAACAGTTTTGTAGGTGCTGCATAAACACTTGCTCTGCATGGTCTGCAAGTCCATAGGTTTAGTGATTATTTCAAAATAATCTTCTGCTTCATCAGTTGTCACAGGCTCTCTGGAAAAGGGGAAAAGCAATTTGTAAAACTGACATCTGTACAGAAAAAAGATAACTACAAGGTAAACCAAGTTCTCTTAAGTTCAGTTTAAATTATACTGAATGTACAGCAGGTTACTGTCTTCTGGAATTTATTTCTCTGTTCCACTTGCTCCTGCATTTGACTCCAACCATATTTCTAGCATTGTAACTGCTGGATCTGACACAATACATCTTGGTCACCTAATTAATGACCAGTGTGTGACTAGACAGCAAATCTTGCCATTTGTTGGTTTTGAGAGTAAATATAATGAAGTACTTCCTAAACACAAAGACACTTGTCTGGATACAATCCACAGGCACAGGCAATCTTCTAGTACTCATTCCAAGTAGCTCTTGTTTACTTGTGTCGGACAGCACAGTCAAGATGGAGCTTACCCTGTTCGATCACTCGCTGGCAAGAATCATAGAATAATCAAAAATAGGGAACAAGATACCTCCTAGCACAAAGGTGCAGAGTCCAACAGTAATACCCAACTATCATACCAACGGCTCAGCCCAAGAGTACACTTGTTGATAAGAAATAGAACCAAACGCATGACCCCTTAAGCTTGCTGTCATCAAGATAATCATGGCTAATCTTCTAGTTTAAATCCACTTTTCTATCTTATCTCCAATACCCTTTCATCACCCAACCATTTGCACACCCCCTAGTCCTCTGACAAATAGACAAAAGGCTGTCAATACTCAGTTATATATATAGTTGATAACTGAACATCCACATTTCATTGGGACAGAGAATTACAAAGATTTACAACCCTTTGAGTGGAAAATTCTCATGTGAGTCTTATGTAAGGACTACATTCACTTTATTTGAGATATAGGCTGGAAAGTGGAAGTATGGACTGCTGTCCTGCAGACAATGAACCAGTGACAATGCGAAGGAAAAAGTGGAGCTGTACAGTCAACGTATTGGTCATATAAGGGCACGTTTTTATTTTACGTACCTGCATTTGATATTTTTGTGACACCAACTGGCACCAGGTACTTTTGGGATGGATGAAAAAGAAACTGCCCAACAACAGCTTAGTTTGGCTCCCAGCAGCAGTATGTCACAGAATTTTGAGGAGAGAAGCAGTTGGACTGAAACCTCCAAAAGCCTGCAAGCAAGCAAGCTCTCTCTTTCTCTCTCTCCTCTCTGCTGTCCCCCCCCGCAACCCCTTTTAGAGAAGAAAATAAATCTTAATATCATAAATAATGGCCACAGTCTGAAATTAACTATCCCAGTGATTAATCTTGTCAGATTACACATTTGTGACAACTCACAGAATAGTGGGACTTGATTTCCAACACACTCTTCGTAATATATCAATGAAACATCAGGGTTATACCGCCTATATGATGGAACCCTTATCCTGGGATTGATTTCTCCAATGTTAGACTCTCCAGGCAAAGAAATATCCTCTCAGTATTTATTCTGTCTGGCCAACTGCACATTTTATATTTCAATGATATCATCACTCATTTGCTTTCACAGGACAATTCTCCCATGTAGTAAATCTAATCAACTTTTGTTGTGCCCCTTCTAACTGTACCATACCATTCCAAAAACAAAATAGTTCAGTCCTACTGGCTTTCTGTGCATGAACTAATCCTTACTCCAAACTCCTACATCTATCTCAACTCCAGAAACCCTAATCTTATGTAACTTCCAGAGCCACAAATTGTACTTTTCAGTTTCAAAAGTCCAGAGAAGTTACATTCATTGCTTTTGATAGTTACCCCCATGAAAAATGATTACATTTGTCAGGCAGAATTTTCCTTTCATAAAACTGCGCTGACTTTGTATAACCACATGAATCTATAAATGCCTTTTCACTACATGCCAAATAATAGATTCTAGAATTTTCCTAGCAGTATACAAGGCTGGCTAGACTTAGTTTCTAACTTTCTCTCTCCCTCCTTTCTTAAATAGGAGGATTACATTTTCTACCTTGCAATCCACTTAGCTGGTTCTAAAATCTAGTGAACGCTCGAAGTTACCTTTTGTAGTTACCTCTTCTTTTAAAACCCTAGTATATAGGCATAGTATCCTATTAATTTCCCCAGCTACTTGCTTCCCTTAGATTACTTTCCTCACTTTCTTCACTGTCATTAGGCACTTTATGCCCTTCCATCTGAAATATCACTTTTTAAGTCTTCTACCATGAAAACAATATATTTTTGTCTAAAATCCCAGTTATTATTCCAGAATAGTTTATAATCATCCCACAATAATTTCATTACTCCGATTATAATTTATTGTCGTTGCTCTAGAGGACCCATTGCTACTTTCTCTACTCTGTTTCTATTTAACTCCTGGTTGAAAAGTGAACAATCTGATTTTTATTTCCTGCTAGTTTAATATCATGCTACTTTCTCCCTCATATCAATTTCTTGGCTATCCTCTGATTTTTTTTCAATTTCTTGCAACCTTCAGGCTTACTATTATTTTTTGGCAACTTTACAAGCGTCTTCTTACTTATAAGCAGCCTTCACTTCTATTAAACCATGGTTGAACAATTTTCCTGTCAAATTTTTATTTCTTGATGGAATGTACTTTTGTTGAAAATTAGGAATAATATCTTTAAATGTTTGCCATTGTTTATCTACCACTAAATTTTTAAATCTAATTTCTCAATTTACTTTTGTGAATCATACCCATGTAACCTTTGTTTAAATTTAAAACTGTAGTGGCACACTTAAACAATCACTCTTCAACTCAATATGAAAGTATATTTTATCATGATCACTTTTTTCTAGGGAATCTTTCACAATTAGTTAAAATAATTTTAACATTATAATAATGTTAATTACTATTAACTAACATTACACAAAATCAGATTTAAATCAGCCTTTTCCCTCGCTGGTTCTCTTGAGATACTGCCTTAGAAAGCAACCACAAAGGCATTCCTTCAACATAATATCCGAATGACTTTAACTAATTTTATTTAACCGCCCTATACAGAAACGAATGGCTTCCACAAAAGGACCTGGGTACCATTTTTTGAACTGGCAACTTTTATTGTTCTTACCTGAAAGGCCAGCTATATCTCGATCTGATTAATTTGTTCAAGATTTCTTCACACTTTGCAAGCTCCAAATTTAGTCTCCGTGACCTATATTTTGTTCTTTGTTGCACCTACAGGCACAAGAAACCAGTGATCGTGAACTCAAATGCATTTCAATATTAAGAAGAAAAATCAAAATTAATCAAAATAACAAAAACAGAAGTTGCTGGAAAAGCTCAGCAGGTCTGACAGCATCTGCGAAGAGAAATCAAAGTTAACATTTCAGGTCAGGTGATCCTTCCTCAGATCTGCTGAGCTTTTCCAGCAACTTGTTTTCGTTTCTGGTTTACAGCATCTGCAGTTCTTTTGGTTTTTACTTAGCAGATTTTAACATTGCTTTACTCTTCAATATGTCTCAAACAAATTTTCATTTCTCATTATTCATTTATGAACCTCGACAGCAAGCATATCAATCAAATCAGATCTTATTCTTACCCACGTCCATAAACACTATTCCAGCAGGTGTCACAGCTAGATTACACTGACAGAAACTAGTGATTGATTTTCTCATTAGCTCAAGATTATTGAGGCTAACTATAAATTCATTTCCACTGCCTGAACTAAGACCAGTTATCTCAGAACAGAATGAAAACTGGACCACTATCTCTGGTTTAGCTACTCACCACTGAAGCTAAGTAAACAATATGAAAGGACGGATGTTACAGATAGAGATTACAATCTTTAATATTATAGATCAAATGACAGCATGCTAAAATTTAATTATTGGTTTTAAACTGAATACTTTGCAATGGGTGTATTTTACACCTGGAGTAGTCAAAGTTTATATGAAAATATTTATCCAACAATGGTATATGCTGTAAAGCTCAGATTTTCAGACTGTAAAGCCTTGTATTCAGGGGTCATAAATTAGGAGTATTGCAAATTAGTCTCAAGGTTACAAGCACACTTTCTAACATGACTCCAAATGTAAGCATAAACGTGGGATTGTGACTATCCACATTTAAGGAAAATGGTGGTGGTGATGTCGTCACTGGATGAATAATTCAGAATTCCTGGCAAGTGTCCTGGAGACCTGGGTTCAAACACCAACATGGATGGGGAGGTTTGAATTTTTTAAAAAAATAGATTGGAGTTAAAAGCTAGCCCAATGGCAAGCAACTGTCAATTCCTTTAACAGCACATCTGGGTCACTAATGTCCTGGAGGAAAGGGAATCTGCCATCTTTATCTGATCTGGTTTACATGGGACTCCAGAGTAG
Source organism: Ginglymostoma cirratum (assembly GCA_024137785.1). Taxonomy (NCBI): domain Eukaryota; kingdom Metazoa; phylum Chordata; class Chondrichthyes; order Orectolobiformes; family Ginglymostomatidae; genus Ginglymostoma; species Ginglymostoma cirratum. The sequence goes on along the minus strand of JAHRHZ010000095.1, from coordinate 2,269,634 downwards.
ACAGCAATGTGGCTGACTCTTAAGTACCCCTCTATGCAATTAGGGATAGACGACAAATGTTGGCCTAACCAGCTATGCCACACCCCAAGACAAGTTAAAATAAAGATTCCTTTGTTGTTGGAAACCAGGACAGAGTCTCATTTTGTATGAAATGTATTAGTTACAGGTAGAATGGAGGAATGTAGCATGTGGAAACAGGTAAATATTTTTGAGAGCTCTATTAACTTTGGATACAGGGGTTACGCATTCAGATGTTCCCTCTAGAGATTAATGGATTAGTCAGAGATCATGAAATGTGAGATTGTACACAGTCTGCAGAAAGAACTAATTTTCCTTGCCCCATGCTCCATGTACTGACTATCATCGAACACAAATTTTCATTACTGTTGTCACACTGCAAAATTTCTGACAATGAAGGCAACATTGGGCTACATCTGTTCTCAAGGAATCAAATGCTAAAAATAGCAAGACTAATGTTCGTTAATTTTCAAATGGTGCATGAAACAATGTGGGGACAATTCTGACATTCCAGTGGTTGTTCACATTCACTATCATCAACTCTACTGATTTGAATGAAGCAGGAGTCATTACCAAATTAGGCTGGTGGATTAATCTTGGGTGGGGTTAAAACATTTGACTAAAAAGTGATAATGCGCTGGCTGTTGAAAAGAGACAGAACTGTAAGGCAGCAAATAACCTCTGAGAAAATGAGATACAAGACAGGAAAATGTCAGCTGTTGTGGAAGAGATGTTAAATTAATTTGCCAAAGGGATGTAGTATTAGAAAGGTGAAACAAAGGTACACAATGCATTTGGAGATACAGACAGCATAAGGGTAAGAAATGGTAAAGTTTTTCTTTTTATTCTTTATTCATTCATGGGATGTGGGCGGCACTGGCCAGGCATCATTTATTGCCCATCCCTAATTGCCCCGAGGGCAGTTCAGAGTCAACCACATTGCTGTGGGTCTGGAGTGACACGCAGGCCAGACCAGATAAGGATGGCAGCTTCCTTCCTTAAAGGACATTAGTTTTTCTGTACAATCAGCAATGGATTTATGATCATCACTACACTCTTAATTTTACTGAATATTTACTGAATTCAAATTCCACCATCTGCCATGGTGGGATTCGAATCCCGGTCCCTAGAACGGGGTCTCCGAATTAATAGTCCAGTGCTAATACTACTAGGCCATCACCGCCCCTACTGCAGAAGATCAGAGTAAAAGGAAATACGGTAACATATAATTCAGGTTTACGGGTGCAAAAATGGAAAGGCACAAAGCCTAATAAATAAGGTCAAAAAGCTGTAGATGCAAACAGGCATCTGGGCATTTGATGTAGTGATAAATCCATATGTGGCTCAAAAGAAAAGCAGAACTAGGTATTAAATGTTCCTGATACAAAGTGTTCCAGAAAAACAGGGAAGGAACAGTATTAATTCAGTAGAATATTACAGTGCTGGACGGTGAGGATGTCCTAGTGTCAAGGAAATAATCTATTTACTTATAATTTGGATGTGAATATAGGAGGAATAGTTAATAGGTTTACAGACGACACTAAAATTGGTGGTTTAGTGGACAGTGAAAAACGTTACCTCAGACTACAATAGGTCCTTGATCAGATGGAGTTAAATCTAGATATGTGTGAGGTGCTACATTTTGGTAAGGCAAATCAGGGCAGGACTTATACACTAAAATGGCAAGGTCCTGGGAAGAGCTGCTGAAAAAGAAACTTTGTTGTGCAGGTTCATAGTTCCTCGAAAGTGGAGTCACAGGCAGACAAGGTAGTGAAGGCAGCGTATGGCACGCTTACCTTTACTAGTCAGCGCACTGAGTATAAGAGTTGGGAGATCATGTTAGGGCTGTACAGAACATTGGTGAGGCCACTTTTGGAATACTGCATCCAATTCTAGTCTCCCTGCTATAGGAAAGATATTGTTAAACTTGATTCAGAAAATATTTACAAGGATGTTTCCAGGGTTGGATGGTTTAAGGCACAGGGAGAGGCTGAACAGACTTGGGCCATTTTCTCTTGGATCGTTAGAGGCTGAGGGGTGACCTTACAAAAATTTATAAAATCATGAGGGGCACGGACAGGGTGAATAGACAAGGTATTTTCCCCAGGGTAACGGAGTCCAAAGCTAGAGGGCATATGCTTAAGGTGAGATTTAAAAGAAACTCAAGGGACAACTTTTTCAGGCAAAGGGTGGTGGGTGTATGGAACGAGCTGCCAGAGGAAGTGGAGGAGGCTAGTACAATTGCAACATTTGAAAGGCATCTGGATGGGTATTTAAAAGGGGCAGGTTTCAAGGGATATGGGCCAAATGCTGGCAAATTGGGACTAGATTCATTTAGGATATCTGGTCTGCATGGACGAGGTGGACCGAAGGTCTGTTTCCATGTTCTATGCCTCTATGATTCTAACCAAGAAGTAACAGAAGTGCTATTAAAATGCTGGATATATTTCGAGACTAAATGGGAAATTTCAAGAGGAGCAAATTTGCAGTATAATCAGACGTGCAAGAGCTATAAAGCCACGGCAATTTGGATTTTAACTGTCCGAGTACATAGAATATGATGATAAATGAAGGGCGAGAGAGGAAGAATAAAATTTGAAATACATGAACAAAATCTCCTTAACCAGTACACTTCTGGACCAAGAGGGATGAGACATCACAGGACCTGTTTTTGCCAGTTTATTTTCCCGTTCCAATACTGTAAGCTTGTACTGATAAATCAAAAACCTTTGTAAGTGTGAACCAGTCACCCTGTGCCCCCAACACAAGAGAAAGTATCTGGAGAAGGCAAATCAAGGCGCAGCACATTTTGGCAAACCAAAAGGACCATCTCAGCAAACTCTGTGGACACAGACTGCTGAACTGCCTTCCCAGTCTTTCCCCCTATCCCTAGCTCCCTTCTTTTAGGTTGGTATGTGTGTATTGAGGAGAATTTATAAGGGGGTTAAGAGACTTAATTAGCAGAATTATATGTTGATGGTTCATATTGTTTACCTATAGTTAGAAACTATTAATTTGTAATAAATAGTAACTCTTGTCAGTACAGAAAACTAATCCATGTTTTCTGTCAACCTGGATCTAAAACGTAGGTAAACAAGGGAATTCTGGTTATTTTTTAACTTTAACTTTTGTGCTGATTCTGGAAACAATAGTGCTTGATTTCCAGCACACTAGCCCAGTAAGGTGCAACAAACTTGTGTGATATTGCTTTCAGTACTTTACCAGGACTATGACCAGAGATGAGCTGCAGTCAGCAGACCAGCTTCAAATGTTTATAAAGAAATGTATGATGACACAACTTGACCTTCCACAGTTTCAATACAGCAAGAACCTCACAGATCCATTACATCTTACAACAATTCTAGTAACAGAAATAGCATGTTTTATCTTACACAGCCTCCTTAATCACAACTGCATGTGAGTACAGAAACACATACATCCCCAATGCACTCCGCACTGATTTATTCTCCAGAATCTGACTGTGATAAATGAGGTTGGATTATCGGGTTGGAGCTGTAGATACTGTTTATTTGGTCTCCTGATAATTGCTGCCCATGAAAGACAACCCCACTTCTGTTTGGCTTAAGTACAACAGGACAGCTGTCTGAGTACTGCGACTCTCACCAACCCCAGCAGGCCACCAACAACTGTCAGCAGTACAAACAGTCCGAGCCTGCAGTTACATTATTGAGATTCTGATACTAATTGGACCTCCCAGCATACAGATACATCCAGTCCTATTTTAAACCCTTTTAACAACCTATGAATCATCTCTCAATAATTCACAAAGTGCAAGGATTCAAGAGCATCTTTGCCGAGATATTTGTCAGAAATCATCTGTTGATTTCTTGTTCCCATTGCCCAACCCAGAATAATTCCCTGACATCTCCTGCTTGATCTACTCCAAGTCGGAGAAGAAGAAAAGATCTACTAGCATAGCTGAGATGCCAACATTGATTTCTCAAAGGCAAGAATTTCGTGACCCTGGGTCAGAAGGCACATTTTTGGGAGGCCGGGTAGGGGAAAGAGTACAGAGAACAATAATCCTAAAGGCTGCTAAATCATCCACAACTGAATAGCCATTCTCTGGAATCTGAATGATTTGTGGATAATAGGTATCCACCAATCTGATCACAGGTACCTTCTTATTGGTTGCTGTCAAGCATATGCCTGGTAGAGTCCAGGTACAGCATTCACTACCTTGCCCGATGTCTGGTGCTCTGCTTGTTGGCTCCTTTTCTTCAAGCTCCAAAGCCTGATTGTTTCCAAGTCCCTGAAAGACCAGATTCCTTTTTGCTTCTCTTTTGCCTGTAGATTTTGTAGTCAATGGCTGACACTCCATAATTACAGTTCACATTTGAATCATTTAGTTGCATAAGCGTCTTTAAGGAGGATGCAGCACAGGTATGGAATGCAGAACAGCATCAGTTGCATCAGCTGAATTTCCCCCACATCACTCATTAACAAAGCTCACAATTTATCAAAAATAAAAATTAGGACTCTTGATGATTGGCATGCCTATAATTTAATATATACTGCAGTGGTTATTATATATTCAGAAAAGAGTTCAGGAGATTCTTTTCTTGCCCAAGAGAAGAACTGTAGAGCCTAGAAACATACGTTTGGTCTCCATAACACAGTACGGAGAGCTACAGACAGACACAAGACGGGAAGCAGTATATAAAAGATACATAAAGATCTATAAAGAGCAGGTGGGAAAGGCAAAACTTGCAGACCTGTGTGAAGAAACAGATACAGGTAGTTCTGCTATAACGCGTGTTTTGTTAACACGAATTGGCTGCAAATCGATTGAAGAATAGTAGACGCTGTTTGGATAACGCAAACTTGCTGCTCTACACGTATAGCGATTTCCCTAAAATGTGATTTTCTTTATAAGAGGTCACATAGGAATGCAACTGTTGTGTTATAGGAGAACTATCTCTACACAGGTAAACACAAATGTAAAGCAGCTATCGAGATCAATTAGCCTAAGCTAGAAGAAAACTCTAAAGTATAAAACTGGCTCATAAGAATCTTCAAAAGAACCAGCTACAAGATTTTTCTATGGATGTACTCAGATTAACTCCATAGATAAAATTTCAGAAACTAATGGAACCACTTTACATTGACCACACAGTGTGTAGGATTTTCCCCACAGGCTTCACACTACCGCTGCCAGGCTTAATATTCCTGTATCGGGAATAGTTAATCATCAGTGACTTTTCTCAAGTGGGAAGAGGGCGAGCTCGGCATCTAATTAAGGAGAGTTGTCAAACTGGCAGGACAGTAGCAAATCCATCAGCACTGGAGAAGCAAAAACTGATCTATCAAAATTAAGCAAGGCAGAGTTAATTTCTACTTTTAAAACTTTGATTAACAAAGCCCATTGCAACTGTACCATCACTATGGACAAAGCATGAAGAGTCATCCAGATTTCTCCATGGATGTTGCCTGATCTGCTGTGATCTCCAAGATTTTTTGTTTTCGGTACAGATTCCAGCATCTGCAGTAATTTGCTCCAACTAAGTAAACATTGTTGCACTTCTTGTGGCTACAGCTGAATTGAAGCAGGCAGGATGGCTTTTAAGATTGCCTGGAACAGAGGCACCCCAGTTTCCCATCTTCAAGCAATAACTCTTATCGCAGATGTTTCTGGGAGCACAGAAAATGATTGGAATTTTCCAGTCAGCTTCCCATGATACACCACAAATGGGGTCAACTGACTAGTGAAACTGCTCCTTTCATACTCTGCCTTTGAAAGATGGTCGAGTGGTGGGATGAAGCCAAGGAACCTGAAATTCCGTGCCTGTCCTATCGGGCACAGACTTGTACAATACTGGAGCAGTCCACATCCAAATGCAGCAGGTTTGGGCTGATAAGTAGCAAGTAATATTCATTCTGCACAAGTATCAGGCAATGACTACATCTAACAACAGGGGATCCAACCATCACCCTTTGACATTCAGTAGCATTGCCATCGTTGAATCACTCACTATCAACATCCTGAGGGTTACCATTGACCAGAAATTGAACTGGGATAGTCATATAAATACTTTAGCTACAACAGCAGGTCAGAGGCTAGGAAGCTGTAGTGAGTAACTCTCCTCCTGACTCCACAAAGCGCAAATCGGGAGAGGGATGGAACACCCTCCACTTGCTTGGATGACTGAAGTTCCAACAACACTCAAGAAGCTCAACACCATTCAGGGCAAAGTATCTCACCTGACTGGCACCACATCCACTCACTCCAAAACCAATACTCAGTAACAGCAATACATACCATTTACGTCTATTGAAGTTTACCAATGCTCCTTCAACAGCATCTTCCAAAGTTATAACTATTCTCTAAAAGGTCAAGGGCGGCGGATAAATGGGAACATCACCACCTGAAAATTCCCCTTCAAGCCATTCACCATGCTCACTTGGAGCTGTATTATTGTCCCTTTGGTGTTGATGGGTCAATAGCCTGGAACTCCCTCCCAAAAGGCATTGGGCTATATCAAAATGGACTGCACTGGTTTGAGAAGGCAGTTCATTACCACTTTCTCAAGGGCAAGTGAGGTGGACAGTAAATGATGGCCTAATTAGCAACATCCACATCCTACGAATGAATAAAAAAAAGTCTGTCCACAAAGTCAGTTCCAGCTCAAATTCAGTACTATTATCTAGCCACTACAGGTCTTCAGGGCCAAAATCACAGCTGACACTCCTGTGCAGCACTGAAGGAATGCTGCACTGGCAGGAGTCCCATCTTTCAGATGAGATCTTAAATTGAGGCTCTGTTTTTTTTTGGTTGTAGAAAAGATTTCATCGTACTATTTTGAAGGACATCAAAGAAGATATTCCCAAAATCCTGGTCATGATTTATCCTTCAATTGATATCACAAAAACAGATTTTCTGGTCATTGTATTCCTGTTTGTAGGAGTTAGCTGTGCCTAAATAGATTGCTACATCTCAACAACGACCGGAGTCCACAAATACTGGCAGTAAAGTACTCTCAGACAGCGTACGATCATGAATATGATACATCGATACATTTTTAAAATGCATTTTCTGTAAGTTTTTCTCTTTTTTAAATTAATTACTTGGAAAGAGGGTTTTATCTGATTTTTTTCTGGACATGAGCATAACTAATACTTATGCTATGCACACTGGGCTGGTTACTAGCTTGTTAATGCTGGAAATGTTGTTATTTTACAGTGTCGCTGACCAGAAAGGCAGTATTATTCGGCTTGTCACAGTTTTATAGTTCTCACCAGTGTGCAGACAAAATATTGCTACACTTGTTAAGGGGTGCAATACCAACAAGACTCTTGGCAATATCTTTCAATAAAGTAAAATTCAAGAGAGTGAGCAAATTGTAACCAATGAGAAATAATGCATCAAAATGCATAAATGAAATAAAAATAAACCTTCCATAATAATAGAGCTTGATTACTACTTTCAGGGAGAGAGGAGAAAATCTGCAATAATTTGTCACTTAATGAATTCAGTCCAAATGAGATCGTGCATTTCAGGTTTCAGTGTGTAGTCTCTTTGTTGTCAAAAGCAAACACATTCAATTTTTATTAGAACACCTGCCCTCATCATATCAGTACATCTGGAATGACTGATTATCCAATTTTTAGGAGGCATTGTTCATAATTTTAAAGCACCTCGAGAGTAAGAGAAGCCAGTATCTGGGAATATACTGCCGTATTCCCATATCCAAGTCAGGGTAAGCAATTACAAAGCTCCCTCTGAATGAATGGGCAATATGTCACTTTTGTTAAAAACATATTTCTTATGAAAAGTTAAACTAGTGCCACCTGCAATTGGACGGCAATTTTATGGCTGTGATGACAATGAGGATTCCACCAAGCAGCTTGTTTCAGATTCTGGAAGACTGCACCACTTTTCAGTCAGTACATGATCCTCCCTCCTACTGATAATATGCCATTGAGGTGAACACAGTTTCTACAATTTGCCTGGCGTTACCTGATTTGGATATGTTCTATAGTTGTCTCAGCTATCGTTCATCCAATTTGCTGTCTTCAAGTATGTGCAATGTACTCCTAGGCCTAGCAAGTGTAGACTGGTCATGATCACTTTATCCAAAGGATCTAAAACCTGGTGAATTGCAGTTTCTGCAAAAGTCTCCCAATCATACAACAAACCGAAATTGATTCGCCACGGATGTGAATGCTATTTGGAAGCAATAGACTATTCATATCCAACTTAAATTGGATTAATTTCTACTGAGGTAAACTGGTGAAGTAAATCAATGCATACTCCACAGTAAATAATATTTATCTCAAGAAGTTCAAACTCCTGCACATGGTTCTATTCACTTCTTTTCCTTAGTAACTTTACCTGCCTGAAATCATTTGAAGTGGTTAATTTGAGTCAGGTACAGGTTTCCCGACAGTTGGGAGCACCTAATTTACGAACATCTGATTTATGAACACTCATACTTATGAATGCAATCCCGCATGCAATTTTAAAATTTGAAGTTCTGACAGGTGAACATTTCCGATAATTGTGAACAGCTGCCTCCTAAAGCCCTACATTATGCTGCAACTTGCAATCAAATCAACTTGCGATCGGACTCCAGAAAGAATTCATTCGCAACCTGGTTTGTCTATACATGTGTGTAAACCTCAACCAACAGACCTCAGTGTTATTTACCCAGTCCTCAGATTATGAGCTCATACTTGCCAGACAGTAATACTACTCCAAGGTGTTAATCGAAGGCAATTCTTACCTCCCAAATTCAAGCTGGTTGAGATGATCACCAATGGCAGTAAAATCAGCATAGTTGGAGACTTACCAGGCTTGTACAGATCAGCAGCTCAAGTTATGTAGGATTGCAAGGAGCAGTGGGTGAGAAAGGGCACAAATACTTGAGCAGGATATGCTGCACACACTTTGTACTTTTCTGTTGCCTTAAAAATATTAGTTTTGAAAAATTATATTCCCAAGATCAGGTATTTTAATGTATAATCACTCCTTCTACTGTCAGTGCTGACTTAAACAATTAGATTTTAGGGCTAGTAGCATTTGTCCATCATTAAAATCTAAATTCCTTTCTCTCCTCCTCCTCCAAATGATGCTACTTCATGGCTAACGTGTATTTGAAATTTACATTAGCATGATTTAGCTACAGTACAATTTTGTATAACAGCAGCAACTGATTTTTCACTTCTCTGACAAAGCAGAAAGTACACATTTTTTCAAAATAGAAATTACTTAATGTTTTCCTTGAGGAATTGGTCAAGATGCTGGAAGCTGGTTTGGTCTGTCTCCATGGAGTTGAATATCTGTTGTCTTGAGTCCAGAGTGTAGTACATAATACAAGAAGAAAGAGTTTGCAGACAGGCACCTGTTCATTTTATAGCTCTCTTGTTGCCAGTCCTGAAATCTTGGCACTCTGTACTTACCAGCTCATCAATGTCCACTCCGTTGACAGGTGATGTCTTGTGTCGAGTGTTCCTGCTGTGACCGTGTAGGGACTTTTTTCTCCCCGGCTGTTTGGCCTGCCTAGGAGGGCGGCCCTGAGAGCCTGGTTTTCCTTTGGCAGCTTTCCTGGGCCTCGCTTTAAAGAGCAAGAATTATATGTGATCACTCTACTGACAACATATATTACCACTCAAGTGGCTTCCCAATTCAAAGACAAAACTTTTGATCAAACTAATAGCCGCACACTACCAACTCTTTTACGTCACCAAATTTCTTGTCACGATGTTGAAATTTAGATTGCAAGATTTGATGCAATTCATTTTTAAGAAAGTGGAAAGTTTAAGTTTTTCCATAAAACTCTGCAACAATTTTCTCCCTACAAAGATGCCGACTCATGTTCATATAATCGAACAGGCTCTTCCCAACCTGAACAAATCCACATGCTCATTGGACAATAACTAAGACTTGGAGGTTGATCTTTCTCTTCCTTAGGGCAAAGAAACATGCGCAATTTGTAGACCCATTGCTTACATTTCAGATTAGCTAAGCTGCATAAGGCACGGAAGATTCTTGAACTGTACAGTGAAATACCAAATTCATTTAATTTTAAGCATTTCTTGGTTAACTCCACAATATTTAAAACAGTTCTAGTCATTATGGCCACATTACAGCACTTGTAGGAGAATTATAGATAATATTTTAAAATTGAACTTAGCACAGGGCAATGTTTTGCAACTCAAATAGACAGTACTCACAAAGCAGCTTAAACAAAAGTAATTTAAGGGAGGCAGTGAAGCGAAAGCTCCCTCAAATAGGGAAGCAGATCCCAATAAAACACAAACAGTCACTCCAAATTTTAAATTCTTACATTAAAATTATTTCCCAGCAGTGGACGGTTAAGTTCAAACTTACATCTGAGTCTGGGACCTCCTCGCTCCTCATAGTCCTCCTCCTCTTCTTCCTCTTCCTCCTCCTCTACTTCCTCTTCTTCATCCTCCTCATTCTCATTACCTTCGTCTTCCTCCTCAGCATAATTTCTAAAAAGGTGGTTAAAAAAAAAGAGTGCAGGTAATTTACTTCAAAGCACGATTTCACACATACGCAAACAATCCTAACGAGTTTAGATATTTAAATTGTTGAATGTACTTTTGAATGGATAAACAGATATTCATACTAAATCCCAGTCATCTATGTTCACAGTGCTTACTGACCTACACTAGTTCCCAGTCAGACAATGTTTTGATTTTAAAATTCCTACCCTTGTCTTCAAAGTTTTCCATGACCTCATCCCTCCCCTTTGCTGTATTCTTCTTTGGTCGTGCAACCCTGAGATATCTGTGCTCTTCTAATTCTGGTCGCGAGCCCCAGCTTTTGGCGACTCCACCACTGGTGGCCACATCTTCCATTACTCTGAAATATCCTCCTAGCATCTCTCCACTTTGTGTTCGTCCTTATGGGCACTCCTTTAAATGTAGATGTTTCTCTTTGACTAGGCTTTTGGTTGTCTGGATCAATATCTTTTTGTGGCTTCCTTGGTGGCATATATTGTTTTAAAAAGCACGTCTAAATCACATTGGGCCAATTCATTGTATTAAAGGTATTGGATAAATATAACTTCATGCTATTGCATCTTAGAATTCTGTTCTGCTAATTTTTAGAAAAACATTCCAATTTCCTCTGTTCCTAACTATTAAGGAAGAATGGAACGCAACAACTCAATTTCTGCAAAAGAAAAATGCAATTCCCTGCTCCCAAATAAAACAGCATGTGTTGAATTATTACAAAAATGAAATCAGTTTTCAAGTTAATCATGAAATCATGTTAACAATAAAACCTCATTTTAAAGTACTGTGAAGAGTAAGCACCAACCACATACTGAATCATTGCTAACATGTTGTCGCTAGTTACCATGCTAAATGAACAGTAGACTCCCTGGCCAGACTATCCAACGTCACTATGTTCTCATTGGCCCAAACCATAATTCTTAGGCTATTATGGGTCTCCGGGTCTCCCAGAGGTGGACCTGGGAGGTACAGTATAAGACTGGACACGAGATAAATAAACAAACAAAAAATCTTAATTTAGAAATACAGAGCTGCTCTAAAGTAGGTCTGACTATGAATGAAGTAAATTATTGGTCAGGAGTACTGTCTAGCAAGTTGTATACAAAATAACCTAATAAGAAAGGGAGGCTGGTCTAATACAGCTCAAAACATTAATGGAATGCATAAGCAAGAGTTATTTTTAAAGTTTTAGATAGTTAGGTCAGTTGGAATCCATTTCAGCAGTAGCATAACTTTGTTGTGAAAAGAATATAGGAGGTCAGAAGTCAACAGACGCTGCAGTGGTAAGCTGGTTGAAGGGTTACCTATCACGTGTGCCACGTCTAGCTGTGGCTGGCTGACAAGCTGGACATAGCCACTCTCCGTCTGGTATCACGTAGAGGGCTGGTCTCAAACAGAACAAGTGGAAGGCCTTATTGCATTCATCACACAGAATCAGCTTGTCATCTTCACCTGGAGAGCAAGAAAACAAAGTCAGCCAAACACACCTGGCTTGCAAGCAGTGCGATGTATATACAGATCTTCAAGTCAGGTCAGTTTATTTTTGAGAGACTAAAAACATTGCATAACAGATAGTAAAATGTAGAAATGATCAAGTAAAACCTCCTTGTCTTTTCTGACATATACAATGTTTCTAAATATTGTTGCTATTAGCTATAGGCGCACATCATGACATGAATAAAAAAAGAGGTATGAGCTGATGATCTTGGCCAGACCAGTACATGCCACACTGGGAATAAAATTCATTTTTTCAGTTCCAAACTAACTCTGTGTCCAGCCTCTCATTATGGAAAAAGCTGATGAAATGAAGTCACATTTGAAATAGTCTTCATTTTACGTGGGAGTGCATGAACAGCACTGCTATTTCTGTCTTACCAAGATTTCCTATGTGATGAAGTAGTATACAGTAATGGTGCACTGCTTTCTGAGGCATACATTATTGAATAATCTGACTTGATCAATGACAATTCACTTATAGCTGTTTCAGAAATTGTTCAAGACAGTGTCAATTTGGTGAGCCCATCATAGGGTGTCTAGTAACTCAAATAACAAAATCAGCATGCAACAGACAGAGCTAAGCAATTCCAAAGCAATGGACTAGATTCCAGTTCCACTGTCCTGCTGTATTAACTGTCTACAATTTGTGACTTAAACAACAGAAGGCGGCGACTTCACAAATATCTCATCCCCAAAAATGGGAGTTCCAGCATATCAGTGCAAATAGGCATGGTTGAAGCATTTGGGTCCATCCTTAGCCAGAAGTGCTGAGTGGATGACCCATCCTGGTCTCCTACTGTCATTCCCAGCATCATTGACACCAACTTTCAGGCATTTTGGTTCATTTCATGTGACATAAAGAAATGGCTTAATGAAGTAACATAATGAAGGCACAGGATACTGCAAAGGCTATGCACCCTGACAACATTCTAGCAGTAATGCTGAAGATTTGAGCTTCAGAACTAGTCATACCCTAGCCAAGCTCTTCCAGTACAGCTACAACATTGGAATCTATCCAACAATGTGGAAAATTACCCAGGTATGTCCTACCCAAGGGCAAAAGCAACATAGATCAAACGAGGCTAATCACCCACTTTCAATCATTAAAGTGATGAAAGGGACTGTTGACATTGTGATCAAACAGTATTTTCTCATCAATAACCTGCTCGATGATGCTTAGATTGGGTCCACCACATCCTAACCCAATTACAGTCTTATCTAAAGATGGACTATAGAGCAAGAATGACCAGCCTAAGGCTGCATTTGACTAAGAATGACAAGAAGGAACCCTAGCCAACTAGAGCCAATGGGAATCAGGGGAAATCTGCTGGTTAGAGTAATAACTAGCACAAAGAAAGATGCGCTTGTAGAGACCAATCATCTAAATTCCAGTATACAGCTGAAGAAGTTCCTTAGAGTAATGCCCTTGACTCACTTATCTTCAGGTGTTTTGAAACTAACTTCTCTCCATTATGGAGGAGGAAGTGGGAATGTTCGCTAAGGACTGTGCAATATTCAGCACCACCTGAAGCTCCTAGCTGCTGAAGAAGTCAGTGTTCATATGCAACAAGGCATGAGCAACATCCAGGCTTGGGCTGATAAGTAGCAAGCAATATTTGTGCCAGGCAATGAATACCATCACTCCTTGACACCCATCACTACCATCGCTGAATCATTCATGATCAACACCTGGGGTTTACCACTGACGAGAAACTGAACCAGCCACGCAAATATTGTGGCTAGGAATAGTTAGAGTTAGGCATATTGTCATAAGTAATTCACTTCCTATCTTCACATTTGCTGTCCTCTATCAATGAAGGCACAAGACAGGAGTATGATGGAATACTCTTCACATGCTTGCATGTGTGTTGTTTCAGCAACTGTTGTTCCACTAAGAAGCTCGGCCTTGAACAGAACAAAACAAAACATTCTGCCTAACTGGCACCTCATTCATCGCCTTAACACACACCATGGACTACCGACAAGATGCTGTAGCACTCACCCAAGCTCCTTAACAATACTTTACAAACCTCCAACCTCTGCCACGTAGGACAGGGCAACAGATTCAAGTTTCGATCCAAGTCGGACAATACGTTGCCTCAGAACTATACTGTTGCCCCTTCATTGGCGTTGGCTCAAAGGCTTGAAAACCCTACCTAAAAACACCTACAACCAAGGACCACTACAGTTCAAGCTGGCAACTCACCACACCTTCTCAAAACAATGATAGGAAATAAATATTAGCTAAGCTGGCAATGCCTCAACTCTGAACAAATTATAAATCAATAATCAACGCTTACTAAAGGAAGTCTGCTGAAAAATAGATCATGTCCTCTGAGCTAACTGTCCACAGACAAATCATACACTTCACACTTCCTGTTTTAACTCACCATCCTGAAACACACTTCACATTACTAACCCAACAGAAAACAACTTGTAATAGAAACTGCTATCAAAACTCAGCAGGCCTACTCAGTTTTGAAGGGTTACTGGACTCCGAAACATTAACTCTATTTCTCTCCACAGATGCTACAGTATCCGCAGCTTTTTCCAACAGTTTTTATTTTCAATTCAGACTTCTAGCATCAGCAGTTGTTTGGTTATTTTTTGTTCAGTAGAAAACAACTTGTATTCATAAAACAGAGGAGTGGCAGATGGAATTTAATTTAGATAAATGTGAGATGTTGCATTTTGGCAAGGCAAACCAGGGCAGGATTTACATAGTTAATGGTAGGGCCCTGGGGAGTACTGTCAAACAGACAGACAGGGTGGTGAAGAAGGCATTTGGCACGCTTGGCTTCATCAGTCAGAGCACCAAGTATAGGAATTGAGAAATCATGTTGCGGCTGTACAAGACATTGGTAAGGCCACTTTGGAGTACTCTGTACAATTCTAGTCCCCCTGCTCTAGGATGGTGGTCATTAAACTGGAAAGAGTGCAAAAAAGATTTACAAGGATGTTACCAGGACTGGGGGGTTCGAGTTAATAAGGAGGCTGGATAGGCTGGGACTTCATTCCCTGGATTGTAAGAGGTTGAGGGGTGACCTTATAGAGGTTTAAAAAAGCATGAGAGGCATAGATAAGGTGAATAGCCAAGGTCATCTCCTTAGAGTGGGGGAATCCAAAACAAGAAGGCATAAGTGTCAGGTGAGAGGGGAAAGATTTAATAGAGATCTCACGGGCATCTTTTTCACACAGAGGATGGTGCGTATATGGAACAAGGTGCCAGAGGAAGTAGCAGAGGTGGGTACAATAACAACATTTAAAAGACAGTTGGACAGGTACATGAATAGGAAAGGCTTAGAAAGGATATGGGCCAAACACAGGCAAATGGGTCTATTTTAGTTTGGGAAACCTGATCGGCATGAATGAGTTGGACTGAAACAGTCAATCAGCATGGACCTATCTAATGTAGACATATTCAAAGGCATTTCACATAAAAGATGGTTTATATAAAACCTTGACAAGGGAAAGTCTTTTAAGGAAGCAGCAGCAGCAGGGGATCTATTGACCTGTTCATTGAGACGCTATCAATGTGATATCGGTCCCTTTAATTTCTCTGCTCCCCTCTCCATTCTTTATTTTTATTTATTATTGTCACATGTACCTAGGTATAATGAAAGGTTTTCTTTTGCATGCTGAACAGGCATATCATACTAAACAAAGTGCAACCCTGCACGCCGTACTTTCAGATTCAACTTTGACTTTGTAATCAAACCGGCTGACAAAGATGGTGTTGTTGTCTGACGTACTGACCTCCACCTTGCGGAGGCTGAGTGCCAGCCTGGACCATGGCTATACCATTGAACATCAAGCTACCAAATGAATGACAATGACTAACCTCATCTCATCTGGGAATTTCAACAGCTTTCCACCTCATTGGTCCTCAATCCTCTACAGTGAGCTTCTACCTTTGCCCCAGAATCCACAAACAGGACTGCCCCAGCAAACCCACTGTTTCGGCCTGTTCCTCTCTGATTGGAATTTAGTTTTACCTATCTTGACACAAGTTATTTTCTCCCCTTGCCCAAGTTTCTTTTCACTTACATCAGTGATTCTTCTACACTTTATGTCAGTTTTGAAATTTCCACTTCACCATCGAGCAAACCCTCTAGACATCTATCCTCTATCAGGATGGTCCAAGGACTTGTCATTTCTTTCTTGAAACAAAATACGAACCATCCCCACCCACCATCACCCTCCTCTGCCTGCCTGAGCTCATACTCACTGAGCAACCCTTCCTTTAACTTATGTCACTTTATTCAGGCCAAAAGTGTGGTTATGGGTATCTGCATGAGCCCAGTAATGCCCATTTCTGTGGGTTCAAGTCCTACCTGGGTCCCTCCACACAACTGTCTCTCCAGTGTATCAATGACATAATTGGTGCTGCTTCCCTCTCTCATTTAAAATTAGATAAATGCATCAACTTTGCATTCAATTTCCATCCCACTCTCACCTGCACATGGCCTCCGTTTCTGACTCCTCCCTCCTCTGCCATGACACTTGTTCCCATTTCTGGGGATAAAGCAGTCACTAAGATCCATTACAAACCCTCCAATTCTCACAGTTACCTTGTCTATACACCCTCATACCCTGCTGCCTGTAAAGACTCCACTCTTTTCTCCGAGTTCCTCAGTCTCTGTTGCATCTGTTCTGATGATGCCACCTTCCACAGGAGATGCTCAGCCATGTCCATCTTTTTCCCCAACTGAGAATTCCCTGTGACAATAGTTGATAGAGGCCTCAACTGTATCTAAACCATTTCTCACACTTCTGCCTTAACCCTTTCCCTTCCCTTGTCCTCACTTTCTACCCCACCAGCCTCTGCATCCAAAGATCATACGCTGTCATTCCTAGACCCTCCAATGGGATGCCACCATCAGACACATGTTCCCTTTACTTTCTTCGTCAGGATTCTGCAGGAACTGTTCCCTCCAGGACACCCTGATCCACTCCTCCTCCAAATCCACCACCACCTCTCACTCCCATGACACTTTCCCATGCATTCGCAAAAGGTGCAACATTTGCTAATTTACCACCTCACCATCCAAGGCCCCAACATACCTTCCAGGTGAAGCAGCAACATATCCACATTGCACTGAATCTAGACTACTGTGTTAGTTGCATGAGAGTGTGTGCACATGCATCAGTGTGTGCAAGCGGCGAGCGCAGGGGAGGTGGGGGCCACGCGAGGGGGGGGGCACGAGAGAGAGGGCTGGGGGCGTGTGAGAGGCAGAAATATCCTCATATTCATTAGTACTACATCCTGGGGGAGCCTTAACTCAAAGGTCAGCAGAACAGTTCAGCATTTTAGTAACTTCATAAATCAAGGTTTTATTATGTGAAAATATTGGTTCTGCTTTCTGCACCATGACATTGCAGTGATTTCAGTCCTAATCTCAAAGGCTGTAGCATTCACCTTGCTCAAACAGTTATTACAGCAATTTAAAATGAAGTAAGAAGAAAATTCTCAAGGTAGTAGCTTTATTTCCAAGTACTATCCTTTTCATTTGGAAGGGAATACCTTCAATGGGGTAGGTGACCTCCAAAGTATCTCTCAGCTTAGTTAGAGGTCATTGCCTTCCATACTCACACCACTGCTTCTAACAGGTAGTCCAGGACACTGCACTGCCCCAATGTATTCTTGATCATCAATGCAGTGATAAAAGTGGTCATTAACAAAGCTATCAAGTGGCCCTTGCGCGTTAGTAGCCTGTTTGATGAAGCTGAGACTGGGTTCCAACGAGGTTATTTAGTTCCTGAGATCATTACAGGTTTGATCCATTAATGGACAAAACAGCTGAACTTCAGAGATGAGGTGAGTGGCTGCCCTTGACATCAAAGCTGCATTTGTCAGAAAATGGCATTAAGGCACCCTGGCAAACCTTTGTGGTTGAGTTTGGCAGACTGAAGGTGAGGTCCTAGTGCAGACTGGTGGCAAGCATGAGGAGAAGACTTCGCATTGTTTGGAGTCATACACAAAGGAAGATTATAATTGTGGCTGGTAGAGATCAATCATCCAGTCATCTGACCTCCCTGCAAAATTTCCTCAGGTGTGTCCTGGGCTCAACCATTTATACTGCTGCATCCATGATCTTTGCTCCAACATAGCATCAGAGGTGGGATGTTTATTGATGATTGCACATTGTTTAGTAACATCTGCAACTCCTCCAACACCAACAGTCTAGGTCCATATGCAGCAAAGTCTGAACAAACCTTGGCTTAGGCTGATAAGTAGCAAGTAACCTTCATAACAGATGAGATGGCAGTGTCTGCATGGTAGGGAGTGATAGGGTTTCTGAGCTCCAGGCCAGCTGCATTCTTCTCTCTCTCCTTTTCTGTCTTTTTCTTTACTATTTGTTTTCTTTCATCTTCTGATGTTGTAGGGAAGCTGGAGCGGATTGAGGACCCTGGGCTTCGGTATGCCTGAAGCCTGGACACGGAACTCGGGCTGTCGGCAGTGGTAGAGCTTGGTTCCCGGAGCGGGGCCGCATCCTTAGTGCAGTATCAGGTTAAGTATGGCACGGACTGGAGGCGAGGTCCGGTGCAGTCTGCTTGAAGGAAGTGGCTCAGTGGTTACCACTGCTGCCTCACAGCACTGGGCACCCAGGTTCAGTTCCACCTTTGGGTGACTGTCTGTGTGCAGTTTGCACATTCTCCCTGTGTCTGCGTGGGTTTCCTCCGGGTGCTCTGGTTTCCTCCCACAGTCCAAAGATGTACAGGCTATGAGGATTGGCCATGCTAAATTGCCCATAATGTTCAAGGATGAGTAGATTAGCTGGGTTACAGGTGAATGAGTCTGGGTGGGATGCTCCAATGGTCGGACTTATTCAGCCAAAGGGCCCGTTTCCACACTGTAGGGATTCTGTGACTGTAATGCTGAAACTTTTTTCTGTATTTTTCTAATTTATTCATCAGATCCTGTACCTAGATATATTTGTACCTAAGATGGTGCCACAAGTGGCAACTTTGTAAACTTTTCACCGCACTCATGTGAGTATATATGACAATAAACCTAATTCTAACAGTGAAGGGGCAGGCAAAGACCACATCCAACAAGACCATCTCCCTTTGATATTCAATGGCATTACCATTGTTAATTTGATACTGCAAACATTCTGGGGTCGAATACAATATTGGCCAGAAACTGATCTAGGCCAGCCATATAAATAGTACGGCTACACAAGCAGGTGTAATTGGCTTGGGACTTTGCAGACAGTAATACCTTCTAATTCCTCAAAGCCTGTCCACCATTTACAAGAAAGAAGTCACAATACGACGAAAAACTCTCCCACCTGCTTGGATGACTGCAACTCCAACAACTGTCAACAACTTGAACTCAACTCATTTCAATGCATGTGCTTGATTGGTACATCACCCACCACCTTAAATATTCACTTCCTTCACCATGGAGTACTGTGGCAGCAATGTGCACTGCAGCAACTCACCAAAGCTCCTTCAACTGCATGTGCCAAACCCACAAGCAACCTGTACCAGCTTGGAAAGTTCAACAAATGCATGGGAACATCAATATTGCAAGGGTTCCCACCAAGCTACATTTCATCACAATTTGGAACTACATTGATATTCCTTCACTGCTGCTGGATCAAAATCCGAGAACACCCTTCTCAACAGCACTCAGGGTGTATATAGACTTGACAAATTGAAGTCAGAGGCAGCTCACTATTACATTCTCAAGGGCATTCAGGGATGGGCAACAAATGGTGGTCTAGTCAACAAAGCCCACATCCTGTGAAAGAAGGAAGAATGCTTTTGGGCATTCTGAAAAATCTCAAAAATGCCAAGAACATAAAGAAGGTATTCCAGCATCTGACAACAGAGAGGGAGGTAAATATTCTAGTTGAAAATCTTCCTTACAAAGTCATCAGGAGCCTTAAACCATATCTTTAAGCTAGGATTTCTGCTTCAGGTAAGAGTTAACTAGATGTGTTTTCTGTTTAATCTATATTTATGAAAACATCCATAGAAACACAATCTAATAATATTTTCAACTGACGGGTTTCCAACACAACAAATTTGAAAAGATCAGCTCATGTAGGATCATGTGCTTACCTTTCTTACGGCACACTTTACATCGGGCATTTTCAGTTGACATATCCCATTTGATACAAGCATCCAACATTCCGAGCAGTACATGCATACGAGAGAAAGTCTGAGCCTCTTGTATAGCACACTTCCATAGTTCCAGGGCAGAAGCAACCTATGGCAAGTTAGTGAAGAGACAATAAGACAGTTTAGAAATAAGAAAGTCTGGTCGTTTCTGGTTGCAAATAGAGGTGATAAATAAACGGAGCCATAGAAAAGGATACAATGTCAATGACATCTTCAAGCAAAATGTTGCAAAGGCAAGCTTTGACTAAACACAAAAGAAGATCAGAGAGCAGATAGAAGTCTTCTTTAAATTTCGACAACCCATCAATAAGGAGAAATAGCATATTCATTACTTAGTATTACTACAGAAAGACAGGCTGTTCTGTAGCAAGTTCAACGGCTAATACACTGATATGTTGAATCAGTATGAAATAAAGCAGTTTAATGATTCATCTTAGGAAATGTTCTCTCTCTTTGAAGTACGTGTGGAAAACATGGACAATCTTTTTGATTACAAAGATATCATACTCATGGCTTATACGGTCATATAGCTAGGAGAAAAGTAAATGCTTCACAAATCTGATACATTTAACAATAGTAGAAACGGAGTCCTTTATACTGAAATATTCCCTTCAGACATTTTCTTAACCTTTAACATGATGCAAATAAAAATATTTGGAAACTGCCTTCACTGAATTCTCCAAAGCAAGCAGTCTCATTGCAAAGCACAAGTTTTCAGCTGCAAGCCTAGGTGGCTCAATCTCCAATCATAGTCTTAGTAGCCAAGCAGTTCCGAACAAAGATCAACACGTCTGTGCAAGCTCAATGACGATGGTTTACCAACTGAACCACAAAAGTAGCTCATTAATCATAGAATCCCTATAGAATGGAAGCAGGCCATTTTTAACCCATTGAGTCCACACTGCCCTTCTGAAAAGTATTCCACCAAGAACCCCCCATCCCCACATACCAAAACCCCCTCCCCACACACACAATATCCCTGCATTTCTCATGGCTAACCCATCTAGCCTGCACATCCCTGGATACTACAGGCAATTTAGCATGACCAATTCACCTAACCTGCACATCTTTGGATTGTGGGAGAAAACCAGAACACATGGAGATACCCAAGCAGACAGAGGAAGAATGTCTGTGTAGAGTCTGCACGGTCACCCAAGGCTATAACCAAACCCGGGTCCCTGGCGCTGTGAAGCAGCAATGCCAACCACTGAGAACTCGGATTATTAAAAACAACTCCCTCTACTTTTAGCTATTTTAATCAACTTATTCAGACATGTTACAGCAGACTTCTAGAGCAGATGGGACTTGAACCCAGGCATTCTGGATCAAGTGGTAGGGACTTTACCAATGTGCAAGAATCTCAAGAATGCAGCACTTTTTTTTAAAATTATAAACTTACAAATGACATGTACTGGTCTAACTCATCTTGTAGATCTTTATAAACATCAACTCATTCAACATATTATGACATATCTTTGAAGCAGATGGGACTTGAACACAGGCTTCTTGATTCAGAGGTGGGACAACCATGACATCATTAGAGCCATTAAAGAACTCCGCTCTTAGACACAAAGTTTGATGAGTATCAACTGCTTTCAATCACTGCTTCAGCTATCTATTTGATCTTTAAATAGACCCGTTTTTCTATCTCTGATAATCAGTATAGTTTAATAATCACAAACTTTTGGAGTTTTTCAATTAAATAAAACAAAGATGAATGGTGTGACAATATAGCCTGTGCCAAAAACGAAAGGTACAATGAAAAATAAGAACCAGCAGTCAAATTAAAATCAAAATCACTCCTTGCCATCTGCTATTCTCCAAAGCATACAAGAGTCGCTCCTGATAATTTGATTCAGTTTACAGTCTACTCTTGCTACAACTGGCTAGACAAACGGATAGTCAATGGTCACCACACGTAACTAGATTGAGTAAATATTTATTCAGCAATAACTGATTACTGTGGAACACTACCAAGACCTAAATAGAACCAGGCTCATGTCTTAACTAAAATATAGTAGCACAATACTCTATTTCATGAAAACGACTAATCAATGACTGCCTGTTCCTGATGTTATCCCTCTCCTGAACTACATAAAATAAATGACTATCCTATTCAGTTACACCTGCTGATACTGCCCCCTCTTGGTCACATCCGTGCAATGTAATACAGCTGTAAGCAGCTACATGGTAAGATCAGAAGTATTTCTTAATACAGTTCCGCATTCATCATTCTGTCTCACAAATGGACTTAATACGTACAATTCAGCAATGACACTGACTTTGCAATAACTGTTACTGAAATGCAATGTGTTCATTTTATGTTATGTTTACTTGAATTGCAGTTTTTTTCCAAAACTCAAAACAGCATTTTCAAAGTATAATAAAATAGTGGTACTATGACAAATAATAAGTGATGAATTTTATACAGATGCAGATCATCATGTAACATTAAAGCATATTGATTTAAACAGGATTTTCCTTTTAATGTATTGGTACAGTTAAGGCTGGTGGAAACACTCCAATTAATTGAAAGTTGGGTTACATTAAATAAAAACAGGACTTGCATTTTTATGGTGCTTTTTAATGCGGTAAAATGTCCCTGGTCCCTCACAGACGTGTATTTAGATTAAAAAAAAATACTGCGCCAAAGACATTAGGACGTGTGACCAAAAGCTTGGACCAAGAGAAGGGTTTTAAGGACCATCTTTAAAGAAGAGAAAGCAGTTAGAAGGGAGAAGCAAGTCCGGTAATCCAGAATTCCAGACTAACGTTCTGGACAATATGATTCAAATATCACCATGATAGATGGCAAAATTTGAATTCAATACAAATGTGAGATAAAAGGTTAGTCTAATTGCAATGATGAACCTGTCATTGTTGAAAAAAATCCATCTGGTTCACCGATGTCCTTTAGGGAAGCAAATCTGTCAAGTCATCAGGGTGAAATTCCCAAACTTACCTTAGCTTCTTCAGCCATTTTTTTCTCCTCATCGATTTCCTCTACTTTTGTTTCCTCGCCTGCTTTTTTCTTCTTTTGCTTGGGGGCCATAAAACCTTGCAGGAATTTCTTTACTATACACTCTTGTAGTGTGATCACACACTCACCCAAATCTTTCAGGCTCTCCAGCGAGCGTACCTAGCAAAGTAACAGCAGAAGATCAGAAAGCATTGACTTGATAGCAGGCACAGGTCCACCAATAATGGCTGAGAAACTGGAGAAATGGAGCCAACATAGGAAAATCCAAGTCTGCCCAGTTTGACTCAACGATAAGATCCTATGCACCAATGAAGAAGCGGCAGAATGTGTTTGGACTGCAGCCCCAATCAGCATTACAAGGAATAAATTGACTAGAACTAGTCACTCATTCTCAATTTCCTAGAAAGCAATGGCTGAATCTCTGAAGTAATACGCATTGGGACACTGAAAACATGAACTGAAGCTTGGCATCCCCTACTAGAAAAGAAAATGCTGAATCACTGGTAAGATAATTACTTTTTTAACCTCCCTCCCACATCCCCAAAAGGTATCATTCAATTGCAGAAATAAAAATTCAACACTCACTAGCCACTACCCGGTTCTCACCTACCCACATCTTCACACAAATGAGTTGCAGGAATAGACCATTTGGCACTGGATAATTCTTGACTCCTTTATTTGTCATGAATTTTCACTGCCTTAGAAGTATTCAAAGCCCCTGCTTCCCCAGCCTCCTCCGTGAAAGAAAGTTCCAAAGACTCAATCTTCAGAAAATGTGACTCCTAATCTGAGTCATACAGGAGAACCCTTATTTTTAGGCTGCGCTCACTGTGTTTTGGCCTGGCCTCTCCCTCATATTCTTGCATGGTTCAATAACTTTAATTCTTCTAAATATGAATAAAAACAGTTGCAGCCTGTCCAACCTTTTGTCAAAAGATAACATCCACTTCCCAGCCAGTTGACTAAACCTTCTCCAAACTATTGCTAACTCATTTACGTCCTGCATCCTAATTTTGTGATTCATGTACCAGGCCACTGAAATCCCTCTACACTTCAGTATTCTGCAATCCTTTTCTATTTAAATAGTACGATACTTTTCTATTCTTTTCTGCCAAAGTGAAAAGTTAACATTATTCCACTCCATTCACTATTTTTCATCCATTTACCGAACCTAACGTTATCTCTTTGCACTCTTCACATTCTCCTTATAACTCTTTTCCACCTGTCTTTATATCATTAGCAAATTTAACTATATATCTGGCTCCTTCATCCAACGTCAATTGCATAGATTGCTACAGCCACAGCAGTTCACACTAATTTTTGCAGTGACAACCTGTCACCCCGAGAATGAACAATTTATTACTACTCTTTGTCTTGTGACCATTAATCAGTTTGATTCCAGTATTTATTATGACAGATGCTGGGTTAAGCTCTGGATCAATGTTGCAAACTACTTGAAAATGGGAACATATGATCCAAGCATGATCACACGCTGTACATAGATCACAGGATATGTTAGAGAAATGTACAGCACAGAAGCAAGTCATTCAAGTCCATCATCCTTATGCTGGTTCTCTAAAGGAGCATTCGTGCTTAGTTCTACGTACCTGCATTGTTCCTGATGATGAACATAGGGGTCTATCGAACTCTCTTTTAAATCTAGCTAGAGAGCGCTTTTCTAAGAAGAACACTGCAGATCTTGAAACTCGGGTGAAAAAAAAAGTTTCTCTCTCCTTTAAACATTTGATCAATCATTTAAAATCAATGATTTTCAGTTATTGACCAACTTACTATTTTTTGCTCTTTAAATCTCCAAAAACCTACAAACTAAAAGTCGCACTTGAGTCACATCGTAATGTTCTCAGCCCTAACTTTTACAATATCTCCTTATCATTAAGGTTTCTCATCCCTGGTTCCACCACAATAAAGCTAGTCAGGCTTCTAGCGCTTTCCCAAACAATGGGGTCCAAAACTGCCTACAACAGGGCTTGGGGGCCAGGACCCCAACTGGGGTAACAGCTGAATTGCTTGGATTCCAAGTCCTTAGGCGAGAACAGCCATCTTCCTATCCCTGATCTTAAGTTCTCACTGAACAGTCATGACAATTTTCGATATGGGGTCACAGTGGAAAAACATTTGGTAAGCACCGGTCTACAATAATTCAGCTGAGACATAATCGGAGATTTATAAATTTTACTATGACCATTTTGATTTTACATTCTATTCCTCTAATCTCTACTTATGGGCATGAGGATCTTCTTCATTCATGTTTGATCTTTTTAACCAAGTTAACAGCTTGCTCTGTCATCTTCAAGAGTTAATGTAAATGGACATAAAATGTCTCTGTTATCATCTACACTTTTCAAAATTATGCTGTTTATAGTACACTGTCTTTCAACATCAGTCCTTTGAAATTGCATCACTTTACACTCCTCTGTATTAGGTACAAACCACCATGCTTTTGCCCATGTCATCCATAGCCCACTCCTTTCCAATCAAAAGTTTAAAGCTTCCAATAATTTACCCACCACTTTTATTAAGCTAACAGGCCCAACCTCTAGCACTACTGCTATATCTGGTAAGGATTGAAAAAACGATAATCAATTTCTGCCTACTTCTACTTTTCCTCATTTCAGTAACCTAAAATGCATTCTATCTCGAGTCAATGACTTTCCAACTTGCAGGAATGTTAATCTTTTCATTGAGTTTTTCCTTATATATTATTAGCCTGTCCATAACATCAATCTCCACTTTTAATACAATTTCACATCATCCACTTCCTTTGTGAAGAGTTCAGACTTTTGCAATGCCTCGACATCAAGATTTTCCTTTAGATTTTGAAACAAGCACAAACTTGTTCTGAGCTAAGTGCTTACACTTTATGTGCTTATAAAGTATTTTAGGGCTCAATATAATTTTTTCTGCTGACCTTTTCTTATAACATCTCTTTGCCTTCTGGACTAACTTCAATTCTCTCCTCCATTTCCTTACTATTCTTGATTATTAACAAAATTTAGTTCTTAACATCATACTTGAAGGGATGATAGAAAAAATATATTTCTGAAGAGGGGCTGATTTATAACAATTTATAAACACAGATGAGAAAGGCATTTTTATGACATAAATATAAATTGATATTTTAAATCCTGATGATATGTTCTTAATGAAGAGTCCAAATCTAAATTTATCTGAATAGTTGTTTGGAACAACTATGCTTTGCTGGGCTAGGACCCATGAGTTTAACTGTCCCACTTTGGTGAACAAAGAAAACAACTGGAACTAAGCCAAACCTTCACTATGACATTAAACTGGAAAAGGAAGCACTGATTTTATTAGCTCTGCTTTGCTGGGAACCAGTTCACGGATTCTGAACAGCTATTAACAAAGAAACACTGTGCTAACATGCCCTGTATAATACAGCTGGTCACCATATAATTACCTCTTTGCTAAGGACAGCAGCACATCTGTATGATTACTCACCCTCTCCTCAAACTCATCACATTTATCCATGTATCCTAGCCCTCCCTTTTGCAGTCGTGTTGCCACTTCAATTAGGTCAGTTCGTAAGTAATTGAGGAGCTCCTGATGACCATCACAGGACTTGAGGCCAAGGTTTGGTTTCCGTGCCAAGTGCAGTGAGTGAAGGATATCTTGATACCTAAAAATAGAAGCTGCTTTTTTAAAAAAAAATCAACCTATATTAAGCCAATTATGCAACAAAGATATATTTTCCAGTTAATAAACTCAATAACTTTTATGATCAGTATAAAAGACAGTCAACACAGTTGAAGATAATAATTGATTAAATCAGTCCATACAGATGATACATACAAGCCGACTAATCTACTTTTATAGTTTGAAGGTGAAAAATTAGCTTATTTTCTATAGTAAGCTGTAGTCAGTGCACAATTACAGGGAGAACTGCAGCATTCTCAAAACATTGTTGAGTAGAAAGAGGATGAAATTAGATCAGGTGGCACTCCTTCCCAATTTGCAATACTGACTTATTCTGTAAAGTATGCATACATAGGTAAGGACCGTTCTGGTCATTCTTGTCCCCAGTTCCACTCATTTCACTACAAGATAGTCAAATAATGAGATTCAGGAGTGATAATTTATTGAAGGTAATACGAACTGCCTGGCCTTGTGAAACCATTTCCCTAGAACAATTAGTATTGTCAATACTGAGGAAAAGAGAAAATATAGAATATTTCAGCATTCCCTCCACCCCAATTACAGGCAATTTATTAAATTTAGAAATGAAGAAAACAACAAAATGGATTGACCAATCAAACATAGGCAATTGGATGACTCATAAAAGTCACATGACCATGGTAGTGTAATTGATTCAATTCCTGTACACCTCTGATTTCCATATATGTAAACACCTCCTTCAGACAGCATTGATTATCAGGAACCAAACTATTTTTCATTCAACTCCTCAGGGATTCAAGATCAGTGCTATTCCCTAAACAAGACTAAGTGACTCAGCACTAAAGACTGAAGCTCATACGACCCAAGATTACTCTATAATATACTTGAAACCAGCCAGTTAGTGATCTTGTTTTAAATCCTTCAGCAGATTGATCCAAAGTAAAGCCTCATGTTCTTAAACAAAATAATATTTTAGTAATTCAATGCCTTCAATGGAAAAAAGTCTCCCTTTTAAAAACAGTGCACCAAATTTAGCACTACACCGTTAAAGATTCTGGTCATTAAGTCTGCACACCTGAAATATGGAGTCAGTTTGCAGGAGCAGGAAATATTTTCACCAACATTCTATCACATTCAAGCTCTGCTTTGAATAATTATCACACTTCAATAAAAGATTAAGGTGGCCAATTATGGAAATAAGATGTCATGTGAACAAATAAAGTTACATACTTTGCATTGTCAAAAAACCTATAAATCCACTCAAAGAATGTGTTTAATCAAACACTTGAATTCAGTAGTTACAGTAATGCAATACCATCGTAGTTGAAAGCTTAAATTTGCTGGTTAATGATATGCAGGCAATTCCCCACATACTCAATAGGTAAAGAGAGTGTAACATGCTGAAAAGGAAGGTCCTAGAATTAAATCCAAGTTTGTACCCAGTTACCAATGCTCGCCTGAGTGTCTACTGGAGTGTTAAAATTGGCCTTAACTGCTCTAGGGGGTAAAGGAATTTATAAATAAGCTATAATTTCCCTTCCTGCCAACTCAGTCACACTGTAAATGCCAAAAGAACAGGTTCAGTTGTTATGAATGTCTTTCCATGGACAAACAGACTACCACCAACTACAGAACAATTATGTTGATGGTGCACTGGAAGGTGTTTGGCATCATGGAACCGCAATCTTCTATCAGGCATGTGCCTTCAGGAGAAGATATAGGAGAGAAAAACTTTCAATAGCTACAATCAAGGATGCAATAAGTATTTCTGATATAGCCAGAGTAATGCGAACAGTATTGCTCACTAGGAGTACCTTCACTAAAAAAGTTTTTGATAGTGAGTTGACAGTGCCAGTTCAGTTTAAAGCTAAAATGCTACAATTGCAAAGAACATGAATTGATTCTGCTCTTCCGAGGCAAGTACAGCAAGCTGTGGAACTTTGAAGACTTACTTTTTCTGAAGACGTTCTTTGAGAGCACTCTCTCTTGCACCTTGCAAGTGAAGACAGTTTAGGAGTTCATCGAGTTCTTTCTGAGTGTCACAAATAAACCTGTAGATAAAAATCAATAACACTGCCAATCAATATTTCCAGAGGCAGAAACCACTGACTCATAGTGAACAAATGCCTGAACAGAAAATACCAAAATACTCAAATCTCTACAAAAAAGCTGACATGCCTGCAAAAATCAGCAAAATCATCCCAATTCGGGTTGCATAATCCCTGCATACAGAGTTTAGTTAAACAAATATTAATGTGCAGGATATTAATCATTTGAAAAATTACAAAATGGCAATGGAGACGTTCTAAATTCAAATGTGGGGCCAATTTTATTCAAAATGTTTTCATGAACGTCTTTTCACTCTTTATAGGACAGTCGACATATTGAGTCATACAGCACAGAAATAGATCATTCGGCCTAACTCGTTTGCGCTGACCAGACATCTCAATCTGACCTAATCCCATTGGCCAGTATTTGGCCCACACTCCTCTAAACCATTCTGGTATATAATGTAAAGAAATATTCTTTTGCTTTACTGATCACAAATATGTCTTAGGCCTTTTCTTTATATGGGATTCTGTAACAGGACTTCAAGATTTAAACTCTAGAAACAGTTCTGAAACGTGGTTCAAATTTTCTGCAGTAACAAAATTCCCTCAAGATTTTCTGGCCACAATTTCCTCCGCTCTTAAGTTGGCAATTAACGGTATTTTAATGTTCTGCTAACACAAAAACTGACGTGGTGAGTGCATGTTACTGGAATACGGAGTAGGAAGACATTCAAGCTGAATCTTGATCCCCATCATAACTAGGTCAACTGCTGTCCTAGCATTGTTCAAAGTCCCAGAACACTTCCCTCCACTTGGTGCAAGAGCATTACTTGTGCAGTAATACCACACCAGTGATTGGGGAAAAAAAACTAGAATTTGTATTTAAAACCAACAGATTTTGGGTAGTTTCTAAAACATTCACTACCACAAAGCCTGATCTCTGTTAGAATCCAAACCATTAGATAGGAGTAAACACTGAAAAAGCAGGACATACCATAGGTTTTGTCCTTGTTTTGGTACCGTGGTTTCAATGCAAATATCTGCAGTATGGGAGGACCCCTGGTGGCCACTGTCATTTAAGCTGCTGTCAGCAATGCTATCATCATCATTACCTAGAAGAGAAATGTCTTGAGTTACCTGTGATTTCAGGATATAACACTCAGTTTATATCAAGTTATAAAGAGACCAAGTATCAGCATTCTTAACATAATTATCCAAACACAATTAACTAAGCAAACAGCAACATATAACTTGCTACCTACCATAAACTGATACAATCACAGCTTCCTTTCCACAAGGGAATTTTGTGAAGAAAGATGCCAGATTCTTACTTTTAAAAGCCTTTATCGTGTTTTTGCAACACATCAGGATCAACACCGGAAAACAGAAGTTTCTCATTCCAGTTGCATCATGCCTGATACAGAGAAAAGCTTCCCCAATCTCACCAGTACCGTGATTTTCATTTCACAAGTTAGCCATTTCTGGTTTCCCGGAGCAAGATTACCAATCAGTACCAAACTAGGAATTAGACTAACGTGGCACAAACAGCAGAGGATTTCTGATTCTAATCGTATATACAGGATTTAAACACAGATGAAAATTGCGAACAATACTCCAGGGGCAGCTCACTACTGTTCTGCACAATTGAAGGAAGACATCTTTGCTCCTATGTATAGATCCTGTTGTGATGAAGGTTAACATGCCATTAGGAATTGTCTGCCGCACCTGCATACTGGCTTTCAGTGACTTATAAACAAGGACACCAGATCCCTTTGGACAATAACACATTCTAATCTCTCACCTTTTAAGAAATACGCTGCACTTTCATTCTTCCTACCAAACTCACACTTAACCAGATTATATTCCATCCAGCATGCAGTTTCCAACTAAGCCTGTCTAAACCCCCTTGATGCCTTTCTGCAACCACTTCACAATTCAAATTCCCACCAAGATTTAAATCTACAAACTTGCAATTATTACAATTGACCCCTACATCCAAACCATTGATATAGATGGGGAAAAGATAGGGCTCAAGACTGATCCTTGCAGCACTCTACTGGCCACAGCTTGTCAATCTGAGAATGTCCCATTTATTTCTAAACTCTGCTTCTAGGATGCTAGTACAGTACCCCTAATCCCATGTGTTTCAATTTGTTTGGGATTTTAATCGACAGCCTTCTGAATAACCAAGTGCACTATATCCAGGTTCCCCCAAACTGAAATGGCCAGTTACGTCTTCAAAAAAAAACTCTAATCAGATTTGTCAGACATGAATGCTATTTTCTTTAACAGTGGAGTTATATTTGCAACCTTCCAATCTAGAAGCACTGCTGTGGAATTGAGAATTTTGAACGATGATCACCAAAGCTTCCACAATCTCTAGTGCCATTTCTTTCATGTTTACTCTGAAAGTCATTGTGTCCCAGGGGTGTGAACTTTCAGTCCCATTAATTTCCCCAATAATGCATTTTTACAGAGACTAATTTATATCAGTTACACACTCTCACCAGATTCTTGCCTTTTCATATTTCAGGGAGAGGTGTTTTAAGGCATATGAGAGCTGGAGAAGTAGTAGGTAATTGGTTCTTTGAGACTGCTCTGCTATTCAATGTGATCATGGCTAATTTGATAATCCTCAACTCCACTCTCCTGACTCACCCCCATGATCCTTGATTCCATTATTGATTAAGAATCTCTCCCAGCCTTGAATAAACTTACCATGAGCTTTGACACACTGTGGTAAACATTTCCAAAGATTCGTCATTCTCAAAAAAAATTCCTCATGTGTCCTAAATGGACAGCCCCTTACTTTGAGATGACACCTTCTGGTCCTAGACTCTCCCACCTCTCCACATTGACTCAGTCAGGACCTCTTCGAATCTTGTATGCTTCAATAACATTCTCAATCTTCTAAACTCCAACGGGTACAAGTCCAACCTATTCAACTTCTCCTTTTAAGAAAATCTGCCCATATCCCGATTGTCCCAGCAAACCTCCTCTGACTGCATCAAATGCTAATATCTCTTTCTTTAGATTATGGGCCCAAAATTATTCACAGTATTCCAGGTGTGGTCTGATTGGTGCCTTTATAGTTCTAGCAGGACCTTGATTTTAATATGCTATTTCCTTTGAAGTAAAGGCCAAAAGTCAATTTGCCTTCTTTATTACACATTAAACTTGGATATGCTAGCTTTTTGACACATGGACAAGGACACTCAAATTTCTGTGTTGTAGCTTTCTGCAATCATTCTCCATTTAAACAATATTTAGCCCTTCTATTCTTCCTGCCAAAGTGCATGACTTTATATTTTCCCATACTAAATTTTATCAGCCACATTTTGCCAATTCACTTAATCTGACATATTCTTCTGCAGACACTGTCATCCTCACTATTTCATCTTCCTCTTACTTGTGTGGCATTCTCAATCTTGGCAATTATGCATTTACTTCTCTCATTTAAATAATTAATATATATTCTAAATAACTGTGGCCCCCAGCACAGATTCCTATGACATTCTACTACTTTCAGGTTGCCATCCTGAAAATGGACCCCGTCCCAAATTTCTGTCTTCTATTGGTTAGTGAATCCTTTATCCATGCTGATATACTACTCCCAAAATCATGAGCTCTTATTTTCTTAAGTATCTTACCGAATAACTTTTGGAAATGCAAACATGTTGCATTGTCTGTTTCTCTTTTCGCTAGCCTGTTTGTTACCAACTCAAGGATTTCTAATAGATGCGTCAGACATGATTTCCCCTTCATGAAGCCATGCTGACTGTTTTATTAGATTATGTATTTCCAAGTGTACTGCTATTACACATTTTATGATAAACTTTAATACTTTCCCAATAACAGATGTTAAGCTAACTGGCCTTTAGTTCTATACTTTGTGTGACCTTCCTCTTTTGAATAAAGGCACTACACCAGCAGTTTTCCAATTGTCTGTGGGACTTTTTCACAACTGAAGAATTCTTGGAAGACTACTATCAGTGCATCCACTATCTCTGTGGCCACTTATTTTAATAACTTCGGTTGCAATCCATCAGGTACAAGGTATTTATTGGCTTTGAGCCCCATTAGTTTCCTTAGTACTTTTAGTCTTTTGATATTGTATTTATACTCTCCCCAACCTCACACTTCAACTCTTTGATTATTTATTGTTTTCAGAATGGTATTAATGTCATCTGACATGAAAGACTGCCGTACTTAATCAACACTCCTGCCGTTTCCTAGTTCCCCATTATTTCCCTAGCCTCATTCTCCAAGAGGTCGATGTTCATTTTGGACTCTCTCTTTCTTTTCATATTTAAAGAAGCATTTATCCTTTTTTTTTGTTCATTTGAGGGATGTGAGCATTGCTGGCTGGCCAATTATTTGGCTGATAGGTATTAGTAATATATCAATGATATAAAGTTCAATATTTAGAATTAAAAGTTAAAAAGATCTCTTTAGAAGTTATTTAAAACCAAAGGAAGAAATTATGAAGTAGAGGAGAGAGACCAGAAAATGTCTATTTTCTTACTGATATTGGCTTTACCATGTAAAATCATAGGCATACCTAGACAGAAATAAGTGCCCAGCAGTATAGAGCCAGTGACTGTGCCCCCTAGATGACAGATGGCAGAGAGCACAGAACTGCAAGTGCCAATATCTCAATGTTTCTTGCCTGTAAACTCCATTTGCAAAAGTATGCTCATCTGACACCCAAACAAGCACTTTCAAACTCCAATCACAGGAAAGCAACCAGGAGCAAGAGAAACTAGCTCATTTTATTTCTTGCCTGGCTGCTGAGGCTAATTTTAGCATGAACATCAGGTATTCTAGTCCATATTGCTGAGTATAATATTTAGACCAGAAGGACAACTGATATCCTTTGTCATTTTAAGACAACAGTTTCTTGATTTTGAGTAAAGGAAGACTGGCATTCATATAGCACTTTTCACAACATCAGCATTACAAAGCACTTTATGGCTAATGAAGCACATTTGAAAACATTATTACTGATGTATCACAGGACATTGCCCTTCGCCATAGATTTTCTCAGTTATTTTACTGAATGAATAGAGGTAGCTATGTTTAGAGGCAAATTAAAAAGTAAAAGATTGTCATTTTACTTTTGGAATCCAGGTCTTCTTCATGTTGAGTGTATTCTTCAGGAATGGTAAAGCTGTAGTCAATGCTATCATGCACCCAACCTTTCTCTACATACAGACCAGGCACCAGATCCGAAAACAGCCAGTATCTACAGAAAAGATAAATCATAAGTCTGTTTAGATGAAAGCAAGCCCCTATCCGACCCAACATCCAACATTCTGTTCTAACATGTTTTGCTATAATGGAAACATCAGCCTGAAATAACTAACATTTTTCAAGAAAGAACAGAATATTGAGCAACATCCTACAAGCCATTGCACAAACATAATTTGCTTTTGCAATTAAATAATAAAATTTTGACATTCCTTTACTCCTCAGCTTCACCCAGCTAATGATAAACTTGGTTACTTTCCACAAAGGGTGCTCCCAATTCCAAAGTGCAAAGCAACTACAACAAGCGCCTGCATAGTACATTTCCAATTACAGCTGAAGGCTCTGAACAGATCATTGGGGTCTTCTGTTTTTGTTTAATGTGGACTTTACTGGCTGGGGCAGCTTATACTGCCCAACCCAAACTGTTCTTGAGGTGGTGGTGATAAGCCATTTTCCTGAATTACTGTGTGCATTTGGTCTGGGTACACCTATTGCACTGTTAGGGGGTTCCAGGAACACGGCCTCTAGCAATAGTGAAGGAATGGCAATATAGTTCCACGTCAGGGTTGTGTGGAGCATGGAGGGGAACCTGTACGTGGTGGTATTCCCAAGCAGGTTTTGTCGTTCCCTCTATGTGGTAGAGCCTGTTGATTGTAAAGATGCCAACAAAGGAGCCATGGTAAGTTGCTGCAGTGCAACAGTATGTACTGCTGACATTGTGTATCAGAGGCAAAGGTAGTAAATATTGAAAGTGGTTGATTAGGTGCCGACTAAGCGTGCTCCTTTACTCAGAATGGTGTCAAGATTCCAGTGTTGTTGAAGTGGCGTTAATCGCGGCAAGCAGAAAGTATTCTATCACATTCCTGATTTGAGCCTTGCAGGTAATGGACAAGCATTGACAAGAAAGGAGGTGAGCTACTTATGTCAGATTTCCTAATCACTGACGCGCTCCTGAAGGCCCAGCACTTATAAAGCTGAAACAAAAACAGAAATTGCTGGAGAAACTCAGCAGGTCTGGCAGTATCTGTGGGAAGAAAGCAGAGTTAAAGATCTGCAGTCGCTGCCAGACTTGCTGAGTTTCTCCAGCAATTTCTGTTTTTGTTTCAGACCTCCAGCATCCACAGTTCTTTGTTTTATTTATAAAGCAGTTTCTGATCAATAGTAATACTCAGAATATTGATGATTAGGGATTCATTGATAGTGATGTTCAGATTCTCTCTGATTGGAGATGATTATTAACTGTCAATGGTGTG
Organism: Ginglymostoma cirratum; assembly: GCA_024137785.1. NCBI lineage: Eukaryota > Metazoa > Chordata > Chondrichthyes > Orectolobiformes > Ginglymostomatidae > Ginglymostoma > Ginglymostoma cirratum. The sequence goes on along the minus strand of JAHRHZ010000095.1, from coordinate 2,234,295 downwards.
GCATCAATGTCATTTGTCACTTTTCAGCACAAGCCTGAATTTTTCCAAGCTTCACTACACACGGATGTGGGCAACTTCCATGAGGAGCCATGAACGATATTAAAAACCGTGCAAATTGCCAGGGAACATTCCCATTTCTGAACTTATGATGGAGGCCAGGTTATTGTTGAAGCAGCCGATTTTGCTGAGACCTACAACACTACCTTGAGGAACCCTTGCAAAGACATCCCAGGACTGAGGTGATTAACAACCACAACCACCTTCCTTTGTGTGAGGCCTAACTGCAATTTTAACCACAGCGTGAGCAGGGATGGTACTGAGACTTTGCTCAGGGTAACACAGAAGCAAGAGAATCAAGGAACAGAATACAAAAAGTGTTCAAAACTTTTACTTATGTCTCCAGGAGCGCTGCTCTTCTCTGTGCCAGGCTTCTTCCCCACTACATCAATTTACCAAACCAACAGGAATCATTTCTTCAATTCACCAGTAACAGCTTACTGAAACTTGAATTTGTGCTCCCACCTATTGGTCAGGATCAACATACTGCCGAGTTCAGGCAAGCTGCTCAATGCAAGGGTGTCTGAGGTCAAAGAATTAAATTTCCTCTCCTGTTATGGATCAGATGGTTGGGTAACCATCTGTTCAATTCATGTCAAGTTAACATTTTATTGAGTTTTGAGAAACCTCAATTGGACAGTAGCACAATAGCTTTTCTTTTCCCATCAGGTGGCAGTATAATAGGAGTATGAATCTGAATTCATGAGCAATCATGAATATAATGAAAAGTTAAGTCCACTTGAACAGAAAGGGCTTCTGTTTTTGCTCCCTGTGGTTATGTTAACATTTAAAAAAACCTAAAAAGCCAACTATTTTTCACCACAGAATTGGGTGCGACCTTGACAGAAGCCAAATGAAAACGGCAAAACACACTTTTTTTGAAAGGAGAAACCATACATACCTGTTGTGGTTACGGTCTGTGCCCAATGGTGATCGATGCAAGACAAGCTTGGCTTTTGCAATTCCCTCCTGAAAGGCCTTCTCGGCTGCTGCTTTGTGTTTACGAATCTTTTCTACTTCCACCTCCTTCTCCATCCTTTCTTTTTCTTGCTTTTCCCGCTCTTCTTTCTCTTTTTTAGCCTGCAATGCCATCAATCGCCTGCTTTTAATTGCACTAATGAGGTCTTCACTGCCATTGACGTCAGTTAACAAATCATTTCCACCTTTGTCCACTTCTAGCTTCTTATCAAATTCCTTCTTCTCTGGCTTTTTCTTGTCACCCATTTTGTTGTTTTCTGGCTCTTTCTTTTTTGCCTCCATCTCTTTTTTCTTTTGCTTTTCTGCCTTCTTCCGGTCATTTTCTTCTTTTTGCATGGCCAGTCTCTCCTTCCACAGCTCTGCAGATTTATGCTGTGAATCTTCCATGTGATCCTGAACTGAGTAAGTCATCAGAATCCGATGGCAGAGCGCTGATAAAATCTTTACTTTCTCTTCTGGGGTCAGTTCAAAAAACTCAGAAGTTTCCAACTTATCTAGTAATTCATCTGCAACTTCATTATCTTCAAATCCCATAGAATCTTTGCTGTCTTCATTCATTTCTGATGCTTCACTTTCATTTTGTACATCTGACTTGCGCATGCAGAGCCGAACAAGCTCTGAAGCAGAGTGCAATGTGAGAGGAATTTCAGAAAGCTTCATCCCCAATTCTCTGTAGTCTTCTGCAATTTCATCTTGCAGCAAAGTTTGAAGGAGAATCAACAGAACTCTGTTCAAATAGAGGAAACCTCTCTTTTCAGAGGTCAGTGCTTCCATCAAGGAGACTGCAGTAATTGGATACTGGTCATCTGGCATTAGCAGACCAGCATAACAACTGAGGAACTCGACGACCATAGCAACATCACCAAAAAGTGTGTTCGGGAGCCCTTCAGGTGTATCAACCAGCTTAAGTGCAGGTAAGCTCTTTCCCGCAAGAGTCTGATCTTCAAATCTCTTCTGTTTTTCCAGTTTTAATTGCATCTCCTTCTCTCGCCGTTCTTTAGCCTTTTCCTTTAGTTTTTTCTTTAGCTCTTCGCGCTTTTTTTTGTGATAATCTGCTCTTTCTTCTAGTGTCATCATTGCCCATTTCCTCTTGTGCTCCAATATCTCATAACGTTTCTGAACAAGATCACCAACTTCCTCTGGTAGACGAGCACGTTCTTCAGCAGAAAGCACTTTGGCCACTCGGGTGATGAATGCAGACACTGCACCTTTCTTCTCCTCCTTTCCCTTATTATCTTTGTAATATCGAAGGAATTGTAAGGCCAAAGGTGGCAGGTATTTCTGAGGTTTAGACATAGATCTTGAGGCTCCTCCAACACCCTTCGGGGATTTTCCAGTCTTGGATGTATTGGATTTTGCCATCTCAAAAAGCGTCATCTGTTTCATCTTCAACTTCGGAGTTTTCAGACTCTTTTTTGGAGATTTGCTATTCCCTGCTGACTTCTGTCCATTGAGCAACTTAGCCTTGTTCTTGGATTTCTCTTTTTTGTTCACTTTATCCTTAGGTTGCAGCTTTTTTAAGTTCCGAGCAGCACTGGAGCCCTTTTTGGGAATGTGGAAGTTGGTGTTCAATTTGGTTGGTGTTACAATCTTCATTACTTCTTCCAGTTCTTGTTCTGGAGACCTTTTGGAATTGTATGCCATTCCAGTCCCATTCATAGCCTTTTTCACATGCACATGACCCCATAGCGTTGGGCTCAAAGGAGGATTCCGAGAAACCTTCTCTTTGCTACCATTCTTCCGCTTCTTATTTTTCTCTTTGCTAGGGTCCCCATCTCCTTTTGCTTTTTTTGAGGTTTTACCTTCTGGTGAGACAGTACTTTTCCTTTTTCCTAAGTTCACAACAGGGTTATGAATCATGTACTGAAACAAATGCAAAAATATTTTATTATGTAGCAATGGCCAAGCTTATACAATGCAACACACAGCAGAAACAATAAGTCATGAGTTGTTCATTTCAAACAATTATTGAAAAAAGCTTGAAATTATGTATATTACAAATGTGCAATGCTCACTTAAATGAACTCTGAATAGGGATAGTTCCAAAAGGCAAGGTTAAGCAATAACCTTTACTCTATTCCATCCTAATTACTGCCTTCATGGTCCTCATCTCTGCTTGCTTAAGGCAAAAGCATGAAGCTGGACAGGTTTAGTTATCCATAAACAGATATAATTCTAAATAAAAACAAGCAGCTGGAGAAACTCAGCAGCATCTATGGAGAGAGAAACTACTTCAATGCTTCGAGCCCAGAGTGACTCTTCCTTGAAACTGGAGAAACATACTGGGCTTGAAATGTTAATTCTGTTTCCTTCTCCAAAGATGCTGCTAACCCTGACAAGCTTGTCTAATATTTTCTCTTTTCATTTCAGACCTCCAACATCTGAAGTACTTTGCTTTTATTATAAGGACGAGAAGTCATGAGCTTCCCTTACTACAAAGATGGAAGCCAATCTGTTCTGCCTGGCATTTCAAATCAGCCAAACCTCTCCCAGTCACTTTTGCCAATTTGGCTCTCCATCTTAGCTCCTGTCCCACTCTCCCTCACACAACACTCCTTTCCAAAAGCGTCCTTCTCCTTGAGACCATACTAATCATTTAAACCAATTGCCTTTCAGCTGCTAGCCACCCAACTTCCTTTCCCGGTTCCAGGGCTAGTCACAACTGAAAATTGCTTTGTCTACTGCTACCCATCTTTCAAAATAGCAGCACCACCACCATACCAAACACACCTTCCCCTCTCAGCAGCATTCTGCAGGGACTATTCCCTCTGTGGCACCCTGGTCAAACCACCATCACCCCTTACGCTTCTTCACTCCCATGTATCATTGCCATACAATCGCTGTAGGTATAACACTTGCCCATTCACTTCTTCACTGTCCAAAGTCCCAAAAACATTTCTAAATGAAGCAGCATTTTTTTTCTAGTACTTCTTTCAACCTGGTCTACTGTATTTGCTGCTCATAATGCACCTTCCTTTAGAGTGGCAAGATCAATCACAGTCCGAATGATCATTTGCAGAACACCTCCACTATGTCCATAGGACTGGCCACAACCTTCAGTTGCTTGCCATTTCAATAAATCACCTTGCTCTCATACTAATATTTCCTGTTGTGGGCCTGCTGTAATATTCCAATAAAGCACAATACACAAGTTTGAGGAACAACACCTCACTTGCCTAGACATTTTACAGCCTTGAGGACTAAATGTTGAAAATCTCTCTCCTCTTCCCACCCTCCCAACACACAAACTTTGGCTTGTTTACTTTGCTTCTATTAGAGAGGATCTATTCTCTCCCTTTCACACTTTAATTTTTACCCATTTTACAACTCTCTTTTTCCCTTTCACCACCACTTTGTTTGGCACAGAACCTCTACCTTTCAGCCCCCTTCCGCCTCTGACAAAGTATATAGAAATACATTTTCCAACGCCTTTCAGTTCTGAAGTAGTAGTACTGGATTCAAAATATCAACTTGGTTTCTCCACAGATGCATTCAGACCTAGCAAGTTTCTCCAGCTTTGTGTTCGTTTGCACCATCCCTACCCTGTTCAAAACAGGAAAACCTTTAATCCGCTGGAGAGGTGGGACCTCAACCCGAGCCTCTTAGTTCAGTGGTAGGGATAGAACAACTTCACATAAATGCCCTACATATATAAATAATGATACTTTCAAACCTACCTGCTCAGAAACATTATTACACATTGCTGGATCAGGTGGGACTTGAATTCAGGCCTCCTGGCCTAAAGGTAGGAACACCACCAATCTGCCACAAGAGCACTGAATCTACAGCTAACCTTTTTTTCTAACCAACCTGCTCTGGAGCAGGTGGAACTTGAAGCCAGGTCTTTAGGTTCAGGGGTAGGGACACTACGAATGTACTACAAGAGCCCCTCTAGTTTTTGTTAGTGTATTTTTCTAATCAACCTTTTCAGTACAATTACACACCTCTGAAGCAGGTGGGACTTGAACCCAGGCCTCCCAGTTCAGAGCTAGGGATACTACCACTATGCCACAAGCAGACCCTTAAAAATCTATAGATAACCTACCCCCACAAAACATGGCATACCTGGAATGTCCCTGATAGATATTTAAGTTAGTTATCTCCAATTCTCAAACCACTACTTTGTTCTGGAAAAGCATATTAATTTAACTCCTTATTGAGGTTAGGTGTAGGCATTTCGTTACCAAGAACCTCAGAGAGAAGTCATCCTTTAGTTAGTGTTTTTCCACTTCTAACTCTTAACCTTATTAAGTAGACTATCCTTAGAATACAATTACTCTAGATTTGTTTACTAGCTTCTTAAAACTGCATTTTTAAATTTTAAATCTTAAATTCAAATTCTCATAACACATAAATCATAAAATTGTATACTCATAAATCTTGAAAGTTGCATTTCTCTCCAAAGTCTCCACACTATTGTCACCCAAGTTAATGCCCACTTTTCCTGCAACTGTTTCAGTCTGCAAAACCGAAAACAACATTAGCCAAAGTCACAACTGACATCCTTTGTGGCTGCGAGCACAATGGTATCCCTTCACAAACTCAGTGCAGTCTGTGACACGGCTGACTTTGCCATCACGTTGAAATACCACTGGTCTGCAAATCATTCGGTATGCTATCTATTGATCACATTCTTATCTACCTATTTTTCAGTCATTGAACCTCTATGAATAACTACTTCTCCCTGAACTATATAAGTGATATTGCCAAGGGACGTGAAGTCAGGTGACTCAGTTTTAATGTGTGTGAGCTGACCAGATTCCAACTATTATCATTTCACTATTATATAGAGAGTGGATTGGTCAACAGCCATCAAACCATTTACCTAACTACATCTTTGTCCAAAAACCACATTTACAGTACTTGCCACAGATTCTTTGTCATTGGTTATATTTGGCTAAACCAAACCACTCCAACTAATGTCCTAACAGATAAACAAATTTCTAAACTTCAACTCACATAAAACTCTTCACCTCACAGAAAGATACATAAAAATTAGAATTTTGAAGTGCTTTTTAATGTAAAAGAAAATGCTTTAATTATTTTATAGCGAGGGGAAAAGTAGCGCTGAGCCAAAGAAGGAGACAGTAAATATTGAGTAAAAGCTTGGTAGTTCTTAAAGAAGGTGGCTGAAAACCTTAAAGGAGGACATTTCATCCCTCATGTCATTGCGCCATTTGGTTAAACTATGGTTGAACGGATCTCAACTTCACTTTCCTGTCTACTCTTTGATTCCCTGATCATTCAAGAATTTAACAATTCACTGACCTTACTTTAACTGAATTCTGTGATAGATAATAACAGATTGAAGACCCTCTGAGAAGAAATTTCTCATCTTCATCTCGAATGGGAGATCGTATTCTGCTTCAAATCACAGACCCACTCCAAGTCTTTACAGACTAAATTAGTCTCCTAGTTTCCCCGAGACCTCAAATATAATTATCTGAAACTTGATTTCCTAACAGTAAATGCTTCAACGACCATATTCCTCTTTTGTAAAATATATACTGCCAATGGAACTTCCTTCACCCTTACCCAACTGCAGATACTACTGCTCTCCACAAGCCCCATCATCTCTCTCTTTCCTCCTTTAAGGTTTTCAGCCACCTTCTTTAAGAACTACCAAGCTTTTACTCAATTTTTGCTGTCTCCTTCTTTGGCTCAGTGCTACTTTTCCCCTCGCTATAAAATAATTAAAGCATTTTCTTTTACATTAAAAAGCACTTCAAAATGCAAACTGTTGCTACAATTGTTACTCAACAATCAATATCAGTAGGATAGGCAGGTGCTTGCCAAGTAATACTTTTGTATTTTTATAGAACAATGTAGAAATTTTAAAATCAAATAAGGGACCCAACTTAATTTTCCCCTTAAAATAGCTAAATACTCTTAATAGATTTATTAAGAAATAGCTAAAAAAAACAAGAAACTTAAGGGCAAGGCCCAGTAAACAAGAATGTTGGCAGTGACTATGCAGTCACTATGGAGACTGAACTATCTAGAGATATGAACAGATAATTTAACTATTAGACTGCCAGTAAGTGCAAGATTAAAAAAAGCGCCTTGGAATTTCCAAATCACAGCGTTACAACTGTTCAACATCAAGACGAGTTTTACTAAGGAGGAAGAGGGGTGCAACCAAAAGCCATTTAGGCAGATGATCTGTGAAAATATTTTGCTTAAACATGATTCTTTTCTAAATAAATGTCATGCAATCTGCTCAGTCCAGTAGCATCTTTTTTCTTTTACTATAAGGCCATACAACATAGAAGCAAAAGTACACCATTCAGTCCATCAATTCTGCTGTCATTCAGAGAGATCATTGCTGATTTTATAATCCTCAAATCTATTTATGAGCTCCAGCTCCATAAGCCTCAATTCCCTTAACAATTAGGAATCTGTCTATCTCAGCCCTGAACAAAATAATCCAGCCTTGACAACCCTCTTTGGTGAAGAATTCCAAGAGATTCACTACATTCAAAAAAATTCTTCCTCATCACAGTCTTAAAAGGAGAATCCCTTGTTCTGAGATTATGCCCTCTGATCCTCGATGCTCCCACATGGGGAAACAACCTCTTCACATCTGGCCTGCCAAGTCCCGCAAGAATCTGTTTCAATAAGGTCAGTTCTCATTGTTCCGAATACAATCCCAACCTAATTAACCTTTCCCTGTAAGACAGTCTCTCCGTACCCAAAATCAACCTCATGAATCTTCTCTGGATTACCTCCAAGGCCAGTATATTTTTCTTAGATAATAGAACCAAAAAGGTTCACAATATTTTAGGGTGTGGTTTGACAAATACCTTGTATAGTTTAGCAGGACCTCCTTATTTTTTGTACTCCACTCTCTTTGAAATGAATGCCAACATTCCACTTGCTTTCCTGATTACTTGTTTCCTTTTAAACTGCATTTTGTTGCTCTGTAAATACTTCAACTGCTTATTTCCTGCCTTTCTGAGCTCCCTTCAATATGCAGTGAACTTCTCCAAGGCGCATTCCTCTTCCTAAGGACTGATTTACACTGATCCAGTTACTCCTAAAAGCCAATTTTCCAGCCAAAGATATAATTGTATTCAGAAATTAACAATGTTCTATTAGCAATATCAGCACATAATTACTTCTGACGAATAAACATATTAATCCACACTGTCAGAAAATAAGTACATGAATCAATATTTGATACCAATCATATTTTGAAGTTTAAAAGTTACATTTTATCAGTGGATCAGTGATCATCTAAATTAAGAGGGGGGGTCTTGTGGCACAGTGGTAGTGTCCCGACCTCAATGCCAGAAGGTCTGGACTGAGGTCCCACGTGCCACAGAGGGGTGTCATAACATGTCAGAACAAGTTCATTAAAAATATTTCAAAATTAAGTTGCACGTATTATGTTATGCAATTATGTTAACGGTTTTGGTCGTTGTTCACAATTTTTCATCTGAATGAATTAGAACCCATTATTTCAGCTTTATATTCCTAATTATTTTTCTCCAGTCTCTGCAAAGGAGCTTAGGATTATGTCTAAAGTAAAAGCACTTTATAAATGCAAGCAATTGCACCCTTCCACTTACCCCAAATAATACCATGCAATATCTGATACAGAATTATCTGAAGTTTGTCTAAAATACTGTTTATGCTAGAGTAACTGTCCAAAATCCACTGCCTCTGTCCACATGTGAGCAGCTAACTGGGTGATAGTTTGTGGAGGGTCAAGCAAAAGCTTGGCCAAAAAAAACCTTCCTGAATAGGAGTTGAATCAAAGGCCAAGAATTGTGAATTTTCATTTAAATGATGACCAACTATGAGTAAAAGAAAGTGTGGGTGGGATGTAGGTAACCAATAAGTAATTAAATACAGTCCTCTCACACAGAACATTTGATCTTCAGAGAAAATCAGAACCATGATATTCTCTCCTGCTCATTGGACTCAATTCTACAAGATGAAAATAACAAGTGATCTAAATTCAGACATTGGGATTTATATGAAAAACAAGCAGCCAGAACATACGCCACTACAAAGCACAGTTCTCCCACAGACCAAAGACGCCACATTTTATTGCTACTACTAAGCCAAGGCCAAAATATTCTTCTTACTTAAGTAGAGAAACACGCACTCTCAAACACCTCTTCAGCAGCAGAATATCCAGCCTCAATTAACTCTTGACTGTTCTCAGCTAAGCACATCTACTCCAATCTCCTATAATTTCTGACTCCATTATAATCTCTAGTTTAAAATCCTTACCCCCACTCTCTTTATGACAGTCAGAAACTGGTTTACAGGAGAAAAGCTAGGATACTCCATGAATTTGCTGATAGGATAGCAACTGCAGGAGGAGTGTGTGGGAGTCCGTTATCGAATCCCGGCCACAATCAGATGATGATGATGTCACCACAGACTGATAACGTCATTGCTTGCATAGAGAACTATTTCGGGCACGTCAGAGCATCAGAACCTCTTTCAGAAATGCAATCTATAAAGTAAGCTGTTTTAGAAAAAATAATTTTACATAAATTCCCCTGACTCTGATATTCTGTCATTTTATACAATTTTATTTGCATTCCATACATATAAACATACATTTTAGGATTAAGAGTAGGCAATTCAGCCCCTTGTGTCTGCACTACCATTCAACAAGATCATGGTTGATCTGACCATCACAAATTTATATTCCCACCTATCCCCAATGACCTTTTCACACCCTTGCTTAACAATAATCTATTCATCTCTGCCTTAAAAATATCCAAGGGCACTGCTTACTCCACCTTTTCAGGAAGAGAGTTCCAAAGAAGAATGGCTGATAGAAAAAAAATTTCACTTCAACTCGATTTTTTAAAAAAATTCATTCACAGGATGAGGGCGTCACTGGCTAAGCAGAATTTATTGCCCAGAGGCCAGTTAAGAGTCAACCACATTGCTGTGGGTCTGGAGTCACACACAGGCCAGACCAGGTAAGGATGGCAGTTTCCTTCCCTAACGGACATTAGGTGAACCAGATGGGTTTTTCCAACAATCGACAACGGATTCACAGTCATTAGATTCTTAATTCCAGATATCTACTGAATTCAAATTTCACCATATACTGTGGCAGGATTTGAACCTGGGTACCCAGAACATTATCTGGGTTGCTGGATTAACAGTCCAGTGATAATACCACTAGGTCATCACCATGTGACTCTTGACTTTTAAAACTTTGATCCCAGTTATAGATTCTCTAAAGCAGATAGAAACCCAGCCTGTCCAGCTTTCCTCAGAAAGTAACTTCCATCTTTCCCTTCCACGCATTAGTCTAATAGACCTCTGAAATACCTGGGCCGACGAATGGCAGATGAACTTTAATGCAGGTAAATGCGAGGTTTTGCATTTTGGTAAGACGAACCAGGGCAGGACTTACAGTTAATGGCAGCGCCCTGTGGAATGCTGTCAAACACCAAGACCTAGAGATGCAGGTACATAGTTCCTTGAAAGTGACGTCACAGGTAGATAGTGTGGTGAAAGCAGCATTTGGTATGTTCGCCTACATTGGTCAAAGCACTGAGTATAGGAATTGGGATTCTTGTATAGCTAATCAAGACATTAGTAAGGCCATATTTGAAGTACTGCATACAATTCAGGTCACCCTGCTACAGGAATGTTGTTATTAAACTGGAAAGATGCAAAAAAGATTTACAAGGATGTTACCAAGACTGGAAGGTTTAAGTTATAAGCAGACGCTGGATAGGCTGGGACTTCTTTTTCCTCTTGAGCACAGAAGGCTGAAGAATGACCTCAGAGAGGTTCATAAAATCATGAGGGGCTTAGATAGCCCAAGGCTTTTCCCCAGGATAGGACAGTACAAAACTAGACAGCATAGGTTTAAAGTGATAAGGAAAAGTATTAAAAGAAACCTGAGGGGTAACTTTTTCACGCACAGGGCGGTACGCATATGGAGCAAGCTCCCAGAGGAAGAGGTTGATGTAGGTGCAGTTACAACATTTAAAAGACATTTAGGTAGGCACATGAATAGGAAAGGTTTAGACGGATATGGGCCAAACACAGGCAAACACGACTAGTTCAGTTTAGGAAACCTGGTCAGCATGGATGAGTTGAGCCAAAGAGCCTGTTTCCATGCTGCATGACACTATGATATCCTTCCTTAAATAAAGAGACCTGTGTACAGTAATTTAGATGTGGTCTCACCAGCGCCCTGTGTAAATGAAGCAAAACCTCCCTACCTTCCCCTTGTCATTATTTATTGCATTCTGTTCACTTTCTCCATTACCTGCAGTACCTGAATGCTAATGTTTTGCAATTCATGCACAAGGCTGTCCTGATCTCGCTGCATCTCACAGCATTACAATTTCTCACCATTTAGATTTTTTAAAAATTTTAATCAAAATGGACAATTTCACCTTTTGGTTCTTTTTCAGGTTGGCAACCTGTGGCCAGTGGGTTGCTACAGACATCAGATGCTGAGACGCATCTGTTTACAATATATATTAATGACTTAGATGGAGAATGCAAAGTACGATTGCCAAATTTGCACCTAATCTAAAAAGGTGGAAAAGCAAATTGCAAGAGGAATACAAACAGCTTACAGAGAGACTGATAGGTTTAGTAAGTGGGCATAAAGTCAGTAAATTGAGTATAGTTGTCCATTTTCGAAAAGAGAACTAAAAGAACACAATATTATTTAAATAGAGAAAAACTGCAGAAAGCTGCAACACAAAAGGACTTGAGTGTACTTACACATGAAACAGAGAAAGCTAGCACACAGGTGCAGCAGGTATTCAGGAAGGCTAATGGAATGTCAGCCCTTATTTCAACGGGGTTGGAGTATAAGAGTAGGGAAGTCTTACTGCAACTGTACAAGGTGCTGGTGAGACTACATTTGTAGTACTGCGGGCAGTTTTGGTCTCCATATTGAAGGGAAGATATTATTTCATTGGAGGCAGTTCAGGAGAAAGTTCACTCGGGTGATGCCCAGTTTGGGGCGCGGTGGGGAGAGAAGGGGAGCAATCTGTCTTGTCAGCAAAGGTTAAATAGGTTGGGACTCTAATCATTGGTGTGACAGTCCAGTGCCTTTGAGAGAGATGTGTTTTGCGCTGTTCCTCTTGCAGAAAGGTGTTGCCACAATGACGCTGGGAGTCTGCTTCAGACAGGCAGTTAGTTGGTAAACAGCTTGTGAATTCTCCCTGGGTGTTGCTTTTTCAAATTAGACAAAAGAAACATGAGTGGGCGGGGTCAGGGCTTATACAGATCCAGGAAAGTTTATAAGATTTGCTTTCAATTAGTGACAAGGTTTCTGTTGCTGCCAAGCTAACAGCTTGAGTTCTCTGTTGCTGGAGTCTTAGATGAGAAATAAAAAGAGGCAGACCATTTTTCTCGGTATTTCATTCTGCTGGACTGGAGAAATGCAGCGTATGAGAACCTTAACTGTTTTGCTAAATTGTGTTTATGGGATGCTGCCTATATTGGAACAGTTGATGATTAGTGGTTAAGTAATACATTATTTTGTAGTAGTTCAATAGAGTTAAATTATGTCCATTCAGTTTTTTTGTGTTTTAACGGTGTCATGTGAATAAAGCGTGTTTTGACTAAAGCCGAGTGATGGACCAATCCAATCATATCTGGAACACAGCACCTTACACTTGCGTTTAAATAAATATGAAAAGTTCAGGTCTAGGCTATCTCCTTGATATACTTGGGGTGGGGGGGGGGGGCGGGGGGAAGGTTCTGGTCTGGTCCATAACAATTGGCACTTTGAAGAATGAAAAGTGGTCTCGTTAAAATATACAGGATTCTTAAAGGGCTTGACAGCATTAGTGCCGAGAGGATATTTCTCCTCATGGGAGAGTCTAGGACTAAAGGGCATAGTCTCAGAATAGAGGGGCGCCAATTTAAAACAGAGCTAGGGAGGAACTTCTTCTCTCAGAGGGTTGAGTGTCTTTGGAACTCATTTCTACCGAAAATATCGAGGGAGCAGAGTCCTTGTGTATATTTAAGGCTAAGATAAACAGATTCTTGATCAGTAGGGGAATCAAACGTAACAGGGAAAGGGCAGGAAAGTGGACACGAGCAATGTCAGATCAGGCATGATCCTACTGAATGACAGCGGAAGCTCAAGGTGCCAAACTCCTGTTCCTATGGCGTTATGGCCTAATAAACACATTACGGCTGCTCCAAAATCTACAACTAACCACTACGCCTGAAGCCATTCCCTAAGTATTTTAAGCAACCAGTTCAGATATATTATGGTCTTCTACCTTATTTACCACACGATTGTCCACTCACAAAACCCATCTTTTTGTAGCCTCCTTACCTCTTCATAATTTTTTTTCTACCAATCTTTCTGTTGTGAGTAAATTCTGTAATCATACCTCCTATTGTTTAATCTGAGGTATTTCTAAATTGTAAACAGTTATGGTCCCAGAACCAATTTTTGTAATATCGCACCCTTTTTACAATTTGCCATCCCAGAACAGACCAATTTATCTTCTGCTTCTTATTTGCCAGCCAATGTTCTCTCTATGACAATATGGTACTCCCTACACCATTAGCTTTTTCACAACACATTACCTCCTCAAAGAACTCCAACAGATTGGTCAAACACAATTTCTCTTTCACAAAACCTGATTACCTTCTACTTACCCAAGCACCCAACTACATCTTCTTTAATAATAGCTTTGAACAATTTCCCTTCAACAGATGTTCAGTGAACCCATAGTGTCTTGCTTTCTGTCCCCCTTTTTGAAAAAAGGAATTATATTTTCTAACATCCAATCAATTGGGGCCATCCCAGTCGAGAATTATGCTTCGGAGAATTAAAACCATGTACCAACTATCTCATTGGCCACTTCTTTTAAAGTAAAGTTGCCTGGAGAGGGCCATAAGGCTGCTGTTTCCTTAGAGAGAGAGAGACGACTGGTGGTGATTTTAACCTGAGGATGACCATGCCTCAGGTGAAGGGTGAGACTGAGCAGGCGGAACCTTCATGAGAACCTCAGCTAGTATGGGAATTGAACCTGTACTGTCTGTGCCACTCCGCATCGCAAACCAGCCAACTAAGCTACCCAAACACCATTCTTCTTTTGACCCAGAAATGAAGTCCATCAGAACTGGACGTTGACAGGCCGCAGCTCGAACAACTTACTTAGTACCACTTCTCTAGTGACTGAGAGTTTGCCGAGTTCCTCCCTCCCTTCCATTTTCTGATTTATCGCTACTTCAGGAAAGCCTTCCAATTTTCACTTCTCCTCAGCTCTTGAAGGCATCAACATCTTTCTGCAATCAATCTCCTTGTCTCAGCTAAGTCAGCATAAAGGACATCACAGCAAGCCTGACACGTTCCTCATCTGATATGCGTGCACATCCACCTGCGGTAGAAGGTTGATGTGAGGAAGCAGTTTTACCTACTCATTGGGCAAAGAGGCTAATGAGGCCAAAACTACTGCCAGCAAAATGAAAGTGAGCTGTAATATTTTTTTCGTTACACATTACTTAATCTGCCTAGCACTGAGGCTGGGAGGGACAAACAGTTAGTTCCACAACCAATCTTTGGCACAAGTTGAAATGCTCGTCTGTTATCATATAAGCATTCAAACTGGAAGAACTAACTTCCATTATAAGGGAGAACTTAAAAGGAGAGAAAGCTAGCCAAAAATATTGCTAGCAAGAGTCTGTAGACACTTTCAAAAAAACATGAAAAAAGTGAATGATCACAATATAGAAAGTGAACGTGAGGAATTTATAATCGAAGTAAGGGAGTGACAGACGAATCGGATAGGTATTTTGCATCTATTGACACCACAGTGGTTACAAGTAATTTCCCAAAAATGGCTGTAGTTTTCTTGATTTACAGTCGTCAGGAAAATTGTGGCGTTCTGGGCAGCCAAGAAACCAGATCCTGATGGGGTCTTAAAATAAATGACTAGTGAGGGAGTAGATGTGTTAGTTCTAATTTTCCAAAATGTTCTACCTTCAGGCTAAGTTCCATTAGAATAGAAATAAAAAGGAATAGGATAGAAAGCTGAAAATCACAGGCCAGTTAGGTTAACATTTATCACAGAAAAGATGTTATAAGCTGTCTAAGATGTTTAAAGACACAACAGCACTTTGAAAAGTTCAAGGCAATCAGGTAGACTCAACATGATTTTGTAAAAGAGAAATCATCCCGGCTGAGAACATCTAAATCTGTGCAATACCAGACCAGGAGCAAGGAGCAATTCTGGCACATCTATATCCTTATGGAATTAAACTACTGAGGCAACTATCATCTTTCCGTATAAGGATTAGTTAACCGACCTGACAGTTCAATTAGGCGTTCTAAACAGAATAAGATTTGGAGGTATCTGTTACATGTGTCTTCTTGGCTGGCACATGAAATCAACTAAAACAAATGAATCTTCCTTCAAATCCAATGTCTAAATTATTGAAATAAGCACAAGTTACTCCTGCATATTCCCTTTCTTTTTCCCCAGTATCAATGGGTCAAAGTACGAAAGTTACCGCAAATCAATGCTTTAAATCAATAACAAATTCTAACTATGTAAATCAACAAATTTTATAGCTTCAATGTGCAGATAGCAGATTGTGAGAAAGGTGCAAGTGTGCTCAGGACAAGAAAAGGCTTCACAAACATATTCAGAAAACTAGAACTGTGATAACCATCAACATTCATTCCAGTAAACCTAAATCAAGATGCTAGGAGCAAACATCAGGCCATCTGCAAGGCCCAGCGCACCCTACATGCGGAGGAAAAATGACACAAAATTTAGACTGAAATTATTCAATATTCAATACTATATCAAATATGTTTAGCTAATCCTTTTGAGGTATCCTGAGCTGTAAAACACACTATTTTCTGTCATAACAAAAATAAAACGGATTATGCAATGGCAGCTTGGGTCTTAATCATTTGCTGACATAAACCCAGGGATAGCCAGTGACAAAGTGCTGGAGAAATTCAGGTCTGGCTGTAACTGTGGAAAAAGAAACAAAGTTAGCGTTTCAAGAACAATGACTCTTCTTCAGAAAAGAACCGATGTCGAATTGCTCAAGGTTTATTACACTCTTGTGCAACATCAGCATACCCGAACATAAGGGACAGTTTTCGTGGGAAAGTTTTAGAAGTAACAGCTTATTTCGACATAATTCTGAAAGTCCGGAAAGTATCATGTCTAAATTTAAGCTGTCATTTTCTATTAGCTACTGATGAGCATGCGCTTATATGTGACCAACGAAATGAGGGACTGAGAATTTGTTGGCTCCCAACTTCCCATGCCCTAGAAAATCACTCTTGGTCCCTTCAATTCCACATGTTGTGAAGGTCTGTGTCCATTCATTCTCAGAGCACCTTTTTCCCTACACAGTTCTAGGCCAATTCCCTAGCTTCTCACTCATCCACATACATTGTGGTGCATAAATGGGGTAATGACATGTTATGCTACCTTTTATCATACTTGGCACAAGTTTCTCCAAAACTTCTAGTCAAGGAATCTTCAATGCTGGAGTCTGGATAGGCAGTAGTTCCTCTCCACAACGGAAAGTGATCTCCCAAGTTACCAAGATAATGCACCAAGTGAATGATCCAAGGATGGATCAAGAAATGTAACCACAGAAAGGTCACAGGATCCATTTTGGGGGCTATGGGGGTTGCTAAGCATTGGTCAGATTCTTTCCAATATGGCTATAGGATTGCAGCAACTCCTGAGGATTGAACTTCAAACCTGCTGGAAAGGGGGTTGGCAGAGACAGAGGTAGTCACAAAGGATACGTACCGTAGCTACTGGAGGAATATGGCTCTGAATCACCACGGAAGGAGCCAGGAGAAATGAGGAAACATGTAGTGGAACAACAAAAGACAGTGCAAGTACAACTTAAAAGTATATGAAAAGGCAAAAAGAGAAAGGGAGGAGAGGAGTTTAAACAAAGAACAAAGTGCAAAGAATTAAAGAATGGGAGAGTGTGTTCATGGAAGATGGAAGGCATTTATTTTTCCCCTCTGCTAGCACAAACACAGATGTCAGTTATTGTCTATAGTAAATTTTACTAAAACTTCAACAATTCATGCTTTCCAATGTATTTTTCTGCTGTCTGTTGATATATTTTCTCCTGATGTTTCCCCAGTTTAACGTTTAAGTTAGCGCCACTTAAGATGCATTAGATTTATTTTTATTTATTATTTTGTGTATGCAAATCCCTGCAGCCGAGCAACTGTCTCCAAATTTACTGAGTTTAATGTGAATAGTCTGCCACTTAATCTGTACAGCAGATGATCCTTGGTAATGTACAGCATAGTTTGTCTCCGCACAAGTGCAGAAGGAGCTTAGGCTAAAGCCATAGTAGTGGAGGTTTGCTATGTAAAGGCCCTGGATTTTCTTGAACCTCTTTAGAAGAGACCATGCTTGCCATGGTAGTTCAAAGCTTGTCATTCACCATACTGGGTTTGTCACAAAGAACTTATTAAAGCCTTCTCATTATTTATTTCATGATGCAAAGGATGTCTAGTATGTGGATCTTGCTCAATAAGGTTTTTCCATTTGGGGTGCCAAAACGAAGGGCTGAGAGTAGGTGGATTGAACATGAGATTATGAAGGGGTAAGCGAAATGTCTCGTGACTCAGTAGTAGCGTCTCTTCATCTGGACCAGAAGATCGGGGTTCAAACCCCACCTGCTCTGAGGTAGTCACAGCATGATTGTACAGGTGTATTACATTCTGTTTGTGAAATGGAAAGCTGCAGCATGGATGGTTTCAACCAGCTTAAGAAAACCCAAAAGTTGTTGATTTTGTCGGGAAATAATGTTTGAGACAACAGTAAATCAAGGGAGAAGTATTGAGTAGATGAATATATGATACATATTGTTGCATTCAGCTGAGTGACAACAAGATGTGTGTGAAATGACCTATGCCACAAGGTGCACAGGACTCTGGTAGAGAGTATTATGCTGTGTAATTAAGTAGTATGATGAAGTCACACAGACGTTAACACATTTTTAGTGCAAAAATGATCTGATGAAATTCGTCCCACCCACTTTTCATAAATTAACCCACACCCCTCCTTCATCTAGCTTTTCAATACATCATTCCCTCAAGAAATAAATCATCTTTTCTCTTTATGCCATCGGTTTCAATGGATTTTTATGGTAGATATTCTACAAAAACAAAACTTCCAAACATTGGTGAGAATGCAAACTTCTGAGCTGATAAATCACCAATCAGACTAATTACTTACTCTACAATTGTATTGCCACATGCAAAAAAACTTGTAGGACACATGGCCCTGTTTCTGGCTGATCTGATAATAGCCTTAACTGCACTTTACGTCTGCCAACCCCCAGTAACCCTAGGCTCTCCTGATCAAAACTAACTCAGCCTTCAATATATTCAATGACCTAACCTCTACTGCACTATGGGTAATTCTGAAGATTAACCACACTCAGAAATTTCTCATCTTCCATCTTAAAGGGGAGACCTCTTAGTTTGAAACTTTGTCTCCTAGTTCTAGATGCCCTCACGAGGGGAAACGCATTCTAACTATCTCCTCTGTTTGGCACCCTCAATCTTACATATTTCAATAAGATCATGTTCAATTCTGCTAAACTCCTAATGAGTTCTGGCTGCTCAACCTTTCCTTGCTGGGCAACTCCTTCAAACCAGAAACCAACTTAATGAACCTGACTGAACTGCCTCCAAAAGAAGTACATCCCCTTAAATTGGGAGACCAAAGCTGTATGCAATACTCTAGGTGAGCTTTCAGTAATGCCCTGTGCTGTGCAAACGTAGCAGACATTCTTACTTCAAGATTTCACTCCCTTGCAAACCATTCCCTGCTCTCAATTTTAAACTGCTCTAGTATTCTAGCTGTACACCAGTGAACAAATTGGTCTCCAGTTTTCTCACGTTTCAGAAGTTGACACTTTAACTCTATACTTCTAAACAAATAAACAACCATCCCTTAATCGTTGCTAGTAATTTACATTTCTGATACCAGGAATTAATTACCTTTAAATCTGTATATTGCAGTAAACTCTGTAAACCAGAGTTCCAAATCACTGTAACTGTGATATTTTGAAGCTACAAACTAATCTCCCTTGCCTCTCTACTGCAGGATTGCACTCTTCTTTTTATTCAGAGGATATAGATGTTACTGGTTGGTCAGCACTTATTGCCATCAAGAAGTGAACTACCTTCTTAAACCACTGCAGTCTAGTTGTTGCAGGTGAAACATAATACTGTTAGGGAGGAAGTTCCATGATTTGGACCCAGCAACACTAAAAGAATGGTGACATGCTTCCAAGTGAGGATATTGCGTGGCTTAGAAGAGAATTTTGCAGGTGGTAGTGTTCCCAATATTTTTTATGCTTGTCCTTCTTTATGGTAGTTGCTGTGGATTTGGAAGGTGCGGTTTAACGACTCTTGGCGAATTTCTATACTGAGTATCTGTAGTGGAAGGAGTGAATGTTTGTGGATGTGGTACTAATCAAGTGGGCTGCTTTGTCCTGGATAGTTCGCATGCTTGGAGTGTAGTTGGAGCTGCACTCATCCACGTGAGGGGAGAGTATCGCATCACACTCCTGAATTGCGCCTTATAAATGGTAGACAGGTTTTGAGGAGTTAGGTGAATTACTCACTGCAAGATTCCTAGCCTTTTTCTTAGTATTGTAGCCAGAGGTGCCAGCAGAGAAAACTGAGCAAGGAGCGCTGCTCTCCAACACTGGCCTAAAAAGAACATAACCACTTACCATTTAAAAAAAATTCATTTAGCACAGGGAATTTACTACTTCTTGCACCTTAGTAAACATCAAAAGCAAATAAATACAGGTCTCTGCCATTACTCTAGGTAGGGAGAATTACTGTTATTAAAACTGGCTGTTAATGTCACTTGGTAAACAGTATACAGATAGGAAACAATACTCAGCTATTGGTGAGACTGAAACAGAGCCAAGTATTTCCCAAATGTCAATATTCTGGTCTTAATGTAATGGCAGGGAGTTAGGATGCAAGTTTAAAATTAGGACCTCAAAAGGTAGTGATCTCAGGATTACTACTAGTGTCATGTACTAGTCACAGTAGAAACAGCAGGATATATCAGATGAACATGTGGGTAAGGGTTTCAGATTCCTATGGCATCACATCCAGTCCTGGGGGTGGTTTGACCAGCACAAACTGGATGGGTTACACATGGGCAGGACGTGGACTGATGTCCTTGAGGGAGTATTTGCTAGAGTGGCTGGGGAGACTTTAAAGTAAAATGGCAGGGGAATGAGAACCTGTGCAAGGAGTCAGAAGAAGAGGAATCAAGGAGAAGAACAAAAGGCAGAGATATCAACGGCCAATGTCAAATAGGCCCACAGTGAAAAATATCAGGTACGGGCAAGAAATGCTAAAAATGCGCAAAGCATTTGCAAAAAAATGGAAAATTAATCATGTGAATAGATAAAAACAGGTATGGTATAGTCAGAGTGACAGAGACATGGCTGCAAGATGACCACGGATGGAAAATAAATATCCAGGGGTATTCAGTATTTTGGAAGGACCAGACAAAAAAAAAGGAAAAGGGAGAGGAGATGTACTGCTGGTTAAAAAGGAAATGATTACAATCATGAGGAAGAATATTAGCTCTTATGATGTAGAATCCTTATGGTTAGAGCTCAAACTGTAGGAGTGATGCTGGGAACGGCATTAAACAGGAAATTAGAGATACATGCAATAAAGGAACACCTGTAATTATGGATGGCTTTAATTGGCATGCAAATTGGCCAAATCAAGCTGGTAACAATACCGCAGGAAAGGAATTCCTGGAGCATATACGGAATAATTTTCAGGTCCAACAGGGTGAGGATCCAACTAGAGAACAGGCCATCCTAAACTGGGCATTGTGAAATGAGAAAAGAATAATCAGCAATCCAGTAGTTCAAAGCCCTTTGGGGATGAGTGATCATAATAAGATGAATTCCTCATCAAGATGGAGAAAGATGCAGTTGAATCTGAGAATAGGGCCCTGAATTTAAGCAGAGGAAATTACAATGGTATGAGTTGCAAGTTGGCTATTGTAGATTGGCCGACTTTATTTAGAAGGGAAGACAGTAGAATGGCAAACATTCAAACAGTGCATTGGTGAAGCAAAACAATTATTCATTCTCGTCTGGTGAAAAAGTAAAATGGGGGAAAAAAAGCCAAACCATGGCATACAATGAAAATTAGAGATAGTATTAGATCCAATGAAGAAGCAAACAAATCAGCCAGAAAAAACAACAAATCTGAGGGGTGGAAGCAGTTTGGAATTCAGCAAAAGGAGGACAAAGCGATTGATTGAAAAAGGGAAAAGAAGTATCAAGGTAAGCTTATGGGGAACATAAAGACTGAGTGTAAAAGTTTCTTTAGGTGTGCAGAGAAAAAGATCGGTGAAAAAATATGTAGATCCCCTACAGTTAGAAGCAGGAGAATTTATAATGGAGAAACAAAGAAACAGCTTACCAACTAAATACATACATTGGCTTTGTATTCACAAATGAGGATATAAATAACATATCAGAAACGTTGGGGAGCACAGGGTTTAGTGAGAGGGAGAAACTGAGGAAAATCAGTAGTAGTAGGGAAATTAGTGGGATTGAAGGCTGATAAATTCCCAGTTTCTGATAATCTACATTGCAAAAGCAGATAAGGAAGTGGCTCTAGAAATAGCGTCTACATAAGCAGTTATTTTACAAGAGCCACCCTGGAACAGTTCCTACAAATTGTAGGGTTGCTAATGAGCCTCCTATTTAAAAAGGGAAACAAAGAGAAAAGAGGGAATTATAGACCAGTCAGACGAATGTCAGTAGTGGGGAAAATACTACAGTCGATTGTGAAAGATTTAATAGCTGAGCACTTGAAAAATCAGTGGTAGGATCAGTCAGAATCAGCACAGATTTATGGAAGGACAATCATGTTTGACAAATTATAGGAATTCTTCGAGGATGTAACTCAGAGTTGATAAGGGGAAGCTAATGCATGTAGTTTATTTGGACTTTCAGAAGACTTGACTAGAAATTAGTGTAAAATTAAATGGGATTAGGGATAATGTATTGAAATGTATAGAAAACTGGCTGGCAGACAAGAAACAGAGTAGGAATAAAGAGTACTTTTCTGACTGGCCAGCCGTGACTAGTGGGGTAATGCAGTGATCAATGCCAGGACCACAGCTATCCATAGTATATATTGATTTTGATGAAGAAACTAAATGTAATGTCTTCAAATTTTCAAATGACATAAAGCTGGAAGGGAAGGTGTGCTGTGAGAACGAGGCAGGGATGCTTCAGTGTGATTTGGATATGCTGAGTGAGCGGGCAAATGCATGGCAGATGCATTATAACATGGATAAATGTGAGGGTATCCACTCAGAGCAAAAACAGGAAGGGAAATTATCTGAATGGCTATAAATTGAAAGAGGGGAATGTGCAACAAGACTTGGGTAACTTCATACACAGTCACTAGTGCAGGCGGTCAAGGCAACAAGTGCTGTGTTGGCCCTCAGAGTGACAGGATTAGAAAACTGGAATAGGAATGTCTTGCTGCAATTATACAGGACCTTGGTGAGTCTACACCCAAAATACTGCATTCGGTTTTGGTCTCCTTTTTTGCCCTATTCGCTGCCATCTTCTTCTGGAAAGACAGAAAAAGAGGGATTGAGTGAAGGCAAAGTGTGGGTGTAGGTGGTGGTGTTTCAGGGGAGTGAGAAGGCAGTCCAGAGGCAATGCAGCGTTAGTGGTTTGGGACATTTGGGGTGATGGATAGTGAGAATATGAGGGAAGAAGGCAGCAGTGAGTATGATAGAATATAAGCCTTGGTAGAAGGCGCATCCAGTAGCAGAACGGGTGAATGCAAGGAAACTGAGTAAAGAGTGTGGTCCTTAACTTGGTGCAGCAGAGATGATTCACCTTTATATGGTACTGCTGGCTATTCCTCACCATCAAGGTGGCACTGACCACCAAGGTGATACGAACATAAGAACTAGGAGCAGGAGTAGGCCGTCCGGCCCTTCGAGCCTGCTCCGCCATTCAATAAGGTCATGGCTGATCTTTTTGTGGACTCAGATCCACTTTCCCGCGCTCTCACCGTATCCCTTAATTCCATAATTGTTCAAAAAAATATCTAGCTTAGCTTTAAAAAATGTTTACTGAAGTAGCGTCAACTACTTCACTGGGCAAGGAATTCCATAGATTAACAATCCTCTGGGTGAAGAAGTTCCTTCTCAATTTAGTCCTAAATCTGCTCCGTTTAATCTTGAGGCTATGCCCTCTTGTCCTAGCTTCACCTGTCAGTGGAAACATCCTCTCTACTTCTATCTTATCTATTCCCTTCATAATTTTATATGTTTCTATAAGATCCCCCCTTAATCTTCTGAATTCCAATGAATATAATCCCAATCTACTCAGTCTCTCCTCATAAGCCAACCCCCTCAACTCCGGAAACAAACTAGTGAACCTCCTCTGCACCCCCTCCAGTGCCAGTACATCCTTTCTCAAGTAAGGAGACCAAAACAGCACACAGTACTCCAGGTGTGGCCTCACCAGCACCTTGTACAGCTGCAACATAACCTGTCTGCTTTTAAGCTCAATCCCTTTAGCAATGAAGGACAAAATTCCATTTGCCTTCCTAATTACTTGTTGTACCTGCAGACCAACCTTCTGTGATTCATGCACAAGGTCCCTCTGCATAGCAGCATGCTGCAACTTTTTACCAATCAAGTAATAATCCTTTTTACTATTAATAATAAACTAGGTAACCAGATAAACCAGGCTGCAGGGTCTGGCGCTGCAGACCCCTCTGCTGCTCCTCCAGAAAGAGGACTGCTCTCCTTTGCACCACTTGCATGATCAAAGCCTTCAGATCCAAAAATGTGCAGGTTAGGTGCATTGGCCATACGAAATTGCCCACAGTGTCCAGGGATGTGTAAGTTAGGTGGATTAGCCATGTGAAATACAGGGTTACAGGAACAGGGTACGGGGTGAGTCTGGGTGGGACGCTCTTCGGAGAGTCGGCATGGACTTGTTGCGCCGAATGGCCTATTTCTAAACCGTAGCAATTCTATCCACTCAGCTGAACAACTCTCCCAAACAGTGCATGTCCTCAAAACCTCTCTAAACTTCCTACTTTCCATGCTTGAGGGGAACAGCAGTGTCCTATCCACACTATCCGTACCCCTCATAATTTAATAAACCCTCATCAGGTCGTCTCTCAACCTTCTCTGTTTCAAAGATCCACCTGACCTTATCCAGCCTCTCTTCATTGGTAAAGCGCACCATGCCAGGAAACATCCTGGTGAGTCTCCTCTGCACTACCTCCAGTGCAATCACATTCTTCCTAAAATGTGGTGACCAGAGGTGTACACAGTACTCCAGATATGGCTTACAATCTCTAAGTAGGGCAGGTGAAAACTGGCAAAGTTGTATTTATAGTTCATCCCAAGCCCCTCAAGAGATAGTGGGCCTTTTCCTTGAACGATTTCAATGCTAATAGGTCAGCAATTCCAACATATCAAACCACCAATGAAAAGGAATGTCAATTTTTTCCATGTTTTGATGATACATAAATGGGCAGTGAACAAGAACAAAATGACAAACAAATAAATATGGCCAGACCAAAGCATATTTGACAGAACCAAATTTACCCATGACTGGGCCGTGTGGAACTGTGGTAAATCAATTAGCCTTAAAAAGAACTTTCAGCTTTGCTTGTTACTGGAGGTTGGATTAAACTCCATTTCTGGACTAGTCCATCCTTCAATTATCGGAAATAACAATTTAGAGTGCAGAGTACAAAAGAAATTTCTCAGCAATTCAGAACAAAATGTCAACTGATGATTGCTTGGATGGAAAATATAGAGAACAAGCAAACGCACAAGTACATTAAGCTCACATATGGACTCTCTTTGAATTGAGAACATCAGTCGGCTAGCTTGTTAAAATGCCTCTATTTTTTCCCCAAACAAACACGCATTTCAAAAATGATCCTAAATCACAATCAAACATTTCATTAACATTTTAAGAATCCTAATCCTCGCCCAAACCCATGAGAAGACAGCAGCAAATAATGCAAGTAAACATTTAAAAGGAACAGCCATACTCTAAACAGACACACAGTCATCACTAATAGCACAATGAATCATGCAGATCAAGCTGACATAGCAGCTTACCTCATCATCTTCAGTCCATTTAGGAGGCTGCATTAATTATCAAGAAATTCAGATTAACATCCCAACCAGGGCTGTACTGGGATCAGTCTGAGAAATTAGTGATTGCAAAATTATAAAGCATCAGTCCAAGCAAAAAAAAAAAACACTTTCACCCTGTCTGTCTGCTCAGTCCCACTCCCAACTAATACTTAAAAGCAAAGCAATGGTCTGACCAGCACCAAATTAAAATCATACAACCCACAAGCTTTCTGCTTTTATTCCTAATCTATGCAGAGTTAATTTGAACTGCAATGGAAGGTAGGGCACTTCACACGGTCTCAATACCCCAGCTCATAACAGACTTTCAGTCCAAGCACAAAATGTTTCAAGGAATGCAATAAAATTACCTTATACGGAGACAGCAGGAAGTCACTGAATTTACTGGGTAATGCATATTTCTGCACGAGTGCATCTTCCACCACCCAGGGTGCATTTTCTCCCATCCCCATTCGCATGGAGTTGTGCCTGATGAAATATCGCAAGATTTCCTTGTTTGGCGGCCGCTCCGATCGGATAAGACTTTCAACTGGTACGTTAGCAATTATCTATAGCAACAAGAATAGGGCTCCCTTTACTAATACTGAATTATAATTAAGGTCTACATCTTCCTCAAACTCCACACTAAGAAGATTTTATAGAGGATACACATCAAAACAATACTGGAATCAGTAAAATGAACTAACCAATCAAATTAAGTTACTTAATCAAATCAGCTAAACTGGGCAATAAACTGCATTTACGGTGTATCTTTACTGCTGTAAACTATTTTAAGGCACATCACAAGAGTTTGCCAAGCAACACTTGACAATGCCTTCCAATAAGATGCTAGGCAAAGCACTGAAAGAAAAAACAAAATGGTAGATTCTGAGAAGTGTCTTAAAAGGAGAGTTGAGGAGAGAAGCCAAGTATTGCAAGAATTCCAGAATTCAAGATCCTAGCAGTCAATGATGAATCAAATAAAACCAGGAGTTCACAATATATCAGAATTAGACAACCATACAAGTCGCAGAGGGTTGAAGTAGTTTAGAAATGGGGAAGGATGTAGTCCTGTGAAGTTGCTAAAAAAGGATGGATGTTTAAAAAAGAATTTTACTGACATGGAGCCAATGTAGGGCAGGAGATACAGGGTTGATTGCTGAATAGAACTTTGTGCAAGTTAGAATTTTTTATGTTTTCCGGTTAAAGAAGATGTAGAGTGAAAGATAGGATGCTAGCAAAAACATTAGTGCAATGATCAAGACTACATCGTACAGATGAGGAATTAAGTTGGAGCCAGGCTAAAACTAATCTCAATTAATCAAGCACTGTGAATACTTTAACACCACTAAGAGCCCTTGATAGGTTTTGGTGGAAATGGGTAGGGATGGTGTGTGAAGCTGTTACCCAGGGCCAATTCCTGAAAGCAGCTTACGGACTTCTCACTTAAACAAAAACTAGCAAGCTCAGGTGTCAAGATCATGGTTAGCGTATGGTCCAGTAATATTTCTAGCTCACACAGGCATTAAAGGTTTGGCGAGCTGTTGGCCATTGTGTCAATTCACACAGTGACACTGAGCCTTTCAGTGAGAAAATAATATTAATTTTGCTTCAATTCAGCAACTGATCTGATGAGTAATGTTATAAAGGCTCATTGCTTGGAAGCTTTAGGATTTGAAGGATTATGGAAAATGGATTTATAGCATCATAGTCATACAGCATAAAACAGACCCTTCAGTCCAAATCGTCCATGCTGACCAAGTTCCCAAACTAAACTAGTCCCGTTTGCCTGCATTTAGCCAATATCTCTCTGAACCGTTCCTCTTCAAGTAACTGTCCAAATGTGTTTTAAATGTTCTAACTGTACCTGTATCTCTACCACTTCCTTTGGCAGTTCATTCCACACATGAATCTCCCTCTGTGTGAAAAAGTTGTCCCTCAAGTTCACTTTAAATCTTTCACCTCGATATATTTAAAATTTTGTTAACAGAGCTGGAGTGTTCTTTTTAAGAAGCCATTGGACATTTTTCTAAAATAAAGTCTTTCAAGAACTGACAGTACTGGTGTTAATGGCGTGCTCTGTCGTCGATCTGGGTTTTTACTGAACACTGACTGGCTTGGACCTATTCTTTAATCTAGCTGAGTTGGAGAGAAGTCAGCTGAGAACCAACTGAGTTGGAAGGGACCTTGCTATAAAAAGGCAACTCAGCTGTTTCTCGCCTTTTCTGACAAGAAAACCTTCCTCGACCATTTCAGGGTGAAACCTATTGTTCCTTTAAAAGAGTGAACAGACGCCTCAAGATTCTATTTCCTGCTCAAATTTTGTCTACAATACTTCAGAGATGGTTATATCTGATTATTAAATTGACAGATGCTAGAACATCAGAGCACCAGGCTCCAGAACAACCCTCACATTCAAGAATCCATTGACCAATTTTTTTTAGGAAATCAACTGCTGCAGATAAGTATTTTTTCTCCTCTTTCCCTGAAGAGTTTGCGTTTGTGTGCACTTTGGGAATCTTTAGAGAGATTAGCATTTATACTTCTATATTATTAGCTGTATATGTAAATCAAATTTGGCATTTTCATTTCATATGGTTTTTGTGGACAATAAAACCACTATTATGTTTATTAAGAAACTTGGTTAATAGATACTTTTGGTTGAAGAGCTGATATAAACAAGGTTTTCTAACTGGTCGGCCTGGTAACTGGACGAAGTGTTTTTAAGTTTATGTTGCGATCTGTGGAAGAGTGTGACTACAGTGAAGATGCACTTCTCCAGTTCAGTTTTAACAATGCCTAAATGGTTGTTCTGCATTTCACATTTAGCCGATTGAATAATACATCCATAAAGAAAGATCAAGTCCATAGAAAAACGTCAATGGGTATATTCTTATTGAATGTAAAAGTCACCATAGTCCTACCAGACCATAGGCAGCTCTCTTATTAGAGACAGCTGGTGGTGGTTTAACCTGGGGGTCATCATGCCTCAGAGGAGGGGAGAGGTCGAGAAAAAGAGTTCTTTATAGTAACCTCAGAGAGTGCGGGAACTGAACCCATGCTGTTGGCATTACGCTGCATCAGAAATGGCTGTCCAACCAACTCCTTATAGAATGTAACTAGTAATATTAATGACATGCCTAGCAATCATCCAATGGCAGTATTTCAAAGCACAAGGCAGCAAGAGCTGCCAGCCAGCAAGTGCTATAAAACCAGTAAGAAAGGAAATGGCATCGACAGATCATAGAAATCATACACACCATGGAGGGGATATGGAATTATCCAATTAGATCACGAATGGTATAAAAGCAGATAAAGGAAAAACAGAAATAATAAAAATTTTACAGGTTCCAATTAAAAAAAATTCAAATGATCAATTAATAGCACTTTAGGATTATTCAATGACAAATCTATTATCTTATCTACCAGACTGAGCAACATACATGTCATGTAGAGCAGCCTATAAAGTTTGCCAATATCACATACGTTTATATTTAAGAAATCCTGCTTCTCTCTGCCCCCAACCCACTCTTCAACTTTTCAATGAGCAAGACTGCTTTTTTGAAAAAAATGAAATCAGAAGCTGAAATTTAAGTAAGGCAGAAGCAACTGAGTTTCAGCAGACAACGGCTTGAGGAACAAAACTGGCTCAAACTGCAAAATCTCAGTTTGAACATGGTGGCTATGCAGTGCTGCAAAAGGAGATGCTCTTCTGAAGCTAGGGTTAAAAGCCATTTTTGAGGAGGGAGCAAGAATTTTACTTTTGTAGTTAACTCCTACAATGGATTTGGGAATGTTCAAATCTGTTACAAAGATGCCTGAAATAGAAATTATTCCATTGACTGAAAACCTTAGATCTTGATGAGCATAAAGTACCCTCGTTTCCTCTGACCACTCATCTTAAAATAGGTAATTTAAACCAGTACATAAATAGTAAATCACTCAGAATAGTTAGAGAACTGACACCAATATCCTTCAAACGGAGTGTCACAATGCAATGCCTACAATTTACTATTAATCAAAATAAACTGACTTTAATAAGATACGAAAACGTCACAACAAGATCTGGCCCACTAGTCCTTCTAGCCTATCACATACAGTTGTAAAACCCTATGCATCAGATCAGGAAACTTCCTGCCTGCTAGACACCATTTCATCTGCTGAAATTGCCTGTAATCACTGTTGGTTATAAACCAATCAACCCATATATAGATAAACTTTTTTAACAGATTAACCAAAGATCTGTGATCAAGTAAGACAGACTGAAATCTGTTTTATTACTCACTTTGTCCTCTTCCTGCAGCTTCACATCATACTTATAGGGCAGAAATTTTGGATGGACCCATTTCTTTTCTTCTTTCTTGAGGCTTGTAGGCAGCTTCCGTGGTGATCGACGAGCTCTGTCACCTAAAAAGCATAATATACGCACTTACTTATTTTGCAACCTTGCCCGTTCAGTTGTAACTTTGCCAGCTGAGATACAGGAGATTACACAGCCACTTGCATTAGTGCACGCAATGAAACCAAATCAAACTGAACAAAAAGGGAAGCAGGTCCAGTAGCTTCAAGGCATTTTACAGAATCCTATAAATGGCACTATCATGCTGTGTGGAATGGAATGAGAATGATAACTTTCATCTACACATACGTTTTATCAATTTATTGCTTGCTGCCTAAACCTATAAAGTGAACATTTCAGATTTTGTAAAGCAAGTGTCAAAAGACAGAAGCATAGATCAGCAAAATTTGCACCAGAGACAAATCCAAGAGCAAAAAGCTTTAAAAGTCAACTCAAAAGTTCATAGACAACAGTGTGGAGCTGAAGGAAAACAGCAGGCCAGGCAGCATCAAATTAGCAGGAAAATTGATGTTTCCGGTCAGAACCCTTCTTCAGGAATGGGGAAGGGGTAGAGAGCTGGGAGATAAATAGAAAGGAGGGGTGGGGCCGGGGCAAGGTAAGTGGGGTGTGATAGGTTGGATGCAGGTAGAGGGTAGTGGGGATTGGTTGGCGGGAAGGGTAGGACAGATAGGTGGGGAAGAAGATGGACAGGTTGTATCAGGTCAAGGAGGTTGGGATGAGAGGGAGGTTTGGACATGGGGATGAGGGCAGGGGTAGGGAAATTTTAAAAACTGGTGAATTCCACATTTAGGCCATTGGACTGTAGTCTTCCGAGGTAGAATACAAGATGTTGCTCCTCCAGTTTGCCTATGGCGTTATTGTGGCACTGGAGAAGGTCCAGGATGGACATGTCACAGAGTGGGAAGGGGAGTTAAAATGGTTGGTGACCGGAAGGTGCTGTCATTTGTTGCGTACAGAGCGCAGATGCTCCACAAAAGGGTCATCAACTTTTAGCTGTTATCCAGGTTTTTAACACACACTTCGGCAGAATTTGAAAATCTTCCATCTCCCACAGGCTAAGATCCTCAGATCAGGGTTTACTACACTGAAACAACTGAATGTAACAATTTTGTAAAAAAAATTGAATACTTCAGTATTTGCCCTACCGATCCCATAACAGCCCAACCCCCAAATCCTGTATGTTTTTTATTGCATTTTTCAATACCAAAGGCAAATCCTCTTGCTGCTAGATTTCAAAAAGATCTGACAAACTGATTCCCAATCCCCCGCACTTTCCCATTACCCTTTTATTTCATTTATGTCCAAACATTTATTCCGCTTCTTTTTTAAAAGCATTTGTGGATTATGTTCGTTACCACATGGCCTGGTAGGATATTTCAAGCCCTAATATCTACCTGTGTAAAATATTTTTTCAATCCTTTTCATGTCAAACTTGTGCCTTCCAAGTTACAGAATTCTTGGCTAGTAGTAATACTTCTCCTGATTTACTTTATTAAAGCTCATATGTTTGAGAACCTCAATTAAAATCCTCGCTTAACTTTAAACAATACAGTTTCTCTACTCTTGTCCTCATAGGAAAGGCTCTTCTTTTTCAGTATGATTGCAGCAAATCTTTTTTGCATCATTTTCATCCTTACTAAAAGGAATCAAAACCGGATACAACAGTCTAACTAGGTACTAACAATTTGCGAGAGGTCAGCACTACCTCTGCTTTAATAATTCATACTCATATTTATAAAACATGGGAGTTTTTTCTTATAAATACATCTTATTCCACAGATTGTCAAACCTCTAAAGTTCTGTATATTGATAGTGTGTAAAATAGTTTGAGTCATGTTGAGATCAAAAAGGAGGTGGTATTGGGGGTCTTGAAAAACATTAAGGTAGACAAGTCCCCAGGGCCTGATGAGATATACCCCAAAATTTTGAGAGGGGCAAGGGAGGAAATTGCTGGGGCCTTGAGGGACATCTTTGTATCCTCACTGGCTACAGGGGAGGTCCCAGAGGATTGGGGAATAGCCAATGTTGTTCCTTTGTTTAAGAAGGGTGGCAAGGATAATCCAGCTAATTACAGATTGGTGAGCCTTACATCAGTGGTAGGGAAATTATTGGAGAGGATTCTTCTAGACAGGATTTACTCCCACCTGGAAATCAATGGACATATTAGCAAGAGGCAACATGGTTTTGTGAAGGGGAGGTCGTGTCTCACTAATTTGGTTGAGTTTTTTGAGGAAGTGACGAAGAAATTCAATGAGGGTAGGGTTGTGGATGTTGTCTACATGGACTTCAGTAAGGGCTTTGACAAGGTCCCTCATGGCAAGCTGATACAGAAGGTAAAGTCAAACAGGGTCAGAGGTGAGCTTGCAAGATGGATGAAACAAACTAGCTTGGTCATAGAAGACAGAGGGAGCAGTGGAAGGGTGCGTTTCTGAACGGAGGGCTTTGACCAGTGGTGTTCCTCAGGGATCAGTGTTGGGAGTTTTGCTGTTTGTATTATTTATAAATGATCTGGAGGAGAATGTAACTAATGTCTGATTAGTAAGTTTGCGGATGGCACAAAGGTTGAATATAGATCAGTTGGTGGCTTGGACAGAGAGATGGTAGATGGAGTTTAATCCGGAAAAATGTGAGATAATGTATTTTGGAAAGTCTAATCCAGATGGAAAACATACAATAAATGGTAGAACCCTTAAGAGTACTGATAGGCAGAGGGATCTGGGTGTTTAGGTACACAGGTCACAATGCAGGTGGAAAAGGTCGTCAACAAAGCATACTGCATGTTTGCCTTCATCGGCCGGGGCATTGAGTTTAAAAATTGGCAGGTAATGTTGCAGATTTATAGGACCTTAGTTAGGTCGCATTTGGAATATTGTGTTCAATCTGGTCGCCACACTACCAGAAGGATGTGATGGCTTTGGACAGGGTACAGAAAAGATTTACCAGAATGTTTCCTGATATGGTGGGCATTAGCTACGAGGAGAGGTTGGAGAAACTTGGGTTGTTTTCACTGGAATGACGGAGATTGAGGAGCAACCTGATAGAGGTCTACAAGATTATGAAGGGCATGGACAGACTAGACAGTCAGAAGATTTTCCCAGGGTTGAAGAGTCAGTTACCAGGAGCCATGGGTTAAGGTGCGAGGGGCAAGGTTTAAAGGTGATGTACAAGACAAGTTTTTTTTTTTTTACAGAGAGGGTGGTGGGTGCCTGGAACTCACTGCTGGGGGAGGTAGTGGAAGCAGATAAGATAGTGACTTTTAAAGGGCATCTTGACAAATATATGACTAAGATGGGAATGGAGGAATACGGTCCCCAGAAGGGTAGGGGGTTTTAGTAGTGACAGGCAGCAAGTTGGTGCAGGCTTGGAGGGCTGAAGGGTCTGTTCCTGTACTGTAATTTTCTTTGTTCTTCTTGATAAATTTCAACACACTGCTTGTTTCAGAGTTGTTCAGGAAAATGGTAGGCTCAGCATGAAGGAATTTCTTCACAGCTGCTTTCTGAATAGGAATGTGGGAGTTCAACATGAGATTAGGAGAGAGAGCAAGGCCAAGAAAATAGCCAAAAATTACAGAGAGACTCCAGCCAAATATTAAGAGGATTATACTTACAACAGACACGTAGTAACTGTATTTTTAATCAATGGGACATTTTTTTCCAATCGACAATGGGAGGGAAACTTAGAGTTGTATTAATTAAGTTATTGCATTAAGAGTAGATCACAGATTGTGGGTTTTGCAATTAGACAAAAATTCACAAAGATAAAATTGAATCGTTAACAAAACAAGATAAAGAGTTTATCCAGTGTCAGAGATAATTTATGTAAAGAAAATGTGAGTGTGTTTGGGGAAGGGGGCTAAATAGATCTTTTGGCACCCCCAAACTAATGGAAAAATGTTGTCAAATTTTCCCCCACCATGTCTGTCTCATGTCTAACATACATGACACTACTGATACATACTTGTATTGTTCTCCCTCTTGCTGTCCTCAACTTTGTTGCAGACTTCCATACCAAGGTTCTCTTGTGCCACCTGACTGGAATTCTCCTTGTCACTGGAAGGTGAGTCACAGGATCCATCAGTTTTCTTCTGAGAAGATAATTCTTCTTTTGGCTCCAGAGGATGGACTTTTAACACTACTACGGGAAGGATTTTATTTTCCCCAACCTAGTAGAAAAGAAATGTTTTATTTATTTGGCTTAACTTGTAAATTTACAATATTTACACACATCTATATTATGTAAGGGAAACAATCCTTTACTGCAGCAGAATCATAATCAGTATTAGACAACCAAATGCATATTAAACTAATTTTAGATATAGGACGATCTAATGGCATTTGACCCCAAGTTCCAGGGCCAAAAGAGTAAAACCCATCTCTGTCACCTAGTTAATTTCTTTCACCCAACAAGTTGCCAAATATTTAGTACTAGTTAGCCATTATCCCAAAGATCTTTCCATTATTTCATGGCTCGATTTGCTCAATTCCAGTGTTCTTCTGCAAACAGTAAAGGAAGCAGTGACTCATGGCAAGATGGAGCTTCACTGTATCAATGTGGCTGTTCTTCACAGAGGTGTATACAGTGACTGCTGACATGCCCAGCAATATCATGACAACCTCTGGGGTCAATGAAGTGGTATCTTCAATGAGAAAGTAGACAGTAATCAGGATCTTAAATTGTGTTCAGTTTTTCTTTCCTTTGCCCAGGGACCATCTCAGGAACCAGCTAAAGCACCACAGCCTTGTAGTTAAACTTGGAATTTATGGCTGACTTCATGGAAGTATCTTTCAAGTTCATTCAAATGGTCTCCCAAGACTGACCTGGAGTTCGCAGTGTTCTCCAATAGCAAACTTCGTCATGATCTCCATCCATGTTTTGTCAACTAATTTGTCTAGGGACAATGTATTGTGATGGACTAGTTCTAATACAGGTTTTTCAAACCACACTGGATACTCTTCCTTTAGCCTGCAAAGAACAACAAAGCAGAACAACAAGATAAAATACTACGTAATTATAAAAGAATAGAAAATAAAATTAGGCCATTCGGCCCACTGAACCTACTCTATCATTCTATATGGTGTTGGCTAATCTGTTTCAAGGCCATACTTCTCCTTTCTCCCCATATCCACAGACACATTTTGTCTCCAGAAATCTATTTCTTTGTTAAATATATTCAGTGACTTGCCTTCTACAGTCTTATGTGTTACAGAAATCCACAGGTTCACACCTTCCTAATCTGAATCCTAAATGATCTACCTGCATTCTGAGACAGTGACCTCTTGCTGTGGACCTATAGCCAGGGGAAACACCATTCCTGCTTCCAGTCTATCCACCCCGCTCAGAATTTTCTACATTTCAATGAAATCCCTTCTCATTTTTCTAAACCCAATTGAATACAGGGCTTGTCAACACACAATCTCTCTTCATCTGACAATAATCAGCCTGGTGAACCATTGCAGAATTCCCTCTCTAGCAAGCATGTCTTTTCTTATAATACTCCAGGTGTGGTTTCACCAATGCTCTGAACACCTGCAGCAGGATATCCTTGCACCTCTATTCAAATCTCGTTGAAGTGAAGGCCAACGTAACATTTCCTTTCGTAACTGTTGCTGCACCTTGGTCTTCCTTTGCTGAAGTCTAAATTCCTGCCAGTTATCAAGGCCTGCTAAATCTCAAGCAACTGTATAATTCCTCTTTGGAATCGTTATCATCCTTAACTTCTTCCACCTGCCAAGGTTGGACCACTTTGCCTGTGGAAAGGAATGCATAACTGTCGCAATCCATGCATCTGTTCCTTAAATATTAGCCATTGCCTATCCACAACCATGCCTTTTCGTGAAGCTACCCGATCTGTTGCAGCCAACTCACATCCCATGTCCTCCTAGTTTCCTTTACTCGGGTATAAGACCCTCACTTCAGACTGGATCACTTTACTTTATATCCCAAAGAAAAATTCTTTAACATTATGTTTCAACAATTAACCATCAACGGAAATTTAGACAGGATTCAAATGAACTTATCAAAAGAAAGTAATGATTAGGTAACAACTAGATCTTCAATTTAAGACCCTGTCAGTTAGACAAAATGGTGATGAGGAATTCCAATTTAAGGAATTGGGGATGAATAGATCAAAGTGAAAAGACTCTTGATTTCAACATGTGGAATAAGGACACAGGATGAGAAAATAATCTGTCTAATAAAAACTTAGCAGCCAACTGACCAACAACACAATAAGAGTCACAACACAAAGCCCTATTTAATCTGGCTGCAACAGGAAAGGTAAAGAGATAAAAGGTACCGCAGATGCTGGAGAATCTGAGATAACAAGCATGGGGCTGGATGAACACAGCAGGTCAAGCAGCATCACAGGAGCAGGAAAACTTGACGTTTCGGGCCTAAACCCTTCATGAAGGGTTTAGGCCCGAAA
>JAHRHZ010000095.1:2126112-2193306 GCA_024137785.1 Ginglymostoma cirratum | reverse complement strand
TTCCCCTCCCCCATTTCTGAAGATGGGTCTAGGCCTGAAACGTCAGCCTTCCTGCTCCTCTGATGCTGCTTGGCCTGTTGTATTCATCCAGCTCTACACCTTGTTATCTCTGTGTTCTCAAGTTCACAGATTTCAGACCTAGATAAACTAAAAAAACTGGAAACTTTACACAAACTGCCATAACTCAAAAGTTAAAAATTTATTTTAAATAAAGTTTTTCTTTTCTCAAAAAATCCTTACCAACATATTTAAACAGCTTAGCTAATGACACAGAAGTCATTTTATTTTGAAACCTTCTACACAAACCTTGTGCGAATCTATACGAGCTACTAGAAAGGTTAAACTGGTAGCCACAGCTAAGGGAATAAAATAAGTTATTGAAGCTTTTTGCTGCAATTGATGTACACACTGCTTTTAGAGTGATTCTATTTCCTTTCACTTACATTTCTTGCATGCAAAACCCTCGTAGAATCTTTTTATTACATTTCAGAATGAAATGCATGAACTGCGCCTTCAGCAAACAAAGTATGCGAACTCAGAGACAGCAAGAATTGCAGATGCTGGAGTCAGAGACAACACAGTGTGGAGCTGGAGGAACACAGCAGGCCGGGCAGCATCAGAGGAGCAGGAAAGCTTCTTCAGAAATGGGGAGGGGGAAGGGAGCTGGGAAATAATTAGAGAAGAGGGGTGAGGCTGAGGAAGGTAGGTGGGATGGTGATAGATGAATGCAGGTAAGGAGTGGTGGGGATTGGTCAACAGGAAGGGTAGGGCAATTAGGTGGGGAAGATAAACAGGTTGTATCAGGTCAAGGAGGCGGGGATGAGAGGGATATTTTGACATGGGATGAGGTCAGGGGTGGAGGGAGTTTAAAACTGGTGAATTCTATATTCAGGCCATCAGGCTATAGGCTCCCGAGGTAGGATATGAGGTGTTGCTCCTCCAGTTTGTGCATGGTGTCACTGGAGGAAGCCAGGATGGACATGTCACCCAAGGAGTGGAGGGGGCAGTTAAAATGGTTGGTGAATGGAAGATGTTGCCATTTATCACGTACAGAGTGCAGATGCTCTATGAAACTGTCCCAGAGTATCCGCTTGGTCTCGCCCATCTAGACGAGGCCACATCAGGAGCAGCGGTACAGTGGACCAAGTTGGCGGATGTACAGATGAACCCCTGTCAAATATGAAAGGTTTGCTTTGGGCCTTGAATGGGAGAGGTGTAAGCACTCCTGCAGATCAGAAATAAAAATAAGTTCAGAACACAAACCCTAAAAAGTCTAAATTTTTTTTAAAACACTGACATCTTTCTAACTGTTCCACTGCATTCTTGCATCAAGCTTTCCTCAAATTACTTCAATATATTAAACAGTTTCATTTAAGATAATGCTCCTAAAGCTTCACAGAAGATGGTATTTCCACATCTGAAACATATAGAACATTTAGCTCTAAACAACGAGTAAAGCACACAGAGAACAGCATTTTACAAAAGGGAATAGATCACTAACTCAAGACCAGAATCCGTTATCACAACCCCCTGATTTCCAGATGATGACTGGCCTGCCTGCTGTGTGCCTCTAGCATTTTCAGCTATTTGCGCGTGTCTCCAGCACACGCAATTTTCAATTCTGCATGAAGCTAATCAATTTAATACAGATCCAGAGTGACTAAAAGCAATTTGAGTAACAAATTCACAAAGTTGCAAAGATAACAAGTCATTCACTCTTTAAAAAGGTTGATGCTGTGGAAGCATCAGCATTAAGCAGGGAAAGCGCTGGATCAGTCTTTTGACAGCTGCAGTCAGTCCTGTCGTGAAAGTAGTTAAACATGGAACCGTAGACCAGCCAAACGTTTAATTTGTGAGCTGAGTAGAAGCTCGTTCCCGTGCGGCCCCTTTATTCATTCCCCTCCAGGAATGCACGGCAAAGCTGCCTGAGAGTAGGCCCAGCCTGGCAGGAAAGGGCCTCCTGACAATGACTAACTTGCAGAGTTGATAACGTTGACTGAATTCACTCAGGAGGATACTGCCGCTGATCAGGCCTGCGCTGACAGATAGTGACAGCAGGGCGCTATCTCCCCACAGCATCTCCTTCCCGGCAGCAGGAAAATCACCAGCTCCTGCCCCAAACCTAGGCCCCCTGTCCCTAGGAGACGCCGTCTATCGCCCAAGGCCGGGTTCCGATCCCCTCAAGTCCCTGGCTCGGATCTAAAGGATACTCGTTGCTCCGAAACCCCTCTCCGCTGTGCTCGATCACATAGATGGTCTCTTCTGCCGACAGATCTGTAAGCGGCTTCACCAGCGGGAATGGCTTCCTGCCCAGCAGCGGCGCCATGGTCCAGCCGGCCAGCCGGCTCGGCTCTCAGAGGGAGCTCCTGCCGGTGGTGATGGGGAGGGGGGGTAGGGGGGTGGGGGGGGGGGGTAAGAGAGGTTAAAGGACTGTCCGCTTCTCGGCTGCTCCGATCACCCAAAAGTGAAAGAGAAGGCGCTATCCTCACGCCCCGGCTCCAGCGGCAGAGTTCAAAAATGGCGGGAGTGTTCCGCAGCTCGGCTCCTGACCGGCGGCCGATCGACACCTCCCGCCACCGAGCAGACCCGAACGGCCTGCCGGAAACACCCGGACCATCTCCATCACCATTGGCTGAACACGGTACACCGCCGCCCTCCGATTGGCTGTGCCTGCTGTCCATCAGCGCCGCACGGGGCGCGCTTCGAGCGCGGGTTCGCGATTTCGAGGGTGAAAGGTTACGGCCGTCGGTAAACCTGGCGATGGAGGGACTTTTTTTCGGTTCGGCCGAGCAGTCCGTCAAGTTGTGTGTAAGGGAGAAGCGTTGCCGACGCATGTCAAGTTCGAGCATTTTGTTAAAGGAAAAGACGACCTTTTTTTAAAAAAATGAAAACAAACGCACAAAGTGAAGGTGTAAAATCTAACTTGCTGGTTCAGCGATTGGAGGAAAGAGGCAGAATGTGGGGCTTGACGTTGATTGATGGCTGAGATACAGAAGGTGATTGGGACCGCCAGCCGTCAATCAGAGCCCGGGCGGCCAGCACGTATGGTTGAGGTGGGGGGTGTTTGGTAAATAAACCGGTTGATGATGAGAGAGTTGTGTGTGCAGGTCTAAGGCATCTGTCAGTCAATGACTGGAGTAGGCCCAGTATCTTCCTCTATCCTAGGCATCCATCAAACTCCACTCAACATGCTGTCCTTCACTTTTGGGTACAGAGCGTTAGTTTTTTTTAATCCTCGAAACAAGAACAGAAATTGCTGGAGAACCTCGGCAGGTTCAGCAGTACCTGTGCAGAGAAAGCAGAGTTTCTGATCTCAGTGACCACTGCTCAGAACTTTCTGGACGCTGGTCAGGAGGAGAGAGAGGGATGAGGTGTACACTAAAAATAACGATTGAGAGGTTCTCACTTCCCCGAAAAATGTTGAGTGATTATTAATGTGCTTATGTGTACTTTAAAAAGTATGTTAATACTAGGCTTATTCGAGATAATTGGACATCATACATCAAAACATGTTGCATTTTATGTTCGTGGACAGGTCCCAAACTGAAACTTGGCATTATATTTTTGCATAGACGCCCTGAAAACCTTGCTAGCCTAGTTCTGAAGGTCGATCACTGGACCCAAAACATTAACTGCACCCTTTTTACAGATGGCAACAGACCTGCTGAGTTTTTCCAAGCAATTTACTTATATTTCAGTTCAGGTGTGTTCATGATGATGTTCTTTTATTAAAAGTACAAAGTTTATTTCACCCAAAAAGTACATGAACTATTTTACACAAAAGAACTACTTGAAACAGATCAGATAGGCCAATGGGCTCAGGAGTGGCAGATGCAGTTTAATTTCGATAAATATGAGGTGCTGCATTTTGGAAAGGCAAATCAGGGCAGGACTTGTACACTGAATGGTAAGGACCTGGGGAATATTACTGAACAAAGGGACCTTGGAGTACAGGTTCATAGTTCCTTGAAAGTGGAGTCACAGGTAGATAAGATAATGAAGAAGGCATTTGATATGCTTGCCTTTGTTGCTCAGCGCATTGAGGATAGGAGTTGGGAGGTCATGTTGCAGCTGTACAAGACATTGGTTAGGCCACTGTTGGTATACTGCATTCAATTGTGATCTCCCTGCTATAGGAAAGATGTTGTGAAACTTGAAAGGGTTCAGAAAAGATTTACAAGGACATTGCCAGGTTTGGAGGGTTTGAGCTATAAGGAGAGGCTTAATAGGCTGCGGCTATTTTCCCTAGGGCATCGGAGGTTGAGCGATGACCTTATCAAGGTTTATAAAATCATGAGGGACATAGAAAGGGTGAATAGCCAAGGTCTTTTCCCCCAGGGTAGGGGAGTCCAAAACTAGATGACATAGGTTAAGGGATCTAAGGGACAACATTTTCTCGCAGAGGGTGGTGCATGAACTGCCAGAGGAAGTGGTGGAGGCTGGTACAATTACAACTTTTAAAAGGCATCTGGATGGGTATATGAATAGGAAGGATTTAGAAGAAGACAGGCCAAATGCTGGCAAATGGAATTAGATTACTAAGGTTTTGGAGTAGATCTGTAGCTCGGGTTGTGGGTGTTGAGGTTGGTTGGCTCGCCGAGCTGGTTTGTTGTTCCGCAGATGTTTCGTGACCATACTTGGTAACATCCTCAGTGCAGCCTCTGATGAAGTATCCGTGTGTTTGCCTGCCTGGTTTTTCAACTCTGGGGTCCGTTGCGATGGATTACCTCACTTCCGTGTTTCCTCCGTAGTGGAATGTATATGGGGTCGACTTCAATGTGTTTATTAATAGCCTGCTTCGTGGAGTGCCATGCTTCCAGGAATTCTCGTGCTTGTCTCTGCCTGGCCTGTCCCAGGATCTTGGTGTTGTCCCAGTCGAAGTCGTGGTTCTCCTTGTCCATGTGGATTGAGATGAGCGAGTATTGGTCGTGTCTTTTTGTAGCCAATTGGTGTTCATGTACTCTTGTTGTTAGTTTCCTTCCTGTTTGTCCAATGTAGTGTTTCTCGCAGTCTCTACACTGGATCTTGTAGATGATATTGGTCCTATCCATGGCGGGGAGTGGGTCTTTAGTTCGGGTGAGCACTTGTCGTAGGGTTGATGTGGGTTTGTGTGCCACTCTGATGCCCAGTGGTCGCAGAACTCTTGTGGTGAGTTCTGACGTGTTCCTCATGTAGGGGAGTGTGATGAGTGTGTCGGGGCGTGTAGAATCTTTCTGATGCTGTTCCTATAGGCATCTCCTGACCTATTTTTAGATTAGTTTAATATGGCTGGTTGGCATGGACAAGTTGAACTGAAGGATCTGTGTCCATGCTGTACAGCTCTATGATTCTATCAGAGCTAAAGATTTACCCTCAACAAGAACCTGACAGATGCTCAACCTTAGTCGAAATCACCTTGTTTTCACTTTAAAGTTTCTTCTTCAGTTGGCTGAGCTGTAATTGGTTTCTGGAGCTTTCTTGGTTTTAACTTCCAAATATTTTCAAAGCAAACAAGTCTCCTATACCCTCAGCTTCCAATATCTGGGGATGTTTTCCTCGAGCCACACAGGAATTTTTCTCCAGCCCTGACTTTTTGAAGACAGCCAAACAAGCAACACCTTTTCACACATCGGGAATGTCTGCCCGTTGCCTGCCCTAAATTTCTCAGTCTTCTGTGCTACTGGACCTTACTGGCTAGGCAACAGCAGTTGTTTTTAAAAACCCTCTTCTACCTCTTTTTCCTAATAGACCAAACTGTTTGCCTGAAGCTCTACTCCAAGCTGGTGAACCCTCATTAAAAAATCATGTGACAAACTTCAGACACTCCAGTAACACGCAGAACAAATATAAAGTAAAAATAAAACAATGACCTGGCTTTTCTGATGACCAGATAGGTGTTATTTCAGCACAGATGGGAGTTGCACTATGAGCCCTGTAGATCCCCATCCTGGCAGACATCAGAGGAATGGCCAAGAAATTTGAAGATTCTAAGGGGCAATTACTCTATGCTTGGAACTCTCTGAAAGTCTCCATTTAAACTACAGAATTCAGAGGTCTCCAGTGAAATTTATTAAATAATAAATCAAAGTGTTAGACTGTTAAATGCATAGTCTTAACTCCCGAGTAACTATTCAACTGAACCCATCCTTAACCTAACATTCCAAATACACCTTCAGATCAGCTACACTTCCCTGACCATCACCTGACACTCCTGGATCCCATTCCATTTCAGACCCAATCCATCTTCAACCGTTTTGGATCCAACCTGATCCTCTCTCACCCTTCACCTGCTCCAGACACACTCCTCCCTTTTCCCTGGACACAATCTGCTCTGCCCCTTGCCCATTCTGGACCCAACCTGCTTCTCCCTCCCACCCCAGAGACTTGACCCCCATCTCCACCTGTATTGCACTTGCAACCCCTGACCCAATTCGCATCCTTTCCCACCAGACCTATTATTCCCACACAT
Source organism: Ginglymostoma cirratum (assembly GCA_024137785.1). NCBI lineage: Eukaryota > Metazoa > Chordata > Chondrichthyes > Orectolobiformes > Ginglymostomatidae > Ginglymostoma > Ginglymostoma cirratum. The sequence continues at coordinate 2,186,858 of JAHRHZ010000095.1, read as the reverse complement.
CCTGACCTATACTAGGCAATCACTCTCCTGGCCCCCTTGCTTGCCATCACCGTAACCTCACACTTAACATATATACTTACTGTTTATCAGTAACTGTTAAAGTGACAATGATTTTGGACCTTTGGCATGGGGTTATGGTTTGCCTTTTCCTGGTCCCTCTGCATTATAAAAGAACTGTCAGAAATGATGTATGGCTCCACATTTTTGAAGGAGCCCTGATCAGAATCTCATCATAGAAATTCGGAGCTCTCTCCTTTCATTAAAAAAAAGCAGACTAGTAAACTGCACGAAGTTACTGCACCTCAGAAAATTCAACCCCCATATCTCCCCTTAACACACACACACACACGCACACGCACACAATATGGTAAATTTAAGACCATACATGGTTTTGAACACTTCAGAACCCAAGATTACAAATAATATCACAAACATTGAGTCAGCATGTCATTTTCAAATGTCAATCACTGTGTACCGCATATTTATTTATAAAGAAGCATCAAGTTTTGAATTGCTTCAGAATACTGTTTCATAAGCAAAGTGCAGCCACATTTTGTATAGCTAGATCCCACAGATAGCAAAACAATTTTTGACGAGTTATTTCTATTTGATGATGTTAGGTGACAGGAGGGTTGGCAGACAGAATTCTCTTTTAAATGCTGAAGTGCTCTCCTTTGAATATTGGAATGGGATCCTAAATGCTCATCTGGTGCTTCATTCAAAGACATTACATGCATTATCAAAACTGTCTTGTTCTTGAAGAAAAATAATCAATGTTGTACACAGCACTGGCTAATTTCCCCGAGCTTATTACAGAAGAGTGAGAGGAGAAATAATAGATTATTTTGCACCAATGGCATGTTCAGAGGTGAGGAATAGTTGAAAGGGTGGCGGAATCAGATTCCACGTGAAAATTGAATGTGTACTCGAAAACAGATTTCAGGGCCATGACATAAGACAATAAGACCCAGGACACTTAGGAGAAATAAAAAGCTATTTGGCCCATTGAGTATGCTCATAGTTGGTCATATAATACACAACTCCACTTTCCTGCTTCATCTCTATAACCCTCAATTCCCTCAACAGCCCTCCATGGTAAAGAATTCCACTGATTAACTACCAAAGAAAAAAATTCTTCTCAATTCTGCCTTAAATAGGTGACCCCTTATTCTGAGATTATGCTGTCTGATCCTAGACTCTCACTCATTTCTGCATTTACCCTATCAAGATCTGAATGAGGGCAGCTTCAATAACACTCAAGAAGCTTGACACCATCCAGGAAAAACGACTTGCTTGATTTGCACCACATCCAAACATTCAGTCCCTGCATCACCGATACACAGAAGCAGCAGGGTGTACTATCTACAAGATGCACTGCTGAGATTCTTTGGACAGTACCTTTCAAACCCACAACCACTACCAACTAGAAGGGCAAGAACAGATGCATTGGAACATCACCATCTGCAAGTTCTTCACCAAGCCACTCACTATCCAGATAAGTATTTAGATAAATATTGCCATTTTTTTCCAAAGTCGCTAGGTAGAAAGCCTGGAACTCCATTCTTGATAAATTGTGGACTGGAACATTTCAAGAAGGCAATTCACTATCACCTGCTCACAAGCAGCTACGGATGGGCATTAAATACTGGCCCGCTTAGGTAACCTGCTAAATTCCTCTGTAAATTGTGTCATTCTGACTTGTTACCCCACCCATATTTGTATCATCTGCACACTTGACAACAGTATATTCATTTCTGTCATCCATGGCACTACATATACATGATTGTGACTCCAGCGCTGACCCCTGTGGCACTCCACTAGTTACAGCTTGCCACCCTGAAAATGCTCCCTTTATCCCAATACTCTATTAGTTAGTTAATTCTCTATCCATGATAATAAACTACCCCAACACAATGTGCTCTTATTAAGTAGCCTTGTGCACAATACCTAATTAAACACCTATTGAAAATGCAAATATATTACATCTACTGGTTCTCCTTTACAAGTCCTGCATGATTTCCTTTTGTGAAGTCTTGCTGAGTCTACTTTATCATGAATTTGTAAATGCTCTGCTATAATATCCTTTATAATACTCATAACATTTCCCAGTATCACGTGTCAAACTATCTAGCCTATAATTACATACGTGTGTGTGTGTGTGTTGTGTTTTGTCTCCTTTTTTGAATAAACATGTTATATTTGGCAGTTTTCCAATGCTCTGGGACTTTTCCTAAATCTAAGGATTCTTGGAAGATTTATTTAAGCAATATCCCAAGCTGCTCTCAACAGCACCTATCTCCCCACCTTGGGGAACAGGGGCAGGAGATACATTAGAACACCACCACCTGCAAGTTCCCTTCCAAGTTACACACCACCCTGACCTAGAACTATATTGCCATTCCTTCACAGTGACTGGATTTAAATTTTGGAACTGTGGGTGTGCTTGCACCTGAAGAACTTCTGTGGTTTAAGATGACAGCTCACCACGATCAAGAAAAATTAAGACGGATAATTAATATTGACCTTACCAGTGACACTCACACCGTACAACAAGTATTTCATACAATACTAAAGCCTGAGTACAGTAAAGTAAGTAAACTGTTTATCTGTCTCTTGATCAGGTAGGAAGTAACAGAACAAAAACATATTTACACACCTATTCAGTGAGTAGCATATTCCTGGCACTTTGAGTCAAGTTAGTTTCCCTTTAATTACAAGTCTGTGTGTCTTGGGCGATTTTAACTGCAGTTCATCCTAAATGGAAAAGGGATTGTTTCCTCTTCTTTCTTATTCTTTGTACCCAAAATTCTTCATTCCCAGTTTTCCAACATTCTTCACAATTTTAAAACCCAGGCTTAACAGCACTTATACTGAAGCAACATACCAGACTCAAATCGTTAACTTGGTTTCTCTCTCCACCGATGCTGTCAGACCTTCTGAGTTTATCTAGCATTCTCTGTGTTTGTTTCAGATTTCCAACAGCCACAGTATTTTGTCTTTGTTAGCGCCTAAACAATAATTTGTAATTTATCCCATCTTCTTCGACTCTGTGTAAGACTTGTGGGTCAGAAAAAAATGGGTTTTCAACCATCAGATTAATTTCCCGAATTTAAACAAAATGGCAAAATTTCCTCTATAAAAATGCTTTTGTTTTAATTAGTTGATTTATAAGATTTGAAATCTAGTACTCAAAGAGAAAAATCACTTAAAATAGCTCTGTCCTGACTGGAAACTTGGTTACATTGCCAGATTAGATATACTGCCTTACTCTTTGTACAGAGATCTTTTAAGCAATTACCTAAGCAAGTGGAAGAAAAAGATGGAGAAAGTAGTCAACAGCAGCAGACAAACCCACAAAAACCTCCAGGACCCAATTGTACTTCATTTTATATTCTAGACAATGCAAAATGGCTCAGTTTTCTGACCCTTTCTGAAGAAGAGACCCGATCCAAAAGGTCAACTTTCCTGCTCCTCTGATGTTGCCTGGCCTGCTGTGTTCCTCCAGCTTCACACTGTATTGTGTATTGATAAATTCAAACCTGCAGATGTTAAAATATTACATCTAAAGTAATAACTAGAATTTTCAAGTATTACTTGGGATTGGTCCAATGCATAAACATATTGCCTTTATGGCCTATCTAAACTGAACTCGATGTTGTATGAGACAGTGTGTACCTCAAAGGGTTAATTACCACCACAAAATAAGCTCCACAAATCAGAATATAAAAGACAGTTCCCGAGAACTAGTCAGTGTTGTAGTTGTTCAGTTGTCTCAAAATTTGTACCACAATGTTTTACAGCAGTAATGTGTACTTACTCTTAAGTTGAGCTTGGTGTCTCACAAAGGACTATCATGTATCTTAGATATAATGTAAAAAGATAGTACATCTTGTGTAATAGACTTTTACTGTTAATGATTGAGTCCCTTTTCTACTGAAAATTCTGCATGGGCATTCTTCCCCACTTGATATCAGTAACTTAGGTTAATAGCAGCAAGGAGGAATCATGACTGTCAATCTATTCAAGGTATCCCAGATGTTGCAGACAATATGACCACAGCATCATAAGATGGTGTCAGCAACGGTCATGTGAAGATGCAGGTTAGTCACATTTATAGGACAATGTAGATTAGAAATCGCGACTTTTCATATATAGTTTGGTTTAATTATCAAATTTTAAACAGTATCGGAGTAAATGACTGTAAGTGGCTTTGATGTCCCTGAGATGTGTTGAGGTAAGGGGAATGGAAACCATCCAGGATTTTGATAGTCAATTAATGAGTGTGTATACAATATTATTTGAATGGATTATTAGATACCAAAGGAAATAAGGGATACATAGGTAGTTGGAGAAGATACAGTTAGGGTACAAGATCAACTATGATCATGTAGAATAGCAAAGCAGACTTGAATAGCCTCCTCTCATCCTACTTCTTACATTGTGTTCAACACAGCGGGGAGTTAATTTGGGATCTTTCGCAGTGGCAACTGTCAAAATTTTGTTAGCTATTGTACTTTACACATTGTCTGGGACAATGGCTCAGGGGTTAGCACTGCTGCCTCACAGCACCAGGCGCCTAGGTTCAATTCCACTCTTGGACAATTGTCTGTGTGCAGTTTGCAAATTCTCCTGTCTCTCTGTGGGTTTCTTCCATGTGCTCCAGTTTCCTCCCAGTCTAAAGGTGTGCAGGTTAGGTGGATTAGCCACAGGAGATGCAGGGTTACAGGGATGGGATAGGGAGTGGAGTGGGTGTGGGTTGGCTGCTCTTCAGAGGGTCAGCATGCATTCGATGGGCTGAATGACCTGTTTCCACACTGTAGAGATTCTACAAATTAAGAACAGAGTGAAATGGTTCATCATTGCAGAACTTGAAGTTGTTCTGCAAGTCTGAGCCAGCCAGCTATTGCAGAGCTGCCTTATACGAAATTGTTTAGCAGCTTACAAAGAATCAAGCTGCAGTCCAAAGCAACCATCATCAAATCTTTGACTATCACCAGACAGTAGATGGCCATTCAGCCCATCAAGCCTGCATCGACATTTTCAAACAATTCAATCCGTTTCACTTCCTTTTTCTCATTTAAATATTTATCCAATTCCATCTTGAAAGCCACTATTGAATCTGTACCAATCCCCCAATCAGGCAGTACATTCCAAATCATAATTAATCATTGTGTAAAAAATGTTTTTCCTTGTGCTGTTTCTGGTTCTTTAGCCAATCATAAATTTATAACCTTTAGTTTGTGGACCTACAGTCATTGGAAAGTTCTGCAGTATTTAGTCAATATAATCCATTCATGCTTTTAAGAAAATCTGCTGCACCTTCTTCCAAAAACTTGTCATTCTTTAAGCGTGGCACCCAGAATTGGACACAGAACTTGGGTCAAGCCAGTGTTCTCTGTGGGTTTAGCATGACTTCCTGACTTTTGAATTGTTAATAAAATCCAGGATCCCTCATGTTTTATGAATGTTTTATTAACTGTCCTGGCAAAGGCAAAGATTTCTCCACAAGCACCCCAGGGTCCCTCTCTTTTTACTCATTTTTTAAAAAGTTGTATAGCATAGTTAAGCTCTACTCACTCTTCCTACCATTTTATCACAATATTTTTCGGCAGTTGAATATCATGGAGCTGACTGCATATTTCACAAGTTTCTTTGTTTGCTACATTTCCAAGTTTGGTATCCACCTTCACTTTTGTGTAGGTCCTGTACTGCAGGGTTCAAGTCATTAAAAATTAAAAACACTGCTGGTCCTAACACTGACCCATTATCTTTTACTCAGTTCATTAACTTGGTAACATTAGCACAGTGGTGAAGGGTACCAGGATGCCAATAAATGCCACTCATTTTGTTGTCCTATCACCAACTTATTAAAATTTGTGCATGGCCATATATCAAAATATCTTGCTGTTTGTGATTGATTAATTTCAATTTAAAGAAATGTTATAAGACTTCAGCAATTTTTGAAGATAGTCTGCCTTGCACAAAATTAGTGCTCAGTGAAAAAGCAATTGGAAATAGTGAAGGTCTATGGAAGCATATCAGCAGAAAAATGTAGCATGGTTTTTGCATACTGCAATTTGTGACTCTCAACCAATGTTCCCTCTAAGCTGTGCACAGCTGTGCCAAGGTTCTGTGCATGGCCATTGGCAGCATTGTCTTCCAAATCTGGAAGTTGCTACTGTGCATGGACCTTAGAGATCCACGCAGCTGGAATGAAAATTACCTTTGTAGATTTATTGTAATGGAAAGAATGGAAACTGAGTATGCCGACGTACACCAGGTTTTCAATGTTGTTAATGCCAGAGCTCTGTTTAAACGTGTGCTTGGGAAACATTTCACTGGATTTTCAGACTGACTTGCTGAAGTTAGACCATAAGGCCACAAGATCTAGGAGCCTAAGTTCACCATTCAACCCATCGAGTCTGCTCTGCTGTTCAATGAGATCGTGGCTGATCTCATAATCCTCAACTCCATTTTCTGCGTTTTCCCGATGACCCTTGATTCTTTTACGGATTAAAAAATGTCTGTCTTGAATGACTTAATGAAGTAGCCTCTACACCCCTGCAATAAGGAATTCCACACTCCCTACCCTTGGAAAAGAAATTCTTCTTCGTCCCAGTCTTAAATGGGCGACACTTTTCTTCTCTTTATTCATTCAGAAGATGAGGGCATCGCTGGCTAGGCAGTATTTATTGCCCACCCCTAATTGCCCAGAGGGCAGTTAAGAGTAAACCACATTGCTGTGAGTCTGAAGTCACATGTAGGCCAGACCAAGTAAGGATGGCAAATTTCCCTTCCTGAAGGACATTGGTGAACTAGATGGAGCAACACAGCTGGCCTGTTGTGTTCCTCCAGCTCCACACAGTTATTTCTGACTCCAGCATCTGCAGTTCTTACTATCTGAATGAACTACATGGATTTTTCTGACAACCCCAGGTCCCCAGAATCTGGGTCTCTGGATCAACAGTCCAACAATAATACCATTAGGCCATCCCCTCCCCTTATTTTGAGATTATGCCCTTTGATTCTAGATGCTCCCACAAGGCAAACAACCTCTCAACATCTAAACTATTAAGTCCCAAAAAGAGTCTCGTATGTTTCAATAAAGTCAGCTCACTCTTCTAAACTGTAATATCTGGAGGACTGACCTACTCAATGTTTCCTCATAAGAAAGTCCCTCCATACTCAGATCAACCTAGTGAGCCTTCTCTGGTCTGCCTCCAATGCCAGTATATGTTTTCTTAGATAAAGGAACTAAATTTATTGACAACAATCTAGCTATGGTCTGACCAGTGCCTCGTATACTTTTAAAGACCAAAAGACATGGGAGCAGAAATTAGGCCATTTGGCCCATCAAGTCTGCTCTGCCATTCAATCATGGTTGATAAGTTCCTCAACCCCATTCTCCAGCTTTCTCCCCATGACCCTTGATCCCTTTGATAATCAAGAACCTACCTATTTCAATCTTGAATGTACTCAATGACCTGGCCTCCACAGCCTTCCTATTTTTTAATACCCGAGTCCCTTTGAAATAAAGGCTAACATTTCATTTGTCTTCCCTATCACTTGCTAAACTTGTATGCCAGCTAAACTTGTATGCCAGCTTTCTGTGAATTATGCAAGACTCCCCCCGCCACTCTAAAAATCCCTGTGCTGTAGCTCTCTGTAACCTTTCTCCATTTGGTGGAGGGAGTTAATGTTTGTGGATATAATGCCTTTGCTTTGTCCGGTACAGTGTCAATGAGTGTGTGCAATTAAATGATTGCGCAACCAATGGATAAAATCTGCAGTCCTGCCAATTCCAGCAGTGAGTGACAGCGGACAACTAACAGGAGGACGAGCTCCACAAATATACACATTTTCAATGTTGTGACACCCTAGCATATTAGTGCAAAAAACAAGGCTAAAGCATTTGTGATTATCCTCAGCCAGAAGCTCCCAATTGATGGTACATCTCAGCCTCTTCTCCAAGGTCCCCTGCATCTCACAACCTTGTCTTCAGTCAAATGAATTCACCCCATGAGATATCAAGACACAACTTAAGATATTGGATACTACAAAGACAGACCAGCAATCGTTTTGAAGAATTGGACTCCAGGTTTAGTTGGTTCCTTAGCTAAGTCAATGAAAGCAAGACAAACCTGATCTTTGTCTTGTGATGGTCATCAAATGGAATCTTCTAGGGGTCCAGACCCTAACTAGCCTGAAGGCAGGCCTGACACCAGGTGTGAAAATGGAAGTGGGCCTAGTCCAGAGTGGGCAGGTTAAAAGATCTGCCTATGTTCCCAAAAACTGTCATCCCAATGCTTACTATGCAGCCAGCTGCTCCTCTATGTACTGTTGAAGCTCCTGAGCACTGTACTGTTCCTCCACTTCTACCGCACTCCCCAAGCACCTTACTCATTCACCCTAATCCCTGACTCCCATCCTCTAACCAGTACCCATTTTCTGAACAGAACTCAGACAGTCCACTGTAACAATTGGAAGCTGGTGAATAGCTGACTGCTCCCTAAGTCACCGAACAGATATTTCAAACAAAATACGTAAATAATGTCAAGCACTTTGCAAACCAATTTGGTACGTAGATTTCAGCCGACAACCAATAAAACTCACCAGGTGAATAAATAGACTTCAAAACTGCAATCTAAACAGCTATGTAGACTGAACTTATAAAATGAGGAAAAAAAATTTACACTTGGCTATCATACTAGGTTACCCTTTAATTATGTGAAATGGGCTCTATTCAGTTAATGACTTTTCTACATTGGTCTTTATTTGACAGTTGCCATTTGGCAGAAGTAACAGTGTGGCAAACGTATTAGAAGATGTAACTACCCAGTAAACAATGAAAGCTCACCTTAAGGAACACAAAGATCTCATGCTGTTACACCTCATGATGAATTGTAAAGAAAACAAAACTTTTCAAGCTCTTCTCATCTCCAAACCAATTGTCATGCCTTCCAACAGCTGGTTTAGAGTCTTACTCTCGCCACGAAAAATAACTGACTTGGATTGGGCTGCCAATGAGTCCACAGTGATGTCAGTTGTATTTTTTGCAGACAGTATCTCGGGTCCAGATCCTTCCCCACACTATGGAAATAGCCAAGGACAGGAATGGAAGTTGGCTCATTTGATGGCCATGTTTGTCTGGGCTTACCTCCATTTGGTGCTGACTGGGACTGTGAAAATCCAATCCCTTGTCTTTGAAACTTTAAAGGCTATCTATTTGTGCCAAAGATTTCAGAAAAGATAATTAACCTCTTACAAGCTACATATGCATGTTTACCAAATATTTGCGCATTACAGACTCAAATCTTTCATTTCACAGCTCCCGAGTTATCATTGCTGCTTCAGTAACAAACCCCAGAATATATCACATTCTAAAACAAAATAAAGCGCAGAGTAGAGAACCATATTAAACAAGAAATAAAGATAGAGAGATTGGTTCAGTGAAACCAGGGCCTGGGCAGGATTGAATAAACTAAGGCAGTTAGGTGTTGGACATTTCTAGCTCCTTTTTTTATGGTATATGCAGGATAGAAAACCAGTTTCATTTACACAAATGGCAATATGACAAATTCATAGCAGTTGAGCAACAGAGTCACATATTTGCTGCAATATAGCAAAAGATGGTTTTGGTACTATTGTTTTATTAAGTAGTGGCTTTAACACTTGACTGTATCAGAACATTGCAGGTGTGAATTCGGACCATCCCTGCTGTAGCTGTGTTAACAACTGTATCACTTGAACATCTTTTAGGCCAGTCCCCCTTGGCTTATGATCTTCTTCAGTTTTATGCCCAAAGTCAGATCTGACCACTTCCCCACGACCTTCACCATGGGTAGGGCAAGGAGGCAGATCCCGAATCCACTCCAGCCAAAATGGGGATCGAGCTCCATTATGTTGATACTAATCTAGTCAACACTGGCCACCCAGCTAACTGACCACCCTCCAAGGAGTTAAAGTGACAACATAAAGCTTTATGTGCATGTTGCAGTCCAGATCTATGAACAGTGATGGTAGAGACTCCCATCCGCTTTCCTTCACACAGCTTACCAGGAATCTCTCCGACTTTCACCAACTGTCATTGGCAAACGTTAGTAGAATTTAGACGTGGATACTGAATCTGTTTGGTTACATATGAAGGCACCATCTTTGGCCGTCAAGTACTCGAGTGTGACTTGAAACTCGGAACTTCTGGCTCAGAAGCAGGCATGCTACCCACTGTCTTTTCTTACTTTAAGGTTGTTTAAGCATGGCACTCCACAAAGCATGCCATTAATAAACACATTGAACTCGACCCCATATACATTCCACTACCGAGGAAACCCGGAAGTGAGGCAATCCATCACAACGGACCCCAGAGTTTAAAAAAACAGGCGGGACAACACACCGACGCTTCATCAGAAGCTGCACTGAGGATGTTACCAAGCACGGTAACAAAACGTCTGCAGAACAACAAACCAGCTCGGTGAGCCAACCAACCTCAACACCCTCAACCCGACCTACAGATCTACTCCAAAACCTTAAGGTTGTTTGTATAATTTCCAGCTGGAAAGTACTATTGAACTTTTGCAACAACCTGAGTTATCACCAGTCTCTGGAACGTTCAGTCATCATCTGACATCCTAAGAATGTTTGACCTGATAGATAAAAAAAATACATTTCCTCCTTTGTTAATGAGTTACACTTCAAAAGATTAAATCAACATTAAAGGCCTTCTCTAATTCAGTGATCATGGAAAGAAAGGGAATAAAAACTGAAAATAATGAAAATACAGATAGTTTCCAGCATTTATTATTGAACTCTTGTATAGTTAAGGACATACTTTCAGTTGCAGGTTTATAACAAGTTTTAGTATTGCAGGTACAACTTATTTTCTATACTCAAGTGAGAAATATGCAACAGTCTACATATATTCATGCTAACAATAAAGGTCTAAATATATTTTATGATATGAGCTTCTCGGGGGATTTTACGTATACCGATTATGTCCCTTGATTGCATTTCTAAAGGTTCTCATCCACAAGTTGGAAGAAACACTTCTCATTCAGCACAATATATTGATGTTGTCAGAAAGTTCAAGAGATACTTGGCAAATTAAGTGATCAAGTAATATTGTATCCTGTAAAATTCTGAATTTTTCACCTCGTCTGATTCTCTAAGTCTTTCATGGGTTTAAACATTTCTTAGTTGTTAATTGTACAGCTGTCATGGTTCAAATGGACATAGTATAAGTGATCAACTCGTCCAACTATAAGGGTGTCCTACAATTTAAATGCAAAAAATGAACTGACATGATAGATATGCATTCTGATTAGATTTTTTGCTCTAGACAGCCCATTGTAAATTAATCACTCTCCTCTCTTGCCAGCAGCCAACAGTGTTCTTTCATCCTTCTGAACTCACCATTCTTCAGATATGAGCCTCAAATGTGAATCGGTAGGCCTTTATACCACAAGGGGCCATTAGCTCAGCCAGCTAAATAGCTGTTTTGTGATATTGAACGACACCAACAGTGCGGATTCATTTTGCGCACCAGCTGAGGTTACCATGAAGGTCCTGACTTCTGAACTGTGTTCCTCACCTTGTCGTGCTAACTCTCAGATTAAATTCACCACCAGTCGTTTCTGATGAGAGTAGCCCAATGGTCGTCTGGGATAACTTTACCTGTACCACAGAAAGCATCACAATCGAGGAAAATCCAATGTTTACCCAACATTCAAATGTGCGTAGACATTCACAAAAACATCTTGGACTGCAATATGAAGGGGGAGCCATCTGAATTTTCTTCATTCAAGTTGCTTTGCCATTTGTAGTGTCCTTGTTGCTGCTATGAGATCACCTACTTCAGCAAAAATCAAAGCTTCTGGTTTGTGCAGCTATAGGTAGCCAAATACATACAGGATAGTGTCTAATCCAAGGCCGTGCAAAAAAAAAATTCTTCAATAAGCATTTAACATTGCTGTCAGGAATTAACAAATATTCTATTTTGGTTCAAACCTGTCATCCTTATTTATCAAAATTTCTAAGTGACTCTGAACAGTACAAGCATCAGTTGGCTGAGAAACTCTCGATTTTATGACTCTACAGTTGTCTCAGTGAGGCATTACTTCATTCACTGTGTTACTTAAATATATGCAAGCTCAAAGTTTGACCACGGAAAAGCCAAAGAGTGGCAGAGTATTCCAACTCTAATTAAATAGAATACATGCTCCCAGGGTTGTTTCTCCAATTTTGCTGTCTTCTGAATGAGTCAGTTTTACTTCTCAGCCTGTAATATCACAGTCCAGTGCAACTGATGTTGATTTATTATGCCACTGACTTTGATTCCAGAAATGTAGATGTATGCAGCAGGTCTTTTGAAAGGCTCTCTTGTGCTTCATGCATACGTTGCTGCGCTCGACCAAATGCCTCTGAGTGGAAAAAAGACAAAGCATACAGTGAAAAAAACTGAAAAATATGTTTGTTTATCTTTGCAAACAAAATTACTTTCCATCCAATCAGGGAGTAGCATAATGAGCTCAGTTATTCAATGAAAAGTTGCAAACTGCCTCACTCCAATCTGAGAAGAGTTCTTTTAACTGTGTTGGTTATGCTTTTCAAAATTCCCATACTGCCCTGCTGAAGAGCCAGGGCAAAATGTTAATTTAGCTCAAATTTAGGACATCAATGTGCTGAGCCACTGGCTATAAGAAAGTGCATTGCTATTGCCTAAACTCCTCTCTCTGGGACCAAAGCTTCCGTGAAACTTTGTTATTGTGCAAAGCCCTTTCTCCCCCACAATGTGCAGCTTCTTTAACTACTATTACATAACCATGCACCCATTACTTTGCACAAAGACTGATACATTTCAGGCTTGCAATTTACAAGCAATAATGCGTCAGACTCTTCCAATCAGCGGACAGCAGAGACTTCAGTCCCCAACAAAACTAGCCAGGACTCAATCTTCCATTCCAGACAGAATAGACCAATTCATAATGCAATGCTCTATAAAGAGCCCAAAACCGTCCCGCCTTACACCAAGGAGGCAAAGACATCAAGGAATGCAATGTGTGATAAGATAGCATTGACTACTCACACAGTATAAAGATAAAGAAGAAACCAGCAGATACTCAAGCAGTAAGCAGGAATAAACACTACTGATCAAATGTTTATGTAACAATTTCCAGTCTAGCCTAAATGCACAGTATTGTAAAATAGCTGCATATTAATGATCACATACCTATAACAGATTGGAGGGAAGCCTGATGTGAAAGTCCACCCATACGTTCCAGAACATTTTGTGATTTCTTCCTTGCCATGCTTGAATCAAGGAAAGACCTATCAAACATGACAACACAAACTCAATAGATTCATACACATCACAAAGTTCAGTCTAAATAAACACATCTCAAATTCATCACCCATTTTCTCAGTAGATTATCAGCAATGATAGTTACTTAAATGATATTACCAAATTAATGACAGCACTGGACTTTATTGTTCCTTGCCTACATTTTCTGTTCAATTTTCTCTTGCAAGTCACCATGCCACTCTAGGACATCTGGTTCTGTCACTGTTGCAGTAAGGATCAGATAAAAGCCTGTTGACTCTGTGGGTGCCGCTGAGTGTCTGCTCTATATTTTGATTCAAAGCAGAAATTAAGACTGAGCTACAAATTATACAGTTGCTCGCCATCACAGTGCATACAGATGTATGCTTGAACTAAAGAAACATTCTGATGGGACAGCATTTCAGTCTCACTAGTTTAGTTGCCTTCTCTGCAAAAGCAGCAACTTCCTGGGCTACAGTTCCACAGCCTCGAGGATTCTTTGATAATTTGGTGAAATGACCGTTCATGTATGAGTTGATGCAGCAAGTTTAGGAGGATATTTGGTCATGGCTAACTATTAGAGCAGGCTTGTACTGCCCTCACCTGATAAATTCATATATTCAAGGGTACTGTAGTATTGTGGTTATATCACTGGACTAGTAGTCCAGAGGCATGGATTAGTAACCCAGTGACAGAATTTCAAATGATTCCAATGGCAGCTGGGCATTTAAATGAGTTCATTAAATAAATTTGGAATAAAATGTAAACATCTGCAATAGTGGCCATGCATTTATTGGATTGTCATAAAGTTCTATCTGGTTCACTAACATACTTTACTGGATTCTCATAAAGTTCTACCTGGTATGTACTTTAGGGGAGGATATCAGCCATACTTATCGGGTATGACCTAAATGTGACGTCAGAACCAAAGCATTGTGGTTGACTAGCAAGCCACTCAAAATGTTTTCAAGAGGACAGCTCATTCCCACCAAGGCTAAGACAATTAGCAGCGGGCAAAATAATATTAGCCTTGCCTGCAATGCCATTGGTAAACATCACTCACCAGAACCAGTGATTCAAGTCACCCATCATGTCTGTCTGGTATTCATACATCTCTGGTCCACTCACCTGCACTGCTGCATGCAATTAAACCTCATGGTAACAGTTCCTGTTGTTTCGGTTCTGAAACCAAATCGACTCAATCTCTCTCCCTAAATGTAAAGAAGATAGTTTAATTGTATCTCAACCTTTGGTCTTTTTCCATAATATCCTTCCTTTCTCGTTATATTAATTGTTCAAATTTCAATCCTCCTCCATCCCTTCTTATCAACTGGAATTTATTGATCTAAAGGAGACAATAATTTAGTAGGGGCAAATAAAATGTTGTCCAAAGGTTTAGGCCAGGGTAGGAGAAATGAACATTTTACAGGAGCGTGGTTGCAAGACACGACAGAGTTACAAAGACAGAGAGAACTGAGCACACAAGGGGACTTAAACACACAGATGAGAATTTCGAATATATTCCAATCAACCTGTTCAGAAACATTATTACACACATCAGGAGAAAGCGGGGTAGGGGTGGAGCTGTTTGAGCCCAGGCCTCCTGTCTCAGACAGCTAACATAAGTCAATTAGGATAGGGGTGATGTGGGAGAAGAATTTCGTGCATGAGGAGAGGATCAGAATTTTAAATCAGCCAAAATTTACCACAGGTGGAGGGTAAATATTTGCCATCTGTAGAAGGGCCTGTGATTTTGTTTTATAAAGGCAGGAATTTGCCTCATTACAACAATCAGGTGACCCTATATAATTAACGACAAGTTGTTGCTGCAACTTTCCATTTGCCTTCACAGCCATCGATTGTACCACTGGAGTTGAAGGATTCTGTTGTGGTAGCAGTTACTGAATGGAACTTTTGCTTAGCACATCAGAGTTTACTGTGAACAAAGTCCAGGGGACGAATAGTTTAAATGATGTAGAGGCACCACCTTCGCCCAGCCACTGCAGTCCTGACTACGAATTTGCCAGTTGAAGTTATGCTAGTCTTTCAGCTAACCTGTTTAACTGATGCCAAAACCAGAAATTGCTGGAACTGAGGAAGGATCACTCGACCTGAAATGTTAACTCTGATTTCTCTCCACAGATGCTGCCAGACCTGCTGAGCTTTTCCAGCAATTTCTGTTTTTATTTCTGATTTACAGCATCCACAGTTCTTTCAGTTTCTCTTTAATTGGAGGTTGTTCCAGCTACCCACCAACACATTTAGTTTTGAAAGCTTAATGCAACACAGAAGGCAAGTCAAGGGATCATTAGAATAAATAAGGTCGTCAGAAAATGACAAATATGAATAAGAGTTTCAACAAATATAAGTAGAGATGAACGTTGTTATGAAGGTGTAATGGGTCATTTTTGTAATATGGAGTTCAGCTTGGAATCAAATACCAGTGAGGAGAATGCAAAAACTTGCTTGTTTTATAAGATTTTTTAAGTCTCTGGTTGAGAAAGGAGATATAGTAATTGGCAAGTTGACGGGATTAATGGTCAGAGAAAATGTTGCCCCCTCCAATTTTAACTTTTCTTCAAGACTACCAGATATGCATTGGGAAGAAGTATGGTGCACAAGTGGAAGTAGTGGTTTAGAGATGGCACAGAATCAGAAGAAACAGGACATGGAGAAATGGCACCATGAATATGGAGCTGCTCAGCGGTCAAGACAGGAATAGATAGAGGATGTTTTGGGAAGAAGTACGGGTAGTCTTGGCGAGGACAGACACTGAAGATGTTAAAAGAGGTGAGAGAGATGGCATAAGGTGAGAAATGTGAAAAGCAGAAGTTACTAAAGGAGACAGAGTAAGGCAATGGTAGTGTGGTATCATAGGAGGTGGAACAGAAGGCCAAGCAGTGGGATTTCCATAATGAGCCAAAACAGCCTCGCCAAGTACCTAACTTGTACCTCATACTCAAGTTCCATATTTGTATCTGAGACAGATATGTTACTGCAGTAATGGCACATTTTTATACCTTGTGTTTCCAGCTCTGTCAGGCACTCTTCCCAACCCCAACAGTAAGCAGATGATCAGCATTCAAGGTCAGATTTATCCATGTGCAGCTACCCGCACAACAAGCAAGCTGGATGCTGGAGAACCACAAGATCTCCATCTTACGTCCAATCCATCACTCAACTTAGGACTTCCCCGAGCAAAATACTTTTAAAAATATCATTTTATCAGAATCGCCCCTTTTCTTCCCCTTCGTTCCTCTTCCTCCCTTTTCACCCTTCCCCTTCTTGATGTTCATTAACTTTTAACATTTTACTTTATTTTCTCACCTGCTTTACTCCATTCTGTTAAACATTTTTGAATTGTTTTATTCCTTATTCTCCTTCCCAGTCACCTTCAAAGTTCTTGTTTCTTTTTTAAGACTTTACCCAGTTACCTCATGTGCCTAGACTTTGATAAACCTTCTACTCATGCTCAAAGTCTTGCACAGACTCTTTTCATTGAAATCCATGCATGATTCAAACAGCAACGGTTGAAAATGCCATCAAGGCTTGGAGCTGATTAACAAAGTAGAGAAAAGGAAAACTAGCAGTCAGATAATTGGCAGAAGCAGACCAGCAGTCCAAGACGGAAACAGGCTTTAGCAATTGAATGCAGCTTCTCTGGGACCGATCAAATTGATGACCTGTGTTTACTTAAAACCAAATCAAGTCCAAAGATTAGTTTCACACTGACAGACTAGAATTTTTTACTAGATTTTTCTCTTAATTTTTTGCAGTCATTTTCTTCCCTTTTCCACTGAAGTCCCCATCTGCCTTTGGGTACGACATTCAAACAGCAATTCAATATTTGAGAGCCATGATTACAGACATCCACCAAGTCAAACCTGGTCTATCCACTGACAACCTACAATGATCCTTTCTCCAGCAAAGATTGCTATGCAGAATCAGGAGCAAGTAATCAAGCTGATTTTGTTTCTCTTTCTCAATTAGGAGACAACACCAACTGAAGTCGCACAAGCAGAAGTCTGGCTGAAATTTGCTGGTGCAGCATTGGAAGAGGTTCAAACTAGGATCTTCCTGCTCTTCAATTCAGTACCACACAACTTGAACTTACAATTCAAGTGATTAGGGTGAGACAGGGCACCTTTTACAGCCAAACTTTTTCACATCACCTCCAGTAATTTTCATGGCTACCTTGAATGTGCTTGGGGTACGGATGTATGTCATATCTTCCAGTTCAAGGAAGCCACCAACAAAAAATCTCCGCATTTCTGCCACAGTTCCAGGGACAATTGGTCTCCAGGTCTGACATGTGAGAGTGTAGCTACCTGAAAATAAAAAAAATTACACGATTCAACAAAAAGCAAACAACAAGTAGGCCAGTGAGTAACTTTAGCTATTAACAACTCAATTCTGGTACCTAGCTTCAATTCTAACACAGACATAACGATGAAAGGGTCTAACAGAAAATGAAACAAGAGACTGAAAATATAAAGTAGAAATACTGGAAAAGTATTCTGGTTGCAGTGGTCTTGGGAAATATCCAAAATGTGAATGCATTACTTTAGATTTTGACAAACTATCAACAGGAGTTCAATTTGCAGTCACAAACCAAACCACGCTCACATCACAAGACTATCAGAAGATAATCAATTTTTAGAGTAGATTTGTAGCTTGGGTTGTGGATGTTGTGGTTGATTGGCTCGCCGAGCTGGTTCGTTGTTCCACAGATGTTTCATTACCCTGCTGGGTAACATCATCAGTGCAGCCTCCGATGAAGCACTGTTATGTTTTCCTGCCTGTTGTTTGAACTCTGGGACAAGCAAAGCAGAGACAAGCACAAGAATTCCTAGAAGCCTGGTACTCCACTAAGAAAGCCATCAATAGATACATAGAGCACGACCCCATATACACCCCACTGTGAAGGAAAACCAGAAATGAGGTAATCCAGCCCAACGGACACCAGAGTTCAAATAACAGGCAGGAAAACACAACAGCACTTTATCGGAGGTTGCACTGATGATGTTACCCAGCAGGGTAATGAAACGCCTGCGGAACAACGAACCAGCTCGGTGAGCCAAGCAACCACGATAATCATTTTTCTTTAATCTCAGTTAGAGATCACAGCCAAGCAGGTGTGAGAAATCAAAACACACCATATTGACTTAGGTGGGAATGTGCTTCTAAGGTAGAGTACAAGGAAAGCAATTGAAGGCAGAGTAAAAGGAACTTCCTTTTGCATCGATCTGTGCTGAGTGAGACTTGAAACTTTTCAGTACTAACACTAAGTAAAAAGCAAAATGTCCCATTCTCCAACAGAGTCACTATACGTGCATTGAAATATATAATGTTTATTAACCTGAATTTTTTCCTCATAATTGAAATGGTCATTTAAGATCATTCATCATTTAAAGAATACCCTTTCCAGGTGAGCAAAGGACACTGCAATCATGACTCATTGGATATTAGAATATGCTTGTTGTGCTTTTGCAAACCAGTTGCTGAAAGTCTAGCTGCTACTACATATTTTGTTTCAATTATTTCTACCACACAGACTTGATGGAAGATAGATTGTGCATTGGGTTTGTTACCTCCGCCCCTGAAGGTGGGTGGTTGTAATGTTTTTGTTTTTTCATCTGTTAACAATATATCACACAAAAACTAACTTATAGATTTCAACAAAACTTGGTAAATGGATGGGTGTGCCCTAATAAAGAACTGATTTATTATTGGCAAAGTAGTAATTCTGGAAATTTTTTGAAAGATCCATGTACATTAAGAAATAGGGAAATTAATTTTTTAAAAGAACATTATGAATTGTTTCAAAATGTTGTGTCTCAACTGCTGTGCAGTATTTCAGTACGACTGTCAAAATGTGAGCACAGTCTTCAGAGCAGGTTGTTAGATGTGGTCTGGGCTGAAATCTCTTCAGTGAGATGAAAGTTCTTAATAAAATGATTTATTTCTTCAGCTTTGTAGTTACAGAAGGAAGCCAAGTGGTACATACTATGGGAACAGAAGCAAGTAAAGTGGAATCGAAGTTGCCTGAGCGTGGACTATAGAATGTCACCAGAAAGAAACTGTCCAATATCTCAGGTGAAGATTGTAATGGAAAGTTCAGAGTTGTGAAGGTGAAGGAGCTCAAAGACTTTATTTCAAAGCCTAGGACAAACTCAGCCATAGAAATGCATCAATTTGCCTTCAAGTGTGATCTCAAGTGGTACAGGAATAAGGCTAGCTTTCCTTCTTGCCATTGTACTCATGGAAATCACAGGAAGACCAAACCAGCCTGGTTCAGACTTTTCCAGTAGCGTCTCAACACTCATTGACCAGGTTCGCATTAAGAATGACCAGACAAGTGTGGCAAAAGACCACTGTGGGCAACCATGAAATTGTTTGCCATCAGGAATTTGTGCTAAGGAGCGTAGAGGGGAAACCACTGGTGAATTAAAAAACAGCAAATGTTACAAAGTTTGGAAATATTCCGCACTTGTGGAGGGACAGATCAGGTTTAAATTTTCTTCAGAGCACATATCTTGCCAGTTATCTCCGTGCTTGCTAATTAATCTGCTGAATGTGGCAGCATTTTTGATTTTGGTTCTAGTTAGAGACATTTTCTTACCAGGACTGTCTGGGATTCTGATATAACCGTATCCCTCAATGCGATGTCTTTGCCAGAAATCAGAAGAATGAACCCCAAAATAAAGCACAGGCCATTGTGGAAGGCAACCTAAAAAAATTCCAGAAAATATCAGATTGATAACAGTGCTTAAACATTTCTCACTATTACTGACAGGGTATTGTTAAGATGCTCAGATACAGTAGAATTATATACAAGGGACTGGATGCATTGAGACACAAGAGATTCTTACACAAAGGACTGGGAAGAACATAGGTACAGCTGAGCTTCATGTAAGGAAATAGGGAGAATAATTAAACATATAACCGAAAAAAAAACTTTTGGTTGCATTATGAAGTAGCTATAGATATGTGCTCGAGAGATAAAAGGTACTGCAGATGCTGGAGAATCCCAGATAACAAGCACAGGGCTGGATGAACACAGCAGGTCAAGCAGCATCATAGGAGCAGGAAAACTTGACGTTTCGGGCCTAAACCCTTCATCAGAAATGGGGGAGAGGAAGAGGGTTCTGAAATAAATAGGGAGAGAGGGGGAGGCGGATAGAGGATGGATAGAGGAGAGGATAAGTGGAGAGGAGGCAGACACGTCGAAGAGTCGGGGATGGAGCCAGTAAAGGTGAGTGTAGGTAGAGGGGGGTAGGGAGGAGATAGGTCAGTCCAGGGAGGACGGACAGGTCAAGGGGGAGGGATGATGTTAGTAGATAGGAGATGGGGGTGTGGCTTGAGGTGGGAGGAGGGGATAGGTGAGAGGAAAAACAGGTTAGAGAGGTGGAGATGAGCTGGGCTGGTTTTGGGATGTGGTTGGGGGAGGGGAGATTTTGAAGCTTGTGAAATCCACATTGATGCCATTGGGCTGCAGGGTTCCCAGGCTGAATATGATTTGCTGTTCCTGCAGCCTTCGGGTGGCATCACTGTGGCACTGCAGGAGGCCCAGGATGGACATGTCATCTGAGGAATGGGAAGGGGAGTTGAAATGGTTCGCGACTGGGAGGTGCAGTTGTTTGTTGCGAACTGAGCGCAGGTGTTCTGCAAAGCGGTCCCCAAGCCTCCGCTTGGTTTCCCCAATGTAGAGGAAGCCACAACTGGTACAGTGGATGCAGTATATCACATTGGCAGATATGCAGGTGAACATCTGCCTGATGTGGAGAGTCTTCTTGGGGCCTGGGATTGGGGTGAGGGAGGAGGTGTGGGGGCAGGTGTAGCACTTCCTGCAGTTACAGGAAAAAGTGCCGGGTGTGGTGGGGCTGGAGGGGAGTGTGGAGCGGACAAGGGAGTCGCGGAGGGAGTGGTCCCTCCGGAAGGCAGATAAGGGTGGGTAGGGAAAAATGTCTTTGGTGGTGGGGTCTGATTGCAGATGGCGGAAGTGTCGGAGGATGATGCGTTGGATCCGGAGGTTGGTGGGGTGGTATGTGAGGATGAGGGGGATTCTTTTTTGGTTATTATTGCGGGGACGGGGCGTGAGGGATGTGTTCCGGGAAATGCGGGAGACACGGTCGAGGGCGTTCTCGACCACTGTTGGGGGGAACTTGCGGTCCTTGAAGAATGAGGACATTTGAGATGTACGGGAGTGGAATGTCTCATCCTGGGAGCAGATGCGGCGGAGGCGAAGGAATTGGGAATAGGGGATGGCATTTTTGCAGGAGGGTGGGTGGGAGGAGGTGTATTCCAGGTAGCTGTGGGAGTCAGTGGGCTTGAAATGGATATCGGTTTCTAGGTGGTTGCCCGAGATGGAGACAGAGAGGTCCAGGAAGGAGCGAAAAGTGTTGGAGATGGTCCAGGTGAACTTCAGGTTGGGGTGGAAGGTGTTGGTGAAATGGATGAACTGTTCGAGCTCCTCGTGGGAGCACGAGGCGGCGCCGATGCAGTCATCAATGTAACGGAGGAAGAGGTGGGGTGTAGGTACGGAAGAGGGATTGTTCCACGTTAGGTATTTGGTTTGGAGGATGTCGGCTAAAGAGAGGCATCTCTATGTCAAGAGATATCACAGTGTGGAGGTGGAGGAGCACAATAGGCCAGGCAGCATCAGAGAAGCAGGAAAGTTGCTGCTTTGGGTCAGATCCCTTCTTCAGAAATGAATTTCTGAAGAAGGGTCCCAACCCGAAGCGTCAACTTTCCTGCTCCTCTGATGCTGCCCGGCCTACTGCGCTCCTCCTGCTCCACACTGTAATCTCTGACTCCAGCATTGGCAGTTCTTACTATCTCTGTGTCAAGACTAATTTTTAAATCATCACTGGTAATGAAAGAAGGGAGAGGAAAGCAGGAGTTAGCACTTTTAGGAGATTTGGACTGGGAAGATATTGGAAAAGACAACTTTTACTTTCACAGTTGTCTTACCTCTAATTATTGGAGACTCTTAGACAACACTTAACCTTATAATCACAGTTGTATCATGACCAGAAGGTTACCTCAGATGCTGACACAGATATAATAAGTATACCCCCAATCCATTCACATACAGTGAATATTAAATGCTAGAATATAGTTGTTTTTAAAGAGTCCAATTCACACTTATAGTAACAGCTTTATTTCAGGTAGCCACATTCCATGAAACTCTGCTGCCACTAATCACCAGCTGCCCATGGTTTTACAAACAATTCACACCCAGTTTACCCTTAATTAATATATCCATCATCTATTCTCAAATTCCATTAGGTCTCGGGCATTCCTTCAGACGAATTAGATAACAACAGATTTCTCTTTTCCTTCCTAAATAAATCAATATATATACACAACAATAATAAAACAGACAATGCATGTAAAATCATAACACATATTCTTATGTTTTTCTTTGCACTTTAAAGTTCCGGTACATCCAACAGTTTCTTAGAATTTGCTCTTTTATTTGCAAAACAAGCAGCTGATTGCTGCTATTCACCCATTTCAATTTAGAGATCTCTCCATTCTCCACTATCTGCTTAAAACTGCAGTCGTGATCCTCGGTGTTTTCATTCAAAAATTTTGTTCGGCGTACATTCTCCCATGGTGACACATTATCGATGTAGCCCTCAATGGGTATTATTGTTGAATCCCTTTCTAGAATTTCTTCCAATATTTTTGCTTAGAAAAAGGCTATACAAAGGTATCTCCTGTCTCACCATGAGTGACAGATTTTGTCACCAAGGTACGTTTTATTGCTGTCCCGAACCTTTTTAGCTTCCCAAATTAATTGGTAACAGATACCTCCCTTTCCCATGAGAAAAATTATAAACCTTCCTTCACTTGAGAACCCATTCACAGAGATTTGCAGAAGAAGCATCACACAAAAAAAATCAGGTTTCATGTTCCTGACATTTCTCAGTGAAGGAAATTTCAAAACACAATACTTTATTTCTAATTTTTTCAATGTTTTGCTTGGCTAAATAACATCTACCCTCTTGGAATTTTTCACAGTCATACTCAACTGTAACACTTCCAAATTGGCATCCGGCCTTGTTTGGATGACCAGCAATTCAGTTGTCCGATCAGACTTCATAATTCCTCTATTTCAGTTTTGGAAGCTGCTGCATCTTTTTGTGAGCCACTACTTCAACTAACAGCAATGGGGCTACATTTTCCAAATAAGACTGCTGATACAACGTGACAACCAATCCTTTGTGCTCAGTTTCTAATCTAACGTACATAAAAGCACCCAGAAGTCTGATTTTCAATTTCGAATTCTGCTTTAACCCCATCTATGACGACATTATCAAATTCACTGCTCTCACAGTGCATCAACGTACATTATGAAAGTGCTTGAAATCTGCCCCTCATGGTATAAGTAAAACATTGCAGTGTCTGCTTTTAATTGAGGACAGCCCAATTTAACGAGACGACCCTTACTGAAAAGAAGTATTAAACTCTAGTCATCATTTAGGTCATGTACACAATTATTTTACTTCCAGGGTATCCACACTGTGGAAACATCCTCTTTAGGTTTTCTGAAGAAGGGTCCAGACCCGAAACGTCAGCTTTCCTGCTCCTCTGATGCTGCTTGACCTGCTGTGTTCATCCAGCTCTACACCTTGTTATCTCAGATTCTCCTGCATCAGCAGTTCCTACTATCTCCTCTTTAGGTTTACTTTGTTAATTCCCTTTAGCATCTTAAGATACCTCAATAAGATTAATCGATCAATTAGATCCCCTCTTATTCTTTTAAGCTCTAGAGAGTACAGGCCTAAACGCTCAATCACTTCACAAGAAAAGCCTATCTCTGAAATCAATCTCATGAACCTCCCCTGAAATGCCTTCAATTCAATTACATCCCTTCTCAGTAAGAGGACCAAAACTGTGCACAATATTCCAGGGGTAGTCTCATTAATGCTTTCAACAGTTGCAGCAACACTTCCCAATTTTAACACCCTTCTCCTTTAGCAATAAAAGCCATAATTCCTAACCCACTATACTTTCATTCTAGTTCTTCATATTAAATATTAAAGAATATTAAAAAAAAACTGATGTGGACTGTTATTTTCCAACTACTATCATCTGCTATCAATGTTACACACAACATGCTTGTTGTTTTTAACCACAGTGCTTTATTTCAGTTAACCATGTTTTATAATATATACACACCACTGACTAATAGCTCCTCATATTTATATAACCAATTCAGACTCAATTTATCCTTAATTCAAATACCTCAAAGTTCAAGCAATTCCTCAAGAGCACCAAGAGACATAACAGAAGAGATAAGGTCAGCAGTGTCTGAAGGACTTCTTATTCTTAAGTTCAATGTCAGAATCAGCTCATAACACTACCCATTGATGTAATATTGTCAAGTTATAGGGAACAGCTAAGCACCCTGTATGTGTTTCATTGGGCACATTTGTAGTATACCCCTGTATTAAAAAGAGTAACACAATGTGAAAAATGATTTACCAGTTATTAGTAGTAAAAATGTATGTACTCATGCATGCAGAAAATCTCATGTAGTATCGGAATGGCAAAGTCTTGTTTGATAGGTAATACTTGCGAGCAGGTATCTTGAATTGTGGATCCTCTTACACAGTTGAAGACTACTTTGTTTGCTGATCATTAAACCCTTTAGGCTTTGAGGTTCAGTCTCACTCAAAATTTTCTTCTTGGATCTTCTTTAGATTCTCCAATATTTTTAGCCCAATATATGGGTGGCTCAGTGGTTATGGGCAGCATGTTGACTCAGTGGTTAGCACTGCTGCTTCACAGCGCCAGGGACCTGGGTTTGATTCCACCCTCAAGCGACTGTGTGGAGTTTGCACATTCTCCCTGTGCCTGCACGGATTTCCTCCAGGTGCTCCAGTTTCCTCCCATTCTAAAAATGCGCAGGCTAGATGTATTGGCTACGCTAAATTTCCCTTGGCATTCAGGGATGTGTCGATTAGGTGGGTTATAGGGAATGGATCTAGGTGGGATGCTCTGAGGGTCGGTATTGACTTGTTGGGCTGAAGGGCCTGTTTCCACACTGTAGGGAATCTATGATCCCTGATTCACAGCTGAGATGACAATATGTACCTTACAATAGGAATATATGGAAAGTACACTGAAAAGAAAGGTCAGTCAAAATTACAAACTCCAACGTACACATGATTATATCACATTCAAATAATAGCAGTTTGGATGCGGTACATCATTACTTCAGGCCCTGTGAAATTGTAAGGCAATAGGAGACAAAAAAGAGAACCGACAGGAAAAGAAAATCTATACATGAGTTGTTTAGACAGTTACTCTCATTGATTTCATATTTATTAATACAGGCTATCTGTATTACTCTGAGCACATTATGGTTAATACTCTGGTACAGAGAATGGTTAACTGCAACAAATTCCAAAATAAGTAACTGGATAGTTTAACCTAGGAAGACTGTTGCTTCATATCTCATGCCAACTACACCAATCTTTCCCTGATTATGCTCGCCCGTGCTAAGAGGAAGTGTATAAAGTGGGAAGCACAAAGTCATTTTAAAAATGCTTTATGGGATTTCAGTATTATTAGCAAAGCTAATACATATTGACCATTCCTAATTATTCCTTGACAGGAAGTGGCAATGAGCCACCTTCCTGAATTGCTACAGTCCATCTGGTGTGGGCACAGCCACAGTGCTATTTAGAAAGGGAATTCCAAGATTTTCACTCTGATATAGTTCCAAGTCACGGTGGTGTAGAGGTTGGAATGGACTTGCAAGTGATGGTGACATTCCCATGCATCTGTTGTCCTCATACTTTGAGGTGGTACAGGTCACAACTTTGGAAGATGCTTGAAGGAGCCTTAGTGAGTTACTGCAGTGCATCTTGTAGATGGTACACGGTGCTGCTACTAAGCATCGACAGTGGACAGAGTGAATTCTGAAAAGCGATTGTTAAGCTGCCAAGCGAGTCAATCAAGTGAGTTACTTTGTCCTAGATGCTGTTGAAACAGCACAAATCCAGGCAAGTCAGGAATGTGCATTCCATCACACACCCGACTTGTGTCTTATAGATAGTGGAGAGGCTTAGACAGTAAGGAAGTTACCTACTTGCCACAGTTTCCAGTTGCTGACCAACTCTCCTAATCAAAGATTTTTTACGGTTCCGTTTCTAGTCTGGGGCAACCGACAGATGTTGATATTGGTATTGGGTATTCAGCAATGGTAACGCTATTGAATATCAAAGGGAAGTAATTTCTCCCTCATTGAAGGTGGTCATTGCCGGGCACTTGTGTGTAACTTGCCAACTGTCAGTCCAAGCATGGATGCGATCCAGGTCTTGCTGCATATGAACATGGTCTATTTCAGTCTCTGAGAAGTTGCAAATAGTGACCATTTTCCAATTATCAGCAAAAATCCCCACTTCTGACCTTATAATGGTGGGAAGATCAAGTCCTTGAAGATGGGTGGGCTTGAAGAGCCCACCTTGAAGAACTCCTGCAGCAATATTCAGGGGATGGGATGATTGGCCACCGACCATTACAACCAGTTTATTTTGTACCAGATATGGCTCCAAATAATGGAGAGTTTTTCTCCATTCCCACTGCTGTAAATTTTGTCAGGTTCCTTGATGCTATACTTGGTCAAGTATTATCTTGATATCAAGGGCAATCACTCTCACCTCAGGCATTCAGCTATTATGACTGATGAGAAACAAAGAAGATAAATGTAGTCCTTTACGGTCAAAAACAGGGGCATGTTACAATGGGGAACAAAGAGATGGCAAACCAATTAAATACATACATAGTTCTGTCTTCACAAAGGAGGACACAAATGACCTCCCAAAAGTGTTACGGTAGACAGGGTCTAAAGAGAAGGTGGGGGATCTGAAGGAAATCAGTGTTAGTAAGTAAATAGTGTTGGGGAAATTGATGGGATCAAAAGCTGATAATCCTCAGGACCCAATAATCTTCATTCCACAGTGCTTGAGGAATTGCCCTAGAAACTGTGAATTCATTGATGGTCATCTTTCAAGATTCCATAGATCCTGGACCAGTTTCTATGGATTGGAGGGTTACTAATGTAACCCCACTATTTGAAAAAGGAGGTGGAGTGAAAACAGAGAATGAGAGACCAGTTAGCCTGACATCAACTGCGGAGAAAATGCTTGAATCCACTAATTGATTTAATTTGATTTATTTATTGTCATGTGTATTTTGTTACAAAATACAGTAAAAAGTGTTGAGTTGTGTAGTGTCGCCACTCTCCAGTGCCATCTTAAAAAACAGAAAAATAAACTATAACATAGAACATAAAGTCAGAAAAATGAAGAAATAAAGAAAAATTGTTCAGCTTCACAGTCCTTCTTGTTAAGTACCCAGCCATAAGCCGTGGGCCTGGTGGCTAGGCACAAGTCCCCTTCGTGGCACCGCTGTAACGAAAGTCGCCACTCTCCACCGACAGTCTCATCACTGAGTGCTCAATCATGCCAATACACATGCCAGCGATGTCACTGGGTACAGCAGTGACCCAAACTCAACTCCGCTGCCACCATGATTCTGCTTCGGGCCCACCTCACCAATGCAGCTGTTGCTGATGTCACCAGGTCTCGTACTGGGTCCAAAAACTTGCCTCCGCTGCTGCCTTTGTGAATCTACAATGAATGCAGATGCCCCCAGGAGCCCAAACCCGCCTCTGCCACAGCAGCCACGAGTCACCGTTAGGACAGCCTTGACGATGCAGAAGCCGCTGGGAACACAAACTCGCCTCTGATACCACCGTTACAAGTCTGCACTGTTGGGCCTACTTGCCACCACCGATGCCTTCGCTGAGGCAGAGATCTTCAGCAAGAGGTAAGTTAAAAAAAAAAAGAGACTGAACGAAACAAAAAGCATATGGAGTGGATGAGCCCCAGACTCAGAGCCCTATTCCACCACCACCTTACCAGCAGGATGGAACTCAGTCGGCAGATTGGGAGGTTTTGTAAACACGTTGAGAACAATTTAAAGCACAAATGGGAAATTACTGTTGTGGCATATAAATAATTTAAATAGCACAGAACTTGGAAACAGTGACAGGATCAGGCAGAGTCAGTATGGAAAGGGAAAGTCATGCTTGATAAATCTACTGGGGATTTCACAGAAACATATAAAACTCAAACAAAATTACTTCGGTTAAACGCAAGATGTTCCTGATGACTGGGGAGTCCAGAAACAGCGGTCACTGTCTAAAGATAAGGGTAGGCATTTAGGGCTGAGACGAGGAGAAATTTCTTCACTGTGGTGAGATTGCAGAATTCTCTGCCACAGAAAGTGATTGAGGTCAAAACACCAAATGTTTTAAGAAGGAATTAGATATAATTCCTAGGGCTAAAATGATCAAAGTATATGGGGAGAAAGCAGGAGCAGGGTACTGAGTTGGGCAATCATATTACCATGACAGAACATACAGCCATCATCATACTGAATGACGGAGCAGTTCAAAGGGCTGAGTGGCCAATTTCTTTTCTTTTTCTTTTCTATGTTTCTTATGTTTATGTTTTGACCAAGGTTGTAATGAGGTCAGCAGCCATTATTGTGGAATCCAGTGTTGGCAACCGGTTATTGCTTTCTAGGTGTCATTTCAAAGCACAGTCAACAACCCCTTCCATCACTTTGCTCAGGGCGGTAATTAGATAGGTTTGATTTGTTCTGCTTTTTGTAGACAGATATACCTTGACAATGTTCCACATTGCTGTGGAAATGCCAGTTTTGAAGCTGTACTGCACCAAGACTCTAGTGTACGGCTAGTTCTGGAACACAAATCTTGAGTACTATTGCTGGGATGTTGTCCGGGCCGTAGCATTGCCATACACCAGTGCCTTCTGCTGCTTTTTGATGACATGCAGTGAAAAACTAATTGACTGAAGATTGGCATCTACGGTCTTAATGACAACTGGAGGAGGCCAATATGGATTATCCATTCAGCACCTGTGACTACACTGAGCTTCCCCATCGAGGATGGAGATTTTTGTGGAGATGTCTTCTTCAGTTAGATAAATAATTATCCACCAGCATTAACGAATGAATGTGGCAGGTCTGCAGAACTTACGTGTAATTTATTTGATTTGGGATTGTTTCACTGTGTTTACGGGATCTCAGTTCCACTATTTGACATCAAGCAGTCATGTGTTGTAGCTTCACCAGCTTTACACTTATTTTAGATATGCTTGGCACTCCTCATGGCATGACTTTCTGAACTCTTCATTGAACTAGGGTTAATCCCCTGGTTTGACTGTAGTGGTAGAATGCAGTTATACCAGGCCATGAGATTACAAATTGTGGTTGTAGATAATATCGTGCTGCTGATGGCCCACAGTGGCTCATAGATGCCCATTTTCATTTGGTGAATCTGTTCAAAATCTATTCTGTTTAGCCTGGGTAGCGGTAATTCCATACAACACATTGGAGGGTAAGGTCAGTCTTCACAAGGACTATGAGGTGGTCACTCCTATTTGTACAGTCTTTGACAGACATATCTGCAACAGGTAGATTAATGAGAACAAGTACTAATAGGTTTTCCCTCTTGTTGGCTTTCTCGTAACTTGCTGCAGACATAATCTAGCAGCTATGTCCTTCAGCACAGGTCAACTTAGTCAGTAGTACCTACCACCAACCCACTCTGTGCTGAAGATACGCATCCCTCATCCAGAGCATACTCTGCGCTGTTTCCACCCTCTGTGCTTCTCAACATGAAAGAGTACTGATTCATCAGCAGAGAGAGGGCAGAGGGTGATAACAGTAGTTTTCATTTTTACTCATGTTTGACATGATGCCATGTGATGCCATGAGACTTCATATGTTCCAGAGTAAACATTAAAGACTTTCCTGCTCCTCTGATGCTGCTTGTCCTGCTGTGTTCATCCCGCTCTACACCTTGTTATCTCAGATTCTCCAGCATCTGCAGTTCCTACTATCTCTGAAACATTAAAGACTCCCAGGCCAAGATCCTCCTGAACATAAATCACAGTGCCGTCACCTCTTAGTCTGTCCTGCCAGTGGGACTAGTAGTATTCAGGGATAATGACTGTATCTATGGAATTGGCTGTAATGTATGTTTTTTCACGCATGCTTCCATCAGATTGTTGCTTGACTTGTCTTTGTAGCTTGACAG
This sequence comes from Ginglymostoma cirratum, assembly GCA_024137785.1. NCBI lineage: Eukaryota > Metazoa > Chordata > Chondrichthyes > Orectolobiformes > Ginglymostomatidae > Ginglymostoma > Ginglymostoma cirratum. Next base: position 2,156,394 of record JAHRHZ010000095.1, on the reverse strand, counting down.
GGTTGCAGTTGCCATTGTTGTTTCCCAAGCCTAAGTGGATGCCAGGTAGCCTGTCCATTTTATTCCTTGGTGACTTTTCTGAGCCAGTTTGGTACAATTGAGTGGTTTGCTGGGCCATTTCAGAAGACAGTTTAAAGTCAACTGCTTTGCTGTAGGTCTGGAGTCACATGGAGGCAGACCAGGTGAGGACGGCAGATTGGGTCCTCCAAGGGACATTAATAAACCAGATGATTTCATGGTAACTGCTCCCAGCTTTCAATTCCAGACTTTTGTTCATTTATTGATTTTTCCACCACCACCTGGGGCTCTGTTATTACAAGACCCAGTAAAAAAAAACCTTGGAACAAAAGCTGATGTCTGCCACCCCTCGCAACTTTCACCCAATCCCAGTCATTCCCAAACGAGAAAGTCTGAAGGCCAGTCACTCCTCGAACAAAGCTCTTTACAAAGGGCAATTTTGTAATAGCAATAGAAGTTCAAACATCACTATCTCAGGCACATGGATTATGGGAAGAATGAATTGGGAACTGGGAAAGAACTAGTTGGACTGGGACCAGAAAAGAAAGCAGAGAGCTTCCGTATTGATGTATAAAACACATGGCATTCTATAATTCTAGAGGTAGGGGAAAACCCTTAATTTCTCAAACAAATTTGAATGCTTCTGTAGATGGAATTTCTGAGTTCCCATATGATTCAGAGGGGCTTCTGGCTTCAAAACAGAAATTGGAAACTCACCCTCAGGTTGATCTTCACTCTTTAAGGTCATTTCAAAGTCGAATGGATATGAAAAATAGGCCACATTCTCCTATTTAAAATAATAACAGTAATTAGACACAGCGCCTATCAGCACTGATGTTCAACACTGTAAGAACTGGCTTGCATTCACCTCCCAGTACTTAAGATTTTCTGCTAAAACTGAAGTACATGGAAATTTATTACAAAACATTCCTTTTAAGTTTGTGGGGTATGGCACGTGTATGTTTTTAAAGACTGTTGTCCAGATTAGGTGTCTAAGGTGTTGGCTGTGCCTCACTGATAGCTCTGAGACAGAAGTGGTAAAATCATAGTAGAAACCAGTAAAGTCTTCACTTTTTAAAAACAAAAACCCAGAAATTTACTGGAAGAGTGAAGCCACCAGCTGCCTGATTTCAAATATTATAGAATATGAATACAATAACTTCAAACAGCTTTAAGCAGTCAGTTACATTAAAAAATATTAAAAGTACAATAAAACAGATACTTGTACTTTAAACCAAACGGAACTCAACATTCTAAATCAATTTGGCTTACACTTCCAGTAACTCATGTCAGGAGCTTATCAAAAATTGCAAGATTCCCTACTAAATACTGTTTCAAAGATCCATAAACGAACTAAGATACCTTGGGTTCTTGCACTTACCTCTCGTGAGGTTGTTCTTTCAAATCGCCTCCAACTGTCCTACTATTGTAGGCTGTCTGTATAGCACAAGTGTCTTAAAAGACCTTGATTCAGGACTCTGCTAGTTATACTATTTTCTAACTCTGAATTCTCGCATTTAAAACTCTGTACCTCAATTTTTCTCTTCCCAGCCTTGGGTATCCTAGAAGCCTAATTTACTGTTAGGAGTCCTTCAGTTAACAAGAGGTTGAAATTCTTTCAACCAGCACACAGAATTTCAACTGAACTTTGCTCAAAAAAGATATTTCCTGCAGCTAGCTTATTCTAAAATAAAAAAAAAGTAAAACCCTGCTCGAGATCAGAGACATACAATCTGTGTATAAAAGAGGTTGCTATTAAATTGTATGTTGGATTCCATGGCCATCTCGAACTGTGCTACTGCGGATGCTCAATCAAGAGGCTACTTTCGCCACTTGCCGATCTCAGTCGTTATCAAACACGATCTCACAACTTGGTGTAGTCGGCAGGATCACTGGGGACACCATCGAGACTGACCAGTCACTGACACTACTCTGAAGGTAAGAAACTTCCTTCTAGACATCCCTAGTCATGAACGCGATCCCGAACCTTCTGTGAGTTGGCCATTTTTCAAATTCCTTCACGTCCAGATCTCAAGTGAACCAAATCAGCCGAAATTGCATTCCCTATGACGTGAGTATTCGGGGGACTGAGTGACCTCAGTAAGCTGCCTACAACCTCCAAAGGCAGGCCAGCCCCACCTGACGTAACAGAGGAAGAAATGCTGTGGTAGTTACAAAACTACCTTGAAGTACAGTTCTCATTAGGGAAAACCCAAACCAAAATCTGGCAGAAATACAATATCGACGACATAAAACAGGTCTAGGGAAAAAAACCTCCTTAGAGAAAGATAAGGACAGAACCAAATGGTCCTTTGCAATAATGGGACAAATTTGCCAAAGTGATGAAATCATGTCTCGATCATGATCGTGAATTAGAACGTAGAACAGTACAGTACAGTACATTACAGGCCCTTTGGCCCACGATGTTGTGCTGAACTTTTACCCTAAACCTAAGGTCTATCTAACCTCCACCCCAACCTTATAGTATCATCCATATGCCTATCTAATAGCCACTTAAATGCCCCTAATGAGGCCGACTCCACTACCCTCTCTGGCAATGCATTCCACGCCCTGACCACTCTCTCAGTAAAGAACCTACCTCTGACTCCACTCACTTTAAAACTATGCCCCTTCATAAAGGTTACCTCCATCCTAGGAAAAAGTCTCTTAAGTCTCTTAAAGAGCCATTAAAAGCAGTGCATGAACAGCCACAAAAGGAGAGATCAACTTTTTCTTGATTTGAACTTAGAAATCAGGAGCTTGAGGAAGAAAACAAAAAACTGAAGGACGAGGTGACAGTCCTGTAAGTTTGTTCCCTGTGACATCCAGTATGTGGTTCAGCAAAACCAAGCTATCACCGTTGGGAAACAGAGTGACAAAAGTGATGGGTTCTCTAGCAGTGAAAGTGATGAGGACTGTATATCCCTGTTACCGTTTTTACGACCCCTTAAAAACAAGAAGGTAAAAATAGAGAAAGTGGTATGGCAAAGTTTAAAGGATGGCACTGAGGTGGATGTTCCAGTAAAGCGGACCTAAAAACACACTGTGCATGGGCCTGCGACCCCTGAAAACCTAGACAGGTGATCTAAAGAAATGCCACACCCAAAGAAGGAGCCAATGAAGTCATGGGAAAGCAGAGACCGGTAAAGGGGAATATATATGGTCCATCCCTGGGACGGGGTACAGATTCTGAATGTCATTGTCAATAAAAGAGATGGACGCCTTCTCCATAAGGCAGTCAAAGATGCCCTTGGAGAGTACAAGCAGAAACTACAAGCTGGTTAGACAGCAATAAAACATTGGTTACAGGGGTATAGTCTGCCTAAGACTGGTTGGATGAAAGTCACAGCTTGCTGTCAAAAAACTAGACGAAGTCCCAGAATATGAGGAAAAGTTTAGGATGACCTGGAAAGAGTATGCAGGAGTCCCAAATGTGCAGGGCGATAGAGATTTTGAAGGTTGTGATTACGGCCAGCTGAAGTCTGCTTTTGTGCCCGAGTTAAACCTGAGTTTACTAAGATGCTAAAGGTCAACAAACCAGACTGGGATGAGAGGGGACGAATTATTATAAACTGGTGGACTGAACCCACTAGTTCGACTGAGATATGGGCACCAAATTGTGAACCCTACAGACAGGACAAATGGGACAGACCCCCCTTAACCCCAGAAAGACTCAAGACAAATGCCCAGGGATGTGTTACGTCTGTGGGAAGGAAGGCAATTGGGCTAGTGGACGCCGAAGGAAAAAGGGTGAAGTCACCCAATAAGCAATAAGGGAGAGAAGACCCCAAAAACTGGAGTAAGACCAATCGCCTGGTGTGGTTGAAAGAGCTAACCACCCAGCAGCAGCAGGAGCTGCTGATGACAAAAAAAACAGAAAGCCCGCCCTGTGCCCCTCTACACTCTTACTGGCTTTATGCCAGCAGGGGGAGACAGATTGTACGTGACCACGAGGGCAGGAGACCTGGACACAGAGTTCCTTTCGGACACAGGAGCAGAGTTGATGTGCCTAACCCTGGAGTATGAGACCAAACTTCCGCTAGATGGGACAGTGAGAACAGCTTACAGAGCAGGAGCGGACAGGATCGAAATTAAAAGGACCAAACCCACACGCATTGCATTCAGCCCCCACGAGTTAGTAACTTTTGTATGGATAGGACCTGTACCTTAGCCAATCCTTGGAATGGATACCCTCACCCAACTAAATTCATCTTTACATTTTAATGATGGACAGATAATGTGGTCCATCAGAACCCTTAAAAGGCAAGCATTAGAAGACCATCCCCATCTGGGCTAAAGACAAGGACAACTGTGGGTTATTGCAAATGGAACCTGCGACTTATACAGGGACACCTCCGCCTTGCACTAAACACTACCCAAAGTCTACTGCAGGAATCCTCCTGATAATTCAGAGGTTAGAGGAAAATGGGATTTCGGAAAAAACCCACAGCACTTCTAATAGCCCAGTGTGGCCCATGAGAAAGGCAAGTGGGGAATGGAGATTAACTGTAGATTACAGAAAAGCCGACCAATGCATCAATGAAAAGGTACTAGTAGCCGACCACTCTACTATATTCAGTGATTTAACACCAGACCACAAGTAGCTCTCAGTCGTAGACATGGCTAACAGCTTCTGGTCAGTATGCCGAGCACCTAAAGTACCATCATGGTTTGCCTTTTACTGCATGACAACTACAGTACACATGGACCCAACTCCCACAGGGATTCCACAACAGCCCGACTCAATACCATATGGCCTTATAAAACCACCTCCGCAAAATGGCACCAACTGAGTCAGTTATCATTCAGTGTGTAGATGATATGCTGATTGCTTCAGAAACGGAAAGGCAACATGAGACAGACCTTATGACCCTCCTATACCACCTGCAACGAATAGGTCACAAGGCTGGTATTGAAAATGCTCAGATCACTGAGAAAGAGGTAGTCTATCTAGGACAGAAAATTTCCCACGAGAAAAGAGAAATTACCCAAAGTCCGATTGCAGCCATATAGGCTGCCAGACATCCTACGACAATTTGAGAACTGAGAGCTTTCCTGGGTCTGTGTGACTTTAACCGATGCTTTGATTATCATACCCAACTAGCCCAGCCCTTGACAGACATCCTGACAGGGAAACGGGATTCAAAAGAACAAATTACACTGACAAAAGGAACTGGAAGAAATTTTCCAAGACCTAAAGAGAGCACTTTGTCCCGCACCAGCATTGTGGATCTCCAATAATGGAAAACCCTTTAGGTTATTTGTCCACGAGTAGGAGGGCTATATGAAATTGGACAATGTAGCCCTCGGATGGGGGTTGCCGTTTGAGAGCAGTGCAAGCCACGTGCATGGCAGTGGAAGTTACTGCGAGTCTAGCGTTGGATCAGAGATTAATAGTTAAATGCCCAAATGCCGTACACACTTTGCTGTCTATGAACAGAGTATTCCAGGTAAATGCTGCCCAGTGGACCCAATGATCAGCAGTTCTAGAAGCCCCTAATCTACAAACAGGGAGACCGGTCAAACCAGCCACACTATTATCAGTGCCTGCAGAAGGGGAAGGAGATGACAATGATAGTGCTGGGATCCTGCAAGAACTGGAGGACAATAACCAAATAAATGAATGGGGTTTTGCAAAACCAAGACTTCATCCTTTACAGCAACGGATCCTCTTTTGTGGAAAGCGGTATAAGGAAAGCCGGATGGGCTGTCATGGCATTGGGAAGTTGACCCCCTGGAGCATCAGCACAGCAAGCAGAATTACGGGCTCTGACTGAAGCCTGCATAATAGCAGAGGATCAGTCGGCCAACGTTTACACTGATTCCTGCTATGCTTCTAGAGTTTTCCAGGACTTTGGCCAACTAGGGAAACAGCGTTGGTTCCTAATGGCTGCAGGTATCCCCATCAGAAATGGGAAAGTTAAGGACTTACTGCAGTCTCTCCAGCTGCCCAAAGAAGTGGCCATGTTCAAGTGCAAAGCCCACACTAAAAACAACACCACTGAAGCCCAGGGTAATGCCCTGGCAGATCAGGCAGCCAAAAGAGCCGCCTCCAATCAATCCTGCCAAAAGCCTCAAGCACACGTCTGCCATGTCGACACTGGGACAGCAAATCAAATTTTGCAAAGAATGCAGAAGAATGTTCCCAAGAGGAGAAATGGAAATTAATCAATAATGGAGATAAAAGGTACTACAGATGCTGGAGAATCAGAGATAACAAGCATGGGGCTGGATGAACACAGCAGGTCAAGCAGCATCATAGGAGCAGGAAAACTTGATGTTTCGGGCCTAAACCCTTCATCAGAAATGGACACAGGTTATACAAAAATGGAGTTTGGAGACATTGAGAATCAAATTGGCCAGTCGCATCTGCTTTGATGCCATATCTAGCACAACAAATCCACTCATGGGGACATTTGGGGCCTGAACAGATGACAGCCTGGTTCCAGCACAACTGTTGGGAACAAGGTTTTAAAAAAATACGCCCATGCAGTAGTGGGCCGCTGCCTCACTCACCATAAGAACAACCCTGAAGCCAAAGTGCAAGCTCTCCAATTGAAAGCAGCAGCACCTCCAGGGCTGTTCCAGCACTTGCAAGTTCATTATTTCTCACTCCCACACTGTCAAGGTTACTCAGACGTCCTTGTAATTGTGGACAAATTTTCCACATTTGCAGAAGTTGAGCCTGCGAGAAAGGCCACAGCCAATCTCACAGCCATAGTACTGTGCAAGGATTACATACCCTGGTGGGGCCTACCCACCAGCATTGACTCGATCTAGGGAATCCATTTCACAGGAACAATGTGTGAAGAAGTTTGCCAGTTATTGAGAATTGACCGGAACTTTCACTGTCCCTATATTCACAGTCATCAGGGCAGGTGGAAAGAATGAATCAGAGCCTGAAACAGCTACTGGCTAACTACCACCAGGAGAGAATGCCCTGGCCCCAGGATTTAACAATAGTTCAATGCAGTGTCAGGGCTACCCTCAACAAAACAACAGGTCTGAGTCCATTTGAAATACTTACAGGTAGGCCATTGTCCCTACCTGAGACAAATGTCCTACGGAGGGCTGACTGTCATCTTATGAGTGATGCCTTATTGTCTTCCAAGCACTAACAGATGCTGTAAGTTCTGCCTCCTCACAGGTATCGGCTGCCTGGAAGGACCTGCCAAAGGGAGGTCATGACATCACACCAGGTGAGTGGGTTCTTGCAAAAAAGATCCAAAAGGAACCCTGAGGCACAAAGTGGGAAGGACCATAACAGCTGCTGCTGATCACCTGGTCGGCTATCAAGGTCCGAGGAAAGGAGGCCTGGATTCACGCCTCCCACATCAAATGGACAGCCTACAATACTGCAGAACCAGAGACTGACTGACCATCATGGCGTCTACGCTCATTTTGTTCAATTATGATTATTGCAGTTTTCGTACTATCAGGATATTCAGTTGCAGGCAATAATTATCTTTATGTGTCATACGCCTACACCAAAACTTCTAATCTGTCCAAGTGTTGGACATGTTACCACATTCCCACTCGCTCTAAAAAGGGAACCCCACTCTACCCTATTCCCTTCACTGAATCTGAAATGGCAGTGTTGGTATGCTTACCAAAATTTCACATCCCACCTCTCTCCAGGTCCTGGTATGTTTGCCATTGAACATAACCCAAAGGCAGGGGAACCCAGTTCTCTCATAAACATGACACTAAGTATTGAAGCCTGGAGGTCTGTGAACCACTCCCTGAGCCACTTCTCTGGGTGGTATTAGCCCAGCTATGATCGTTCCCATAGTCCTCCATTCTTGGCCCTCACTAATACCTCAAATCAGGGAAGGCCACAAGGGTCTGCATGCTTTATCCGCTCCTCCGAAGTGGGAGTGGGGGGTGGTCAAGGGATGGGACAGAGCAATTGTTCTCAGTATTTCAACATCACAGCCTCATCCAGTCTGTTGACCAATTTTGTTAAGGGTACAAGTGGAGGCACCTCCTCCGTGCAATGGTATCCTGAGGTTATCGACCGGTTCACCACCTATAACGGCACTTATTTCATCTGTGGCCATACAGCATACCTATGGCTCCCCACCCACTGGTGAGGTTCATGCTGTTTCACGTAAGTAGTTCCATACATATATCACTCCACTAAACTGCCTAGCTGGAGACACAAGAGAGCCATCCCTGAAAATCAGCATTTCTTTGCTATTACATTTCCTTTCTATTTTACAGCCAAACTGGCCAGAGAAGCTATAACCCTGGCTTCGATCCTGGAAAAGGTGGGAAATAATACATTCTCTGCTCTTAGCACAATGAATGACGAAATGGTCACTATTCACACGGTAGTTCTCCAGAACCGAATGGCCCTCAATTTTGTTTTAGCCAAGAGAGGGGGCACCTGTGGCCTGAATGGCTCCGAATATAGGCTGCACCTATATCCCAGGTAATTCGGAAAGTATTACCAATCTGGCCAACCATATTAGGAAGGAAACTGAAAAGATGTGACAATCTCCTCCTTCTCTCCTATGGAGTTGGGCTACACGATGGCTGGGATCCTTAGGGACCTCCATTGCACAGGGTCTCACAATGTTTATTATTGTTATTCTAGCTGAGTATTTTGTTTTCCCTTTTATAAAGTGCAGTTGCCAACAAGCGATTAAAAGTATGAACCATCCCAACTATGACACTTGTCTCCACAAGCCCCTCCAACATCTGAAAGACTCAAACGGTACATTTGAGTTACGATGAGAACTGAGTGATTCCCATCGAAGTGTCTCAGTAGAATCAAAAAGGGGGGGGTCTGTGAGATATCATATTATGATTCTCTTTACCAACTCACAAGCACTCTGTTTACAATACCACGTTTCCATTTATTCATTCATAACTCTGTACTAATTCACTCACAAGTGACTATACTGGATTTCCATTCACTCATTCATAAAACCTCGTTAAACTAAATTAAACATCCCTTCCAACCCATTACTGCTTCTCAACACCTTTCACTTCTTTTCAAACCATACTGCAAGCAGCATTTAGACCAGTTTCTGTATCAAAGGCTACCCCTGAATAAGTATCAATACCGTAGCCAACTCAGAACAATGCCTTCCCCACCATTGTGTCTCCATAACTCATGTGAAACTATGGAAGGGTTATCATATTAATTAGCCCTTAGCAACCATCTCTCAGGACCTGAATTGTTTGCTGTTCTGCAACCTGTCTCCTCCACTAGTCTGTGCTTTTTAAATACATACTAAATAAGGCAGCTACCCTTTAAAGAAACTTACTATCAAAACAATATTTCCGTAAAACTGCGTGAACGAATGTGTAATAACTGTCAAAACCGGCATTTGTAAATGAAATCTCACGACCCAGTCACGGAAGATCAGTTTAATATCCTCTATAGTACACATATAATTTCTCACTTACCTAGACCATATTGGTCAAGTATTTTTATTAACATTATTAACTTTAAAGACAAGAGGACTAACACCACTTAATTTTGCAAGCTTAGACCAGACAGACATTATAATCCCATCAGGAGTAACAGCCAGCATTTAGCAAGTGCTTAAACCATCTCCTGCTTTCCCAGGACAGATGTCATGCAAACCTGTGTACAACAATAGATACAACTATGTGAAGACATAATGCCAAAATTTTAATGTATGTAAAAACTGTGGACAGAAGAGGGTACCGTAAAACTGTACTTTAGACTCCATTGCCGCCTCAAACTGTGCCACTGCAGATGCTCGATAGAGACTATTTTCGCCACGCACCCATCTCAGTCGTCATTGAACACGATACCACACCCAGCAATACAAGACATTCGACAACAAGGTAGAACTTCTTGATCGGCACCTCACCCACTACCTTAAATATTCCTTTCATCCACTATCACCACACAGTGGCAGTTATTTGTCAAGCCTCCAAAATAGCGACTTCCAACTAGTGACTTCTAACAGCTAGGAAAGCAAGAAAACAGACACATGGGAACATCACAAACCACAAGTTCACCAGCAAGTCACATATTCCTGATTTCCACAGGTGGTGCCATTTCCTCAAATTCATTGGAACCCCCTTTCTAACTGCATTGTAGGTGTCCTATGTACCCCAGATTGTTCAAGAAGGTGGCTCAGCATCATCTTCTCAAAGGCATTTCGAGACAGGCAATAAATATTGGATTTGTCAACAATGCCCATAGCCCATGAATTTAAGCATTCACTCATCATCTTAATCTTTTTGTAATCTGATTAACAAAATTCAAACAATGCTCTTACCCGGCCCTCGACCTTGGTAGAGCAGGTCTGTGTCACTCCAGACAACTGCTGCCTTGAAGAGCAGAACCAATCTAGACATTAAGAAATAAAATAATTATTTAAAAACATTGTAGGCACCATTCACCAGAGGTGTCACACAGTGAATGATCACTGAACCAAAGTTACAATCACAAAGGGAGAGATAGGGAATAACCGACTGTAAAAAGACTCTGCACAATTAAAGCTTCTGCCTATATATTTCAACATGTGCTGCTACTCCATATAGTTAGACCATAAAATGAAGTAGCTGTAGTAGACCATTTGGCCCATCAAATCTGCTCCATAATTCAATGAGATCCTAACTGATCTGATAACCCTCAAATGTACGTTCCAACCTTTCACCATAACCCTGGATTCCCATGTTGATCAAAAATTAGTCTATCTCAGCCTTGAATATTCTTAATGATCAGTCTCTGAAGCTCCTCTGCAGTAAAGAATTTCACAAATTCATTCTCCTCACCTCTGTCTTAAACAGGCAATACTTTACTTTGAGATTATATCCTCAGGTTCTCGACTTTCTCAGAACCTCTCCGTACCTACCCTATAAATATTTTGAAACTGTGTAGTTGTGCACCATGTTGAACAAACTGTATCCAAATCATTAAAAAAAATAGTAGCTGTACATAATTCAAGTTTTGCACAAAGGATCATTTCCTTTCATCCAAATCTTTGTGGACCATGTCCTAGCCTGCAACAAGCCCCAGTCACTCATGACTCCTGTGACCCACATTAGCTCCTTACCATGCAATGCCTGCATTTTTAAATACTCAAGCTTCCTTTCAAATCCCGCAAAGGTCTTTCTCCCTCCATGCCTTTATAATCTCTTCCAGCTTCTCAACTCTAGAAGATGCATCTCTCCAATTCTAGTCTTTTGAGCAACCCAATTTTAATTGCTGACAATTTAATTGCTGATGACCATGCCTTAAGCCACTGTGTTCTAACCTTTTGCATTCGCTCCCTAAATCACTCTGCCTCTCTTCCCTCCTTTAAAATGCATCTTAAAATATACTCCAACCAACTGTTTGGTCAACTGCCCTAGCATCTTATGTGATGTAGTTCAAAACTTGTTTGATAAGAGTCATGTGAATTGTCTTGAGATGTTTTGCTACATGAATGGTGCTAAATAAATACAAATTAATGCTCTTTCCTAGAAGCTTACTGAAAAGAATTTTTGGCTTGTGAGCACAGAGAGAACCTGGAGGCAGTGAAAGGAGGATGGCACAGGAGTATCCAGAAGAAAGGGATCTAGAATAATGTGAAGGAGTATCTGGAAACCATCTGAGTCTTTACCACCCTTGCCGTTTTCTTTAAATTTTTATAACACTGATTCACCAACTCAGATCTAAGCTTATAAAAGAAGGGAATTAGGAACAAGTGAAGGCCATTGAGCATCTCAAGCCTGTTCCACCATTCTAAAGATTATGGCTGATCTGATTACCCCTTATTCCTGCCCATTCCTGATAACCTTCCACTATTGCTTATCAAGGATCTATCAACATCTGCCTTAAAAATATTCAAGGACACTGGTTCCAGTGCTGTTGGATACATAAAAATACAAAAATGTGTTCATAATTACAGCTTATAATTTTATAATTTGGTTTTGTAACTTGTACTTTGCATAGTTGCAACTTATAATTTGTATAATTTAACAATACTTGTAATTACAGGAAAGGTTCCATTAGAAAATTTCCATTGGAAAATAACAAGTGAAACTCCTTTATTCAAAAATTGAGGGAAACAAAATTGGAAGCTATAAGCCAGAGTTAATAAATGTGGAGCTGGAAAAAAACAGCAGGTCAGACAGTATCTGAGGAGCAGAAAAGCCAATGTTTTGGGCTGATATACTTCATCAGGACTGGGGAGGGGGAGGGGAGGCCAGAAATTAACAGAGGGAGGGGGTTGGGGCTGAGGCAGGGTAGGTGAGATGGAGCTAGGTGGATGCAGGTAGGGGTTTAAAGTAATTAAGAAAGCTAATATAACGTTATCATTTATTGTGAAGAGAACAGAATACAAAAGTAGGGAGGTTATGTTTCAATTATTCAGGGCATTTGAGAGACCACATCTGCAGTACTGTGCAGAGATTGGTCGCCATATTCAGGGAAAAAAATGTTAATGCACTGGAAGTAGTTTAAAGAAAACTTACTACATGAAATTGACAGCTTCTTTGTGAAGAAAAGTTGGATAGGTTGGACTCGGGTTTACATGAATAAAAGGTAACTTGATTGAAACACACAAGATTCTGAGGTATCTTGACAGAGTGAATATGGGAAAGGCTTTTTTTCTTGTGGGACTATCTATAATTAGGGGTAGCCTATCTGGAAATAAGAGGTGGCCTATTTGTGACAGAGGTAAGGAGAAATTCTCTCTTAATGAGGATCATTAATCTTTGGAACTCTCTTCCTTGAAAGGCAAAGATAGCAGAATTCTTAGATGTTTTTAAAGCACAGGTTGATAGATTCTGGATAAGCAAAGGGATGAAAGGTTGCCTAGGATAGGCAGGAATATGGAGTATCAGATCAACAATGATCTTACTGAATAATGGAAAAGGCTCAAGGAGCCATTTGGGCTATTTCTGTTCCTAATTTGTTTGCATGAGCACACTGAAAGCTTTAAATAACTCTGGTAAGTTTCCCAAATCTGTGTTGAGGAGTCTGTGCTATAAAAAAATTAAAGAAATGTTCAAGGAAATGATGAAGACTTGCATTTTACTGTTCTAAGATTCCCCTTCACTAGATTCCTTCTAGATAAACCTAGCTACCCTCCCTTCACTGCTTCTAGGTTCTCCCCAAATTCTCTATATCTCATAATTATTATGTATATCTCCCATTTCCCTGTAATATAATTATGTCCCCCATCAGCGAATTCTGGGCATCACTAAAAAGTCATAAACTTTATAAAACAGATAAAAATACATAATAATCAGGAATACAGTTTGAATATCTTCAAAAATCAAAGCACAATTTGATGCCAAAAATCTATGAATTCTTCTATAATATTTTATAATAAAAACTCTTTCGACTTAATTACGAGAAATTTTAAGATTTGGCAATACATTGTTATACAGCAAAAGAAAATCATGTCATTAGATTCACTGCAAGCAACACAGGAGATCAATTAATACAAATGTATAATATCAAAGTCGTGCCTACCACAGTACAAAAAAAATCACTTACTAAACTAAAGAGTTTCTTATTGGCTTTTTGTAACCTTAAAGGGAAGCTAGACATTTACAAGCAGTGAAAATCTCAGAACCTCCATAACAACTAACTTCTAAACAACTGCAGGATCAGACTTGGCTTAGTTGTAGCCCTGGACTTCAGCATGCAACTAAAGCTGACACTTATAAGCAGAACAATGGTGTTCTGCTTATAAGTGCAGGCACTATCTTTCAAATAACACATTAAATTAGGATCACATCAGTAGTGGATGTAAAAATTCCCATGGCACAATTCGAACAGTGGAGTGCCGTTGGTATCCTGATCAACAGGTATCCTTTATCTGACTCCACCCAATTTAAATTAAATTATCTCATCATTCATCTCATTGCTATTTGCGGAAATCTCCTGTGCCTAAATCAGCTGTTGCATTTCACCGATGTAATTCACAAAAATACTTTATTGCCTCTGAAGCATTATTTCCTTTTTTCTATGATGTGCTTATTTTCAGCAAATACACCTCACAACCTTAGACAGACCAAACTATGCAACAACTCCACTTCAGTAGCAAAATAACAGCTATGCTGTACAGCAAAATGTTTCCATCCTTATTAAGTTGCGTGTTTCCTCACGTACACTGCAAACAAAGTCACAGGAAATTTGCCAGGATAAATGAACAGACCAAATGATATATGAGATTGCTGAGAAATAAATCAAGGTGGAGCTCTGACAAAAGCAGAGATTGTGTACATTGGATTAAAATTGTTGCACAACAATTCATGGTATCGGAAATACAAGCTATGAAATAAAGTTGGGACAATAAAGAAGTTAAATTTAAGAATTTAAGTTAAGCAGGTAAAAATATAACCGGTACCTGAACTGCTCCATTGTTCTGGACACTAGTCCAACAAGAAGAGGGAAAGCCTGTACAGCTCATCTTTCGTTCATATAGGTGGTTCAGCAGGGGACGATAAAGCTGTTAGAAACCCTTCTTCACTCATGCTGGCAGGACAGCTGGAGAGTGGTAACTGATGGAATCTACTTTTACTCAGTTGGATGAGCAGTGGAGCATTAGCCAGTGGGAATTTCCCTTCACACATGATGTTAAGTAATTTATTAACAGACCAAGAGAGTGAAGGAAAAGGAAAAATTACAGACAGAGAGGCTAAGAAACATACAAGTATGCAAAAGCTAAAGCTACATACTATCTCATGTGCACGTGCACACATAGAAGAAACAACAGTATACTCACTGTCTGGAAGTTCAAGGAGGAACTGTACATACAGATTATCATATTCAAAACCCTCAGCAGACACTGAAAAATCAAAAATAAAATCAGTCAAATCAACACTGAATCTGGTCAATCCCTACAAAGATATCTGGTTCCTTCATGGATTATACCTAGATTTATAAGACACGTAGCACAAAGTCTATTAGAAAATCCATTTGTTATCAAACATGGGGCTGGATGAACACAGCAGGTCAAGCAGCATCATAGGAGCAGGAAAACTTGACGTTTCGGGCCTAAACCCTTCATCAGAAATGGGGGAGGGGTAGAGGGTTCTGAAATAAATAGGGAGAGAGGGGGAGGCGGATTTGTTATCACTTTGTTTTAGACTCCCCAACAGGATTTCCCATTCCTCTAGTATTCAACTATTGCTGTACTGCTGAGTATCAGGAACAAGCAGCAAGGGTCACCTTCCATCATTTGCGAATGCTTAATCTCTAGCTACCCAAGATGACAGTCAGACTTTTCAACATTAGCATCTGAATTGTCAGAATCACAAAATCTAACATCTTTCAAAAAAAGTTGGACCCACATTTACTGCACAGTGATGTTGCAGACAGATGAGTCGTGCAGTGGTTAGAAAGCTTGTCTGCAGATCCATAAGAACTTTTCTCTCGTAAGATACATATCATAAGAGGGACCACAGAGAGGAATTGGCTGGGAGGACGTGGCTTATGATTCGCCTTTACCGAAGGGAAGGAGATCCAACCGGGAAATGACAAATCAGCCTGCATTACCTGTTTATTTACAAATTTATTAATGCGTCATATGCTACATTGGGATGGCCACTTTTTTTTAGAACTAACGATAGTCCTACAGCATAAGAGATCACAGGTAGTTCTTCTATAATGCAATAGTTGCACTGTGTGATCTCGTGCTACAGAAAATCGCATTATAGGGAAATTGCTATAGAAAATCACTATACCTGCACAGAACGTCAAAAACCACACAACACCAGGTTATAGTCATTTATTTGAAAACATAAGCTTTTGGAGTCTTGTTCCTCTTTCAGGTGTCAGTGGCTAAGCCTGTTGGACTATAACTTGGTGTCGTGTGATTTTTGACCTTGTCCACTCACACCTGAAGAAGGATTGAGACTCCAAAAGCTTGTGTTTTCAAATAAACCTGTTGGACTATAATTTGGTGTCATGACATTGTTGACCTTGTCCAGCACCAGTCCAACACCAGCACTTCCACATCATGTACAGCAGAACGTTCACATTATCGACACAGCATCTACTATTCAATAATCGCTTTACAGCTAAGTTGTGTTAACAAAACATGCGTTATAGCAGAACTATCTGTATAGATTTTAATCATCACGAACTATCATACATCAACTGACTGTGGCAGCATGCTGTTGGGCACCCTGCTGAATCCTTGGGGGGCTGCAAGGATTTACTGATGATTCCCACTTCACATTTGGGCAGTAATGGTCAGATCACCCCACAGGGAAGGACAGTTATCTTGTTCCCCTTGTCAAAGTATTTAAAAACTATAGATGACCGATGGTCTAATTCAAGATAAAAATTATTTTAATTAGTCCAATCGCACACTCAATAAACCACGTGTAGCATCCTAAGCTGGAAATATAAACCCCAATTTTTACCGTGCGAAATACAATTGCTTCATACAGTATCCTTAGACATTGCACAATGAATTGTGCAGACTATTTAGCACGTGGGCACAAGTTGAATATTTACCCATCCTGGTACTGATTAGCAACAGAAATCCGGACATGTTTTTCTTCTCCGCTGCCAGGCATACTGATGTTTTCCAATACACCTCACTATTGCTCTGGTCATGACTAGCTAATATTGGATGTCAGTGCTGAGGCAGTATTTGGACTATAAAGGGGAATAAACTGCTGTTGAATCTTGATTTGATGGAAAATTGAGTCTTATCTGGCAAGTGGCATTCACTTCAGATAAAAGTGGTGGTACGCATGTAGGCAAGACACCAAATATATTTATATCTCCAGAATAAAGGAATAAAAGCTTGTTGAAAATGCAAGAGATCTTGGTACAATTGCACATAATTTTCTTAAGGTTCATCATGCCACGAAAATATATCCAAAGCAAAAGTAGCATTACGTTGCATTGCCAGAGTGATTGAGGGTAACGTACGGATTTTTTTTGACAAAAGAATTATACAAGGACAAAGCTCTGATTTCCTTAAATGGTGAATGATACAGGAGGCAATGGAAAAATCAACAATAAAGATTTGCGGTTTGTTTGGGTAAGAGATTCTCACGTCAGGGTGACAGGCAGAAACTGGAATAAGAACAGAAACAGGTGGAGAAACTCAGCAGGTCTGGCAGTACCTATAGACAGAAAGCAGAGTTAATGTTTCAGGTCCAGTGACCTTTCTTCAGAACAGAATAAAAACAGGTGATTATTTAAAACTATAAAGGCCTGGAAGACTGAGATCACGTATTCAAATTGTGAAAGAGTAGGACAGGGGTTTTCTTTCCTTTCCATCTGAAATCAAAATTGGCTTGAAGGTAGGACACAGAGGGTGGTGGTGAAGGGTTGTTTTTCGGTCTAGTGGCCTGTGACCAGCGGTGTGCCGCAAGGATCAGTGTTTGGTCCACTGCCTTGTCATTTATATAAATGATTTGGATGTGAACATAGGAGGTATGGTTAGTAAGTTTGCAGATGACACCAAAATTGGTGGCGTAGTGGACAGTGAAGAAGGTTACCTCACAGTACAAGGGGACCTTGATAAGATGGAGTTGTGGCTGATAGAGTTTAATTTAGATAAACGTGAGGTGTTGCAGGGCATATGCACTTAATGGTAGGGTCTTGGGAAATCTTGCCGAACAAAGAGATCTTGGGGTGCAGGTTCATAGTTCCTTGAAGATGGAGTCGCAGGTAGACAGGGTAGTGAAGGCAGCATTTTGTATGCTTGCTCTTATTGGGCAGTACAATCAGTTTAGGATTGAGATATCATGTTGCAGTTGTACAGGAAATTGATGAGGCCACTTTGGGAATACTGTGTTCAATTCACATCTCCCTGCTATAGGAATCATGCTGTTAAACTTGAAAACATTCAGAAATGATTGACAGAGATGTTGCTGAGGTTGGAGGGTTTGAGTTGTAGGGAGAGACTGAATGGGCTGGGGCTGTTTTCCCTGGAGGGTCAGAGGCTAATGGTTTGTAAAATCATGAGGGGCATGGATAGAGTGAATAGCCAAGGTCTTTTCCCCAGGATAGGGGAGTCCAAAACTAGAAGGCATATGTTTAAGGTGAGAAGGAAAAGATTTAAGAGGGACCTAAACGGCAACGTTTTCACTCAGAGGGTGGTGCGTATATGGAATCAGCTGCCAGAGAAAGTGGAGGAGGGTGGTACAATTACAACATTTAAAAAGCTTCTGGATGGATATATGAGTAGGAAGGGTTTAGAGGGATATGGGCCAAATGCTGGCAAATGGGACTAGATTAATTTAGGATATCTGGCCGGCATGGACAAGTTCGACCGAAGTGCCTGTTTCCATGCTGTACAACTCCATGACTCTGAGGACAGTACACCTATGAAACTAATTCCGGCTCATGAGTGGGCACAGACCTTCAAAAGAGATCTAGACTAGATCTTGGTCAGGGTGGAAATCACAAAATACAAAAGTAAGGGAAAATAATTGATTCAGATATCAGATAACTGATTTAAATAACAGATGTTCATCTAGATCAGAAGTGATTACCTTAGATATTTACTGAGATATTTTTCAGATTTATGTTATTCATGTTATTACGTGACTGCTGGCAATGTTGCAAATAGTGGTGAAAGGAGTCGTGATCATATAAGGCAGACATGATTGTCCAGCTGATTTTCTCCTGCTGTTCATTTTTCATATGTTCATCCACTTCTGGTCAGCCAGAAACATGCTGATTTGCATTGCTTAGCATTGGCATCAGGGATGCATTCATTTCATGTCAACATGATCCATCATTTCTTAGGACTTCCGAAGGCTTTTGCTACAAAGTCTGAATGAGTAAGCACATCCAGGTTTTTAAAAGCAATGCCATAATAAAACTTACCAATTTCTCCATTCACAAACAGCTGTAGAGTACCAAGGGGAGGCTGCAAGAATTAGAATGGAATGAATTTCAAAACTGAAGTCAATCACAGTATAAATATCTTCATTATGTCCATCAACTATCTGTTCACTATTCCATTTCAATTTGACCATAAAATCATGCAGTGAGAGAAAAAAGTGTGGTGTTCTAATTTGGTACCTCATAATGTATCAAGATGCCAGCGTGTGATTGTAATCTCCAGGTTTCTTACTGAACTGCATGTGAAGTAGAGAGAAAGCAATGAATACTCAAATAGAGATATTTCATCATGGGAATGGAAGAAGAAATAAGGGCATAAGAAGTCGTAACTGATGAAGAACGATCTGATTCAACTGTCAAAAATGAGAAAAAGTACTTGATAGGGTAGAGAATATTTTCTCTCAAGTAGAAATCAAGAAAATGGTTTTAAAATCATGCTATTCATGGAGTGAAATAAGATTGCACACATCTCATAAACACTAACAAATACTTCTTCAGAACATTCTTAAGAGAAGTGACACTGAACTCAAAATATTAACTCTGTTTCTCTCTCCACAGATACTGTCAGATCTAATCAGTTTCTCAAGCATTCTGTTTTTGTTTCAAATTTCCAGCATCCACAGTATTTCGCTTTTATTTCAGTGAAAGGCTATCAGGATTAGGCAGGAATTTGGAGCTGGGGTTACAATCAGATCAGCCTGCTACCACTATTTACTCTTCTTGTGTTCATTTGTCTGTTTGTACGTTTCAAACCGTGTTCTACAACTCCTTAGTGAAATTAGAATTTCTATATTCTCTTTCCAGTACTTTTTCCATTCTTCTCCAAGATAGGACTCTCTCAGCAAGTCTTCTCTGTGCCATCCACTTTAACTGGCAGAGAAACAACCTATTAACCAATGGAGGACAACTTACCATCTGCCTTCCTTAAAGTTTGCTGGACCTGCATGCTGACTTTTAAACATAGGAAAAAAACATAAAAACTGGAAGCAGGACTAGATCATTCGGCCCTTTGAGGTTGCTCCACCATTCAGTACAATCATGACTGATCCGCTATCTCAAAGCTATAATTCTACTTTCTCTCCATATCCCTCGATGTCTTTAATACCTAAAAGTATATTAAACTCTTTCTTGAACATAACGAACAAACATGCCCATGTACTTTTGGGACATCAAAACTGCCCAATCTCTCTCAATCTATACTCGACCTTTCTGTTTTTGTCTACCAAACAGTATAACTTCACACCTAATTCACATTATAATCTATCCACCACGTTCTTGCCTATTCACTTAGAATGTGAAATTTCCTTGCAGCCTCCTTCCATCCTCCTTAAAATGCACATTCAATCCCAGTTTTGTGTCATCATCAAATTTGGAAATATTATATTTAATTATTACATCCCCAAAACAGTTGAGGCTCAAGCACTCATCCCATGGTACCCAACTAGTAGCATTCTGCCATAATTTATTCCTACTCTCTGTTTTCTGCCTGTTGGGCAATTCCCAATTCACAGCAGTACATTAACCAAATCCCATGTATTCTAATTATGTTTGCTAACCTTCTGAGTTGGATCATATCTAAAGCTTTCTGGAAATCCAAATAAACTACACCAACTGCTTCCTTTTCATCAATGCCACAAGAGACATCTCGAAAAATTCAGCAGGTTTGTCAAACCTGATTCCCTTTTCATAAATCCACGTTGATTCTACAGAATCAGATGAGCATATTTAAGTGTCTGGTTATTTCATCCTTTAGAATGAATTAGAACATTTTCCCTATGACTGGTGTCAAACTAACAGACCTGTAGTTCTCAGTTTATTCTCTCCTTCCCTTCTTAAGTAGTGGAGTTACAGTTGTTATTTGCCATGCTGCAGGACTGTTTCCACAATCTACAGAATTTTGAAAAATAACCACCAAGGCAGCTACTACGTCTACGTCTTGTTCAATAGTCTGGGATGAAGTTCATCTGGTCAAGGGATTTTATCAAACTTCACAAATTAATTTTTCCAAGCACCACCTCTTCATTCATTCTAATTTCTTTCAGGGCTTCACTTTCACATTTTTTGGGAGATTTTCTATATCTCCTTCCATAAAGATAAAGATTGATTGTTAGTTTCTCTATTATTTTCCAACATAAATTTGCCTGTCTCTGCCTGTAATTGATCCACATTTGTCCTTGTTGATTATTAACTCTTGACACATGTAAAGAAGCTTTTATAGTCCCGCTTATATTACTCACTGGTATGGATTATTTTCTCTTTCATTTTCAATTCATTGGTCATACTTTCCTGGATTCTAATTTTTTTCCGATCCTCAGACTTACCGCTTTTACTGGCATCACTATAAGCCACTTCTTTTGACCTAATGCAATCTTGACTTAGCTATAGTTGATTCACCTTTACAATGAAGTATTTGTATCTTAAATATACATTGGAAACCATGTAATACTTCATTAAGTACTAGCCAAGTTACTGTTAAATCTACTGTTAAATCTTTTAATGTATGTTCCTAATCCACCATTGCCATATTCTCTTATATATCTTCAATTTTCTTTGTGCAGACTTCTGACTCTAGTTTCAGAATGAACTAGAATGTCAAGTGCTCTTTGGAAATACTAGTCAGCACAAACAATATTTCAACTTTAGCCTCTAAGAAATTATGCTTGCAGCCCAGTGCAATGGTCAGCTTCATGACAATTCTGGTTGAACTATGCGTAACTCTACGCCGCAGACTTGCTCGTATTGGGAATCTGCCTATTTGAAAAAGATCCTTGCAGCCAACACATCAGATCTAAATAAATATAAATGTCATGCTCCTCCTTGAAAACTGAAGCTAAAAGGGAAAAACAAAACTTACTGTTTCAAATTCTTCTCCAACCAAACTGTGAAGGTAATCCTTGTGTCTGTTGTACAGCTGTAGCAAGAAAGGTAAGAACTGAATTATCAAGACTTAAAATTGAATAAAAGGCAATACAAATTAGATACACAGTTAAAGACGAGAATCTGCATATCTATTATTGCTTGATCATCACCAAGCTATTAGTATAGCGTATATTAAACAAGACTTTATACTCTGTCAAGTTTCTTATGTTTGTTGTACATAGGCTGAGCATGGACCATGAGACAGAACTTTTTATTGGGTACTTTAGTAAAGAATAAAAGTACTGAGCATCAACCATCACAAGGGCTGAAACAAGCAAACTGGTAAATTCAGATTCATATACATTGGGTAATGCTCAATTTGGATTTTAAAAGATTTCAGAAGGAACAGAGGATTGAACAAGTGAGGAGTATTCAGGCCTGGATCAAGCGATTTGGAGGATCCCCTTAACTGACTCTAGATCTCAAAGTATTTAAGGTTGTAGTCATAGGAGTATTTAAAGATAAATCTCTAAGATCCCTAAATGTAGAGATGAAAAAGAAAAGATGCAACAGAAAAGCTGAAGAACAAGTTAATTTTTTTCTTCTAATCTTTCTCAGAACATCATTCTTAGGCATGAAAACATTTCTGAAAAACTTGGAATTTACAGATCCATTGAATAGAAATGTGCCTGACAGGAACAAAAAGCAGAAAACTTCATGGAAGTAACATTAAAAAAAATGTAAGCTGTCTGTTAAAACCATGGTAACAATGAGGAAACAAACCATACCCTAAGATGTGAGACAAAAGTTAGGCTTGGAGAAACAAATAAGAAGTGACTTGTTAGAACTGATATAAATAGATAAAGTGGGAATGTTAGAAAGATAAACAGGTACTGAAGCAATCACTTCAGCACAGAATACTTGCTTAGTTCAGTCTGACATGGGCTGGAAAAGCACTATTTACTCTGCTCCTGTGAGGAGTCTACAGGAGAAAAATAAAATGTTGCTGCCTAGAGAACGCTACACAGGAGCAGAGTATATAGCACCTCCACCCAGAATGTCACGAAAACAGTAAACAGAGCACCTCCTTGCAATTCAACTTTACACAGCAGCGTGTCAAATTCATTCTAGGTTGTTTCTTCACCGTCCATGGGTCATGACTTGTTGTCTGTTTTACAGAGTGCTGTATTAGCTAAACCCATGTTACTGTGACACCAGAAGAAATGCAACACACTTTATAGTGATGTGTTCTTTGTAGTAATCTTGCAACTGGATGTCTAGCTATTCATTTAATGACCTTCTGAGACACCAAGTGACAATGACCATAAGAAACAGGAACAAAAGTATGCCATTCGGACACATGAGCCTGCTTCACTATTCAATAAGATCATGGCTTATCCAACACTTCTCACGCCCATTTTCCTGCCCTTTCCCCATAACCCTTGATTCCCCTACAGACCAAGATCAGCCTGTCTCAGTCTTAAAAGCACACAAGAGGTCTGCCCCCATACTCTCTGCGGCATGAGTTCCAAAGACACTCAACCCTCTGAAATAAGAAATTCCTCCTCAACTCAGACTTAAATTGGCAGCCCTTTATCCTGAGCCCTCTGGTCTTAGTATCTCCCATGAACAGAAGCGTCCTCTCAGCATTTACCCTGTTAAACCCCTTAAGAAATATTGTATGTTTCAATGAGAGCACCTCTCATTCTTCTAACTTCCAATGAGTAGGGTCCCAACCAGTTCAAACTTTGTTTGTGAGACAATCCGTCCACACCAGGGATCCTTGTGGACCCTCTCTGAAATACCTTCAACGAAATAATATCTTTCCTTAAATAAGGGGACTAAAACTGCTCTCAGTACTCCAGAAGTTAGGTACCTCACCTCTTCCAATAGACATAAGTGGACAGGCTCAAAAATTGAAGAAGGATCACGTGTAAGGTACACATGGATGGTTGTGTCATTCTGTCATACCTTATTTTGCCTCAGTGCATTGCAAGAGATGAGAAGATATGCAATAATGTTTTCTTACTGGCCTTTTCAACACAAGATGGAGAAACATCAATTCTAACCAACAATTCAACAGCTACATGCAGCATGGGTTAGCCTGAAGAAAATTAGCATCAACTCACTAAGAAAAGCAACCTTTCCTTACATCTTTGAAGAGACGTTTCTCCCTTTCCAGATCTTCCTTCTGAACTGTGACAGATGCGTTGTTAATTGTGTACAGCCATAGATCCTTCTTCTCTCCTTCAGTCTCAATTCTATTCACAGCCAGGATGGAGAACGCCAGAAAAAGGAACCAAAGGGTAAAAATGGAAATTCTGTTACAGGTCTATCTGATAAACAGTCAGAATCAGTTCTGGAGGAGAAAATCTAACAAAAATTATAAGACTTCAAAAATACCAGTAACGCACAATTGGACAATCAGCATCCAAATGAGCAAAGTTAATGTTTCAGATAGCATTTACGAAAATACAATGGTTGCCTTTATAGAAAGAATGAATGAATGAATGAAGACTTGCATTTATATAGCACCTTTTACAATTATACACTTTACACCCAATTAAGATTTTTTTAAAAAAAGAAACGACATTGATATAAAGCAGGAAACGCTGAAATCAATTTGCAACAACAAGCTCCCATTAATAGCAATGTGAAAAAGACCAGATATTCTGATATTGATTGAACTATAAATATTGCTCAGGACACCAGAGACAACTTCTTCACTTCTTTGAAACAGTGCCATTGAATCTTTTATGTTTCCCTATGGGGACCCTGATGGGAGCTCTTCATACTGCATAGGAGTATCGGATTAGATTGCTGTCCTGCGGTACTGAAAATGGGACCTGAACCCATCACCTCTGATTTAAAAGCAAAACTGTTGCCAACTGAGCCACAATTGAGACTTAATGTAAATAGCAACGGATAATTTATAGCAAAGGTGTCAATATATATGTAATTTAAATTCCATTTTCCAACACAGGGATCTCATAGCATTGACATTAACAAGTTGTGATGGGCTGATTCAGGATTTATCAAGCAGTGTGATGTGTCCTCAGGAGTGCAGAAATAGCCTTGCTAAACAGGGCATATCAAAAATTTGGAATGGCCAAATTCAACTGCGTATCTTAACCTACAAGGTCAGGGTCACAGCTAAGATACCCTTGTTATAAAAAGGTGACATACCAGGCACTGTGCCCACGTCTGTTTTCTCTCTATCTTCTCCATTCCCCATGTACTTTAACTCCAATCCAATATTTCACACCCATTGTTGAGCTGATGCCTGCAAAACTAATTCATCACTGGACTCTTCACCTCCACCAACTGCCTGCCATTCCCTTCAAATTAATCCTGTAAAAGAAGCATTTTCCTCAGCCTAATTGTTAATCAAAAGTGGCACTGTCTCCACCCATGTTAACTTGTTACTTTTAAACACAACGACCTCTGTATTTTCAATGTTTTAGCTTTCAGTTTAGATTTAACATAAGGCATATTTTCTCAACGGTGAGGCACAGAAATTTTGTGAGGGATCAAAGAGATATGGTTGTCTGCATGCATTGAAATCTGCAGTGAACAAATATAAAGAGTAATCAAACAAATGCTACTGGAATGTTGGCTTTTATTTCAAGGAAGTTTGCAAAACACAAGTGAGCAAGTTATGCTTCAGCCGTAGACAGCCACGATCTGATCCCATCTGTACTACAGGGATAAGCTCTGGGCACGACATCTCAGAATGGAGAGAGTGGTCTTAGAAGGAGTTCAGCAAAGATCCGCCAGCATACATCAGGGCTTAAAGAATTATATTTTGGAGAACGGTTCCATACACTTGGATTGTAGGCCTTTAATATTAGAAGCAGAAAAATAATGTTGACTCAACAGATTCAACAGGGTACATTTGGATGAGCGAATCCAGAAGGGAGGGGGTGACCTGGGCCAAGAATTCATGCAAAGAAAGTACATCACTGAGATAGCTTCCAAGTGTCTCAAACTCTAACGAGCTGCAAAAATATCTTGCAATACAGACTGTGGGAAGCGCAGCAGCCATTGATTACTGCCTTAATACTCAGAGGTATCAGAACACAATACTTGCCTGTAGGCCGGTTTGGAGCCACTGAAGTCAGGTTTTACGGAGAGAACTCCATTGTTGTCCACTTTAATGGTGCACAATACATACTCATCCTCACGCTTACCCAGCCTGGGCAAACAGAACAAAATTAATTATTAAAACTGAAATCAATGTCACCAACTTCAGTCTGGAAAGATTTTGACTCAAAAATGGAATATTTACTTTCCATATGGCCCCAAGTCTCCCATAATATACATGGTTTGCACAGGGTTATTCAAGACATGATTATTCCTCACAAACTCCTCAGTTGGCTCCCAGGTGATGATCCGTGACCTTGGAATCTTCCCTTCCCTAAATGTCAGTATAAAAATATAACGTCAATGTAAAGGCATTACGGTTTGTTTCCCACATCAAGAGCATGATCCAGGTTCAATTCCTAATTTACATTAAGGTAGCTAGTCCCACCCACATATAGAAAATTGAAATCTCCGCTCTCTGGAACAAACATGCAATGAGTTACATACTAGCTTTTCATAGCCAGAAATGGTTCCAAAAAAGTGGAGGTTAAGGCCTTATCTGGATTATAGGAAGTCCAATAAGAAATGATCTTGGGCTCTTTTATTTCAGTTCTTAGTACACATGAGCTTATAATATTACCTGATTTGCTAGGTTCCTAGCTTTGTACGAGTTTGGCAATTCGAGAATATTCATCACTTGTACTTTGCAGATGGTGGGCAGGCTTTGGGGAATCAGGTGGTGAATTACTTGCTGCATGATTCCTAACCTCTGACTCGCTCTTGTAGCTACAGTATTTGTGTGGCTAATTCCAATTGAATTTCTGATCAAAGTTAACCCCAAGGATGCTGGTAGTGGGCGATTCAGTGATGGGAGTGCCAATAAATGTCAAGGAGTGGTGTTTAGATTCCTCCTTGTTGGATGTGGTCATTGCTTGGCACGTGTAGAATGAATGTTACTTGCTACTTGTCAACCCAAGCCTCACCATTGCCTGGATCTTGTGGCATTTGTGTGTAGACTGCTTCAGTATGTGAGAAGTTGCAAATGGTGCTGAAAATTGTGAAATCAGTGAATGTTGCCACTTCTGATCTTGTGATGGAGGGACTGTCAGTAGTGAAACAGCTGAAGATGATTGGGCCAAGAACACTGCTCTGAACACCTCCTGCTGAGATGTCCTGGAACTGAGATGATTGATCTCCAACAACCACAACCATCTTCCTTTGTGCTGTGTATGATTCTCTCCAGCAGGGAGATTTCCCCTTGATTCACTACACAAGTGTTATATTGTTTGCATTCATATTTTCTGAGAGTGCAATTTTTTTTTCTTTATTCACCAATGGGATGAGGGCATCATTGGCTAGGCAGCATTTACTGCCCATTCCTAATTGCCCAGAGAGCAGTTCAGAGTCAACCACATTGCTGTGGGTCTGGAGTCACACATAGGCCAGTTGGCTTTTTCCTTCTCTAAAGGACATTAGTGAACCAGATGGGTTTTTCTGACAATCGACAATGGATTCATGGTCATCATTAGATTCTTAATTCCAAATATTTTATTGAATTAAAATTCCACCATCTGCTGTGGTAGGATTCGAACCCAGATCTCCAAAATGTTATCTGGGTCTCTGGATTAACAGTCCAGCGATAATACCACTAGGCCATTGCCTCCCTATGTTTCAAAACCACTCCACTTCCACTGACCTCTGACTTGCTCTTGTAGCTACAGTATTTGTGTGGCTAATTCCAATTGAGTTTCTGATCAAAGTTAACCCCCAGGATGCTGGTAGTGGGCGATCCAGTGATGGGAGTGCCATTAAATGTCAAGGAGTGGTGTTTAGATTCTTCCTTGTTGGATGTGGTCAGATCCGAATAAAACCTCAAAACAACTGGAGTAAAATGCTGAGCATTTTACAGAAATGGCACACAGTACTCCATATTTTAAGACATGCATTTTCCTAGGGTGGAGGTAGCTATTACAAGGGGGCATAGTTTTTAAAGTGAGTGGAGGTAGATACAAAGGAGACGTCAGATGTAGGTTCTTTACTCGGAGAGTGGTAGGGGCGTGGAATGCATTGCCGGAGAGGGTAGTGGAGTCGGCCTCATTAGGGGCATTTAAGCAGCTATTAGATAGGCATATGGATGATAGCATAAAGGTATGGATGGAGGTTAGATAGACTTTAGGTTTAGGGTAAAAGTTCGGCGCAATATCGTGGGCCGCAGGGCCTGAACTGTTCTATGTTCTAGATATTTAAATTGTATATGTTTAGAACAAAAACCTCAACATTTCCACTGCTTTATCAAATAAATACTTGCCATCTCTTCACTTACATCATTCTGCGCTCCTGCCTCCTCCGCCGAACGTGAGACATCCTTTCCGCCAGATATGATGGAGTCTCCTTTGCTGATGTGGTTGTAGACTGAGAATACTGAAAAACAGGATACACATTTACTACCAACAGCTGGCACAACTTCAGTTCATTCAGTATTTACATACTTCTGTAACCAGTGTCACAATATCACGTGGAGAATGCTATAACAGCCACCAGCTTCTCTATTTCTTAGCCAGCCACAATACCTGGTGTAGAATGTTAAAAGGAAAGGTTTCTACCGATCTCTTTGGGTCGATGACCTGCTTGCTCTAGTATTAAAAGGCCGATGGAAGCAGATTCAATAGTAACTTTCAAAGCGAATGAGATACATGCTTGAAAAGCAAAAAAACTCTCAGAAGCAGGGGTGTATGAGTAATTGGATAATTCCTTTAAAGAGCTGGGCAGACACAATGAGCTGAATGGGTTTCTTCTAGACTGTGTCAATCTACCATTCTCCTGTATGTATTCAACGTACAACATTCTAGATATGAATCACAGCAGCTGATCTTAGAAATTTATCTCAGAATACTGGGATCAAAAAGAAGAAAAAAATAGCTAATATCTCCTGCTGGTAGTTGAGTGTAAATTCCATGCTAGAAATGTACTGGCCTTGACTTCAACGGCCCTGGATAAATATCACACCAACACTTTAAAGTTTTGGCACAGATCTGTAGCTCAGGTAGTGGATGAGGTTGTTGACTTGCTTGCGGAGCTGGCTTGTTCTCGTTCAGACGTTTCGTTGCTGTGCTAGGTGACATCATCAGTGGAGCCTCCAACGAAGCAATGTTATTCTACTCCGCTTGGAATTTATACTGTCCGGTCCATTACGGTGGGAGCTATCATTTCCGGTTTTGATCTGTATGGGTTTGTATACGGGGTCCAATTCTATATACATCGCACAGACAGGAAGGAAACTAACCATCAGAATACATGAACATCAGCCAGCAGCAAAACGGTACAACAAACTTTCCTTAATATTAGTACATTCAGGCAATGAAGGCCATCAATTTAACTGGGACAAGGTAACCATAGTAGCCCAAGCCAACATAGACACACGGGAATTAGAGGCATGGTTCTCCACCAATACTACAATCAACAAACATATAGATTTGGACCCCATATACAAATCCATACAGATCAAAACCAGAAATGACAGTTCATCGGAGGCTCCACTGATGATGTCACCTAGCATAGTGACAAAATGTCTGAACAAACACAAGCCAACTCGGCCAGCAAGTCAACAACCTCATCATACCAACAAATTATGAAGGCTTACACATCAAAAAAAAACACTTGGCTAATGCATTAGAAATGGAAGAAGTGTTTCTGTAAGAAGTGCAGAAAACAGCAACACATCTCTGCATGCAAAAGAATGAAAAGTGGTGCTTATCTTCCTATTAAAATCAGTATGTCCCATCACCTTTCCAATAAATAGACTTAAATTGGCAATACCAATAGGAGTTTTGGTGTTAACTATATTACGAAGTTGTGAAGAGTACGCATGAATTAGAAGGCAGGAAGCTAAAATATGTTTGTAAAAATAATGAGGAAGAAAGAGTGTTTTTCTAAACTTGGAGATTTAAACAGAGAATGTCTGCAAGCAGCAGCAGCACAGAGAGTTCATGAATTGAAAGTGTGTATCAAAGGGTTATACTATTAGCAGGTAAAGTTGCATTTTCCTGCTCCTATGATGCTGCTTGACCTGCTGTGTTCATCCAGCCCCATGCTTGTTATCTCTTTTTACCAAGAACGACAGGTTTTTGAATTTAGCCATTTAAACCAGGCCCTAGGTACTGAAAGCCAACTGAATTTAAATCTGATGGTGATGACAACCTGGGATCAATCCTAGTTTAAGAAATGACAGTTCATCAAGGGTATAAAAAAAATGGCATTTAGAAAATCAGCAGAGAGCCAACTACCAACTGAAACGAAAGCAAATCTGCCACCTGAGACATAAACTTGCTTTCACACAAAATTATTAAGCTCTCTAAAAAGCCCCAAAGGTACCACGGCATTTTTAGTTCAAAGTCCTCACCGAAGAAATTAGAACAGCAGAAAGAGAAAACACTCCTGACCGATGATCAACAGAGACAACGGAACTTTCCAGAAGATACATTCATGTGAACTTGGAGAGATTAAAGTTTTAACTTATGAGC
>JAHRHZ010000095.1:2056429-2125712 GCA_024137785.1 Ginglymostoma cirratum | reverse complement strand
AGCTCAGCAGGTCTGGCAGCATCTGTGAAGGAAAAAACAGAGTTAACATTTCGGGTCCGGTGATTGTTCCTCAGAACCCTTCCTGTTCTGAAGAAGGGCCATCGGACCTGAAATGTTAACTCTGTTTTTTCCTTCACAGGTGCTGCCAGACCTGCTGAGCTTTTCCAGCAACTTTGTTTTTGTTCCTGATTCACAGCATCCGCAGTTCCTTCGGTTTTTATTAAGTTTTAATTTATTGTTGTCTTATTAATTAAGTTTATATAAGTGGGACCTGTGTTTATTTGAACAGCATTCCAGTATAATTTAGTTCAGTTGGGGAATTGTTAGTACTTGGGAGGAATTGTTTGGTTTGTTAGTAATTCTGTTAATTTGCTCATTGTTAAAACTAAATAAATAAATTGTTACTTGTCATTTATACAGTAGATCAGGGATTTTCTTTCTTTTAACCACTCTTGACAGATTATGAGGGGAAAGGCGAGCATCCCTGGGTATTTCAGGGGTAATTGTTAGAAGGGACTCCTGTCATAACAGATTGGGGTTTGTGTTTTGGCTTAATTATTAGAGGAGCTCAACTCCCCCTTTATAACAACTACAGGCACACCTTGTCATATTGTAATATTTAAAGTAGATTTTTCCCTCTATGTAAAACTACCTGTATTAGAATACATTTTTCAGCATGGGGGTTGAGGGGAGGGGGTAGAAGAAATAGGAAGAAGAATCCTGTGCAAACAACATGTTCGATAATGAAAGTAATTGCAGAGGAGAGCAAAGGTCAGGTCAAGGCAAGGAACAAGAGTAACATTTCAAAGGTCAAAAAACAAATAGTTATCAACTATAAGGAAAGAACTGTAACAACAGTTAAATCCTTTATATACAATGCACTTTACTGCACTACGTAAAATGGGCCAACTGGAGGCAGTAATCTCCAGCAATCACAAAAAATGGCTACACGAAGAACAGATATAACAACTAAACACTACAGACAATAACATAATAAGAAAGGATAGGGAGGATGAAGGTATGAGGTATAACTAATTAGACAGATTCATTACAGAAAACAATGACAGAAGAAACAAAATCCACATGGTTTGAAATAGAAGATAAACAGACTACATATGGTGAAAGGGACAGACCATCAAATAGTGGAAAATAAGTGGAGGATGAAAGTGTGCGAAACGAAGACTTAGGAGACAGACTATGGTCCAGTATATGTTGCACGAGTCTGAGGAACTGGACAAGGTGTGAAAACGTCTGATCTCCCTCCTTTACGAAAGACATTGTTGAACTTGTAAATCTTTTCTGCACCCTTCCAAGGATTTTGCCGGGGTTGAGAGTTTGAGCTGTAAAGGAGAGGCTGAATAGGCTGGGATTATTTTCCCCTGGAGCATCAGAGGTTGAAAGATGGTCTTATAGTGGTTTATACAATTATGACAGGCACGGATGGGATGAATAGCCAAGGGAGTCCAAAACTGGAGGCATAGGTTTAAGGTGAGAGGGGCAAGATATAAAACAAATGCAAGGAGCAACCTTTTCATGCAGAGGATGGTGCACGCATGGAATGAGCTGCCTAATGAAGTTGTGAAGGCTGGTACAATAACAACATTTAAAAGGCATCTGGATGGGTAAATGAATGGGAAGGCTTTAAAGGGAAATGGGTCAAATGCTGGCACATGACACTAGACCAATTTAGGATATCTGGTTGGCATGGACAAGTTGGACTGAAGGGTCTGTTTCCATGCTGTACAACTCTAGGACTCTACTTAATTATCAAGTGGCATTTTAATTGAACTCAAACAAACAAGAGGAAGCACCAAAGTTGGAACAGGAAATGGAGTTGTTTATTAAAACTTTTTTTTCAGAACTCCTCTCTAACTGAGAAAAAGTTTCACCATGAGGGAAGCATTGCTGTATCCAGTAATAAATTAACCAGAAACGATAACAAAAGGGCATGGAAATATCTAATCAATTGCTTTCTTAAGGCTTAATGATGTTACAATGACTGAGCACAGAAGACAAAGAACAAAATAAGGAATTATGAAAAACAAAGCTAATTTAAAGGAGATGAAGTGGAACCTAGTAAAATAAATGGATTTAAAAGAACCTTCAAGTAGTATTGGAGCTGCAGAGGTCAATATAGAACCCAGTTTAAATAAACTACACCAAAAAGCAGACATGAACTAGCCAGAACAGATATACAATGCGTGAAGAGAGAACTAAAAGGAAAAAGAAAACGACATATTCAACGTACATAGACAAAGCATAGGAAGACAATGGTGTGAAGGAATGCAAGTTCCAACAATTTATGGACAGCAACATCCCTCTTGATCCTTTCCCCATCCAGCTCCTCTGACTCCATCTTTCTCCTAATCCCATCGCTTGTTGTGTATTCCCTATATTTAGTTTCCGCTCTCCTATGCTGAATAATCTGCACTCTGTACAAGACTCAGTTTTATCTCTTTACACCTCTACCTTAATGAATTTCTGGAGCGGCAAAACGTGAAACCCTTCTTCAGTCACCTTTGGCTCCACTCCTATTTCTTCGGCCAGGAGTCCTGTCCTCAAATCCACAGACCCTTTCACCTGTCTCCAATACTCTCCCTCCACCTGGCCTCCTCCCTCTGATCTCTTACCCACCCTTGATCGCATCATCAAGAATTGTCAGTGATAACGACTACCTTAAGTATCTCTGCTGACTACCTCTGAACTTGCTGTACTGAGTTCTCTGAGGTCTAACCCTCACTTTGTTAATAAACCTGCTGACAAGGATAGTGCAGTTGTCATCTGGCATACAGTCTTCTATGTGGCAGAGGCTGAATGTCAACCATCTGAACTTCTTCCTATCTCCCCTAGACTGTGAGCCCACAAATGAACATCAAGTCATTATTTCCAAATTGTCAATGGCCTCATCGCCTTTAGAGATCGTTCCTTCACAGCAGCCACCTCATAGGAAATATTTTATGCTAGGTTGGGCTACTATGTTCTTTCCGAAATCCAGAAACAGAACTGCTCTTCCAGAGCCATCATTCCAGTCTATTCCGGCACCCCAGTTTATTTCATCCCACCTTGACTCTCTTTTTCTACCCTGGTCCAATCTCTTCCCAATTATATTTGCGATTCTTCTGATGCCCTTTGGCATCTCAACAATTTGCAGTTTTCTGGCCTGAACCAACGTCTCTTCATTATGGATACCTAATCCCCCTATACCTCCACCCCTCACCAAGACAGTCTGAGGGACCTCCACTTATTTCTTAAATGAAGGCCTCACCAGTTCACATCCAAGTATAGCCTCTTCTCTCACCAAACAATTTCTCCTTTAATTTGTCTCATTTCTTCCAGTTAAATGGGTAGTTAATCTGGATGGGTCTTAGTTTTGCCTGTCTTTTAGTAGAACTTGCAGAATTTTTCTTGTTCATTCCTACTCAGGTTCCCTCCCACAACACTTTTTTAAATTTATTTGTGGAATGTGGATTTCGCTGGCTGGCCAGCATTTCTTCCCATCCTTAGTTGCTCTTGAGAAGGTGGTGGTGAGCTGCCTTCTTGAACTGTTGTAGTCCACCTGCTGTGGATTGACCCATGATGCCATTAGGGAGAGAATTCCAACATTTTGACCCAGCGACAGTAAAGGAATGGCGAGTGGCTTGGAGGGAACTTGAAGGTGGTAGCATTCCCATATGTCTGCTGCCCTTGACCTTCTAGATGGAAGTGGTCTTGGGTTTGGAAGGTGCTGTCTGAGGATCTTTGGTGAATTTCTGCACTGCATCTTGTAGATAGTACACACTGCTGCTACTGAGCATTGGTGGTGGAGGGACTGGATGCTTGTGGATGTAAGGCCAATCAAGCAGGCTGCTTTGTCCTGGACACTGTCAAGCTTTGAGAGTGTTGTTGGGGCTGCCCTCATCCAGGCAAGTGGGAAGTATTCCATCATACTCCTAACTTGTGCCTTGTAGATGGTGGACAGGCTTTGACAAGTCAGGAGGTGAGTTAGTCGCTGCAGTATTCCTAGCGTTTGCAGCCACTGTTTTTATGTGGTGAATCCAGTTGAGTTTCTAGTCAATGATAATGCCCAGGATGTTGATAGTGGGGGAATTCAGTGATGGTAACACCATTGAATGTCAAGGGGTGGTGGTTAGATTGTCTGTTACTGGTGATGGTCATAGCCTGGCATGTGCACGGTGCAAATGTCACTTGCCACTTGTCAGCCCAGGCCTGGATATTGTCCACATCTTGTTGCATTTGAACATGGACTGCTTCAGTATCTGAGGAGTCATGAATGGTGCTGAACACTGTAATCGTCAGCGAACATCCCCACTTCTGGCCTTATGATGAAGGGAAGGTCATTGATGAAGCAGCTGAAGATGGTTGGGCCTAGGACACTACCCTGAGTAACTCCTGCAGAGAGCAGAGTTGTCCTGGAGCAGAGATGATTGGCCTCCAATAATCATGACCATCTTCCTATGTGTCAGGTATGACTCCAACCACCAGAGAGTTTGCCCCCAATACCCATTGATTCCAGTTTTGCTAGGGCTTCTTGATGCCACACTCGGTCAAATGCAGCCTCGATGTCAAGGACTGTCACTCTCACCTCTCTTCTGGAATTCGACTCTTTTGTCCATGTTTGAAACAAGGTTGTAATGTGGTCAGGAGCTGAGTGGCCCTGGCAGAACCCAAGCTGGGCATCACTGGAGAGGTGCTGCTTGATAGCTCTGTTGATGACACCTTCCATCACTTTACTGATGACCAAGAGTAGACTGATGGGAGAATAATTGGCAGGGCTGGATTTGTCCTACTTTTTGTGTACAGGACATACTTAGGCAATTTTCCACACTGCCGGGTAGATACCAGTGTTGTGACTGTACCTGAACACCTTTCTCTGGTACATCAAAGACTGTATCATTTCTACTTCCTGCTTTCATCTGCAATTAGAAAACAAATCAATTTTGCTTCAAATTTTCATCCTTTTCTCACCTTTATCTGGTTGATCTCTACTCTTTCCTCCCGTTCTTTGACTTCTGTGTTTTCATACACATGAAAGTGCAGTCAGCTAATAGTCATGACAAACCCACCACTACTACAGTTACCTCGATTCCACATTCTCACACTGTGCTTCCTATCTAAAGAATCCATTCTATTCCATTCTCCCAGCTTCCCAATCTCCATCGCATCTATTCCAATGATGTCATTATGATTCTGGCATATTTTCCTTTTTTCTCAACCAAGGACTCCATCGCTCTTCCATTCTGAAGTCAAATTGAATCAAAACATTAACTTGTTTCTCCTACTATAGATGTTGTCCAACCTACTGGGTTTTTCCAGCACACTCAGTTTTCTTTCAGATTTCCACTTTCTGCAGTATTTTGCTTTTGTTATAAGATCATCAACATGCCCTTTTAAGTGAGATAGGTTCAGAGAAGGTTCATGTGGTTTACAACACCAGGATTGTTGCACCAAATAGCCTGTTTGTCTGTAAGTTAGGAATTTACTTTAATGGGTCCGTGGATCCTTAGAATGTTTCAAGGGGTCCAACAAAACGATGATTCTACTTGACACTTCTCTCTATCCAGCACCGCTTCTTACCACTGACTGAGGTAATGTCCTTTCAGCACTTCTTTAAAATGGCAGGACAAAGAAGCAGAAAAACATCATATTGCAAATACTCAGAATTCAATGCTCCATCACTAAATCTCATCAGAAGTCAAAGGGTTCTCAGTCTGCTATTATTAAAGTGCCAGCTCCTGCAGTCTAAGCCTGGGCTGCTGTCAGTGCAGCTGCAACATGTCCAGAGATAGCACGAGTGGTCAGGGTCTCTCACCTTTACCCAAGTGAATGAGAAGTTTGTACAGATCCTCCACATCAATTATAACAACAGAAACATAACTATGTTCAGTAAAGTTCTGACCTCAGCCTTACGGCAGCAGAGAGCCAAACCTGCAGGAACTGTTACTGCTCCTGAAGCTCCCAACAAGGGAGGCAATGGCCTAGTGGTATAACGTTCTGGGGACCCAGGTTCGAATCTCACCATGGCAGATGGTGGAATTTGAATTCAATATATATCTGGAATTAATAATCTAACAACGATCATGAATCCATTGTTGATTGTTGGAAAAACCCATCTGGTTCACTAATGTCATTTAGAGAAGGTAACTGTCACCCCTACCTGATCTGGCCTACTTGTGACTCCAGATCCATAGCAATGTGGTAGACTGTTAACTGCCCTCTGGGCAATTAGGGATGGGCAATATATGCTGCCTAGCCAGCAACACCCTTATCCCAATAAGGAATAAAGAAAAAAAAACAAGAGACTAAAAGAAAGAATGGAATCATCTGTGTGAAGTACCTAATGGCACATGTAGGAATTAGCCCTACAATTGGAAATCATTAATACTGACGGTGGGGGGAGATCAACTGTCAAGCTGATCTTCGTGTTGTGCACCTTTTGGGACACTACCATATTCTGTTTCTGTTATTTACTCATAGGACGTGGGTGTCACTAGCTGGCTAGCACTTATTACCCATCTCTAGCTGCCCATGAACTGCTTGTTAGGACATTTCAAAGGGCAGTCATGAGTCAACCACATTGCATCTGGGTGTGGAGTCACACGCAGGTCCTACATGGTGAGGTTGGCAGATTTCCTTTCCCAAATGACATTTTACAATTGCAAAGTAAGTTGCCATCTTCTTATACTATGACTGATTCTCCAGAACAATCCAATTCCACTCCTGAGTCACAAACTTTCCAGTAGCAAAACAAAAATCAACAAATCCCTCTGGGAAATCACATATCTTTTTGTAACTTCATTGAAGGTGGTGAGTATCTGATGATATGTTTGTAGGTCTCTGTTTATGTGGTGTGTAGGTTTAGAAATATGTAGCTTTTTGTTGAATATTATGTATAATTTTCTGTTAAAAGCTGGAAAAAATTCCTTGGCATATTTTCCTGTTCTGCTACAGAAATTTTATAGTGTACCAGAATTGGTCTTCAGCCTGTTCATTAATGTCATGGGACTTCCACTTTTAAGGCTGACTACAAGTCTAGACCTCTGAATTACTAAATCGGCAACATAACCACTATGTTGCTGTGCACAAAACTGTAATGACCACTCTCAAAACTTTTAGGTAAATTGATGTGCAACTCTTACAGCCCCAGCAATATGCTGCAATGAAGACTTTCCACTTGTACAACCAGGGGATCTGCACCATTCCAGAAATATTGATCCAATATTAACAGTTCTATCAGCAATATTTAACAGTAGAAAGACACCTTTTAAAATTTTCTCTAAAATTTAATATTCATTTTCCATTACATCAAAATAGAACAGCAACTGCACAATGCTTGCAAAATGTAGGATCATGTTATGCATCTCAAATTACAACATCTGGTGACATTTTTCTGTTATTCTAACATCAGCAAGCTTGTTAATAATTCTGTAGCTTACTATTTATACCAACAGTAATTGTCAGAAATTTTCCAATAACCAATCACCATTAAATGCATAAAAATAATATTCCCATTCATAAGGAACAAGGTCTTGATTACAAAGTAGTTTTTGGCACAAAGAAGCAAAGTATTTGGGAGAAGACCCCAAAAAAAGTTGGAGTCAGTTGAGGCAGACACTATAGTTGAAGCCTGATGCAAAATATAACTCACTAAATTGTAGTTTTTTTGTTTACTCCTGAGGTTCATTTTCATCCATATTCAATTCTCTTTCTGACAAGTTGGTGTGGCTCAATACTCAAGATCATGTCTACCCTAAGTTAATCAACCACAATACATTGTTTTGCTCATTCTAGAGACATTTTCCAATTACAAGAAAGCACAGCAGCGTTTATTCTTCAGTTAAACAATTGTATGTCACAAGCAGGATATCAGGTTGCACTTCCAATTCCCCTCCTCAAACTTTTTCACTTTCTTTTATTCAATTTTCAGTACCTGAGGAACAGACACTATCAGATGTTTACAATGAGTACTATGGAGGCAGTATTATCTGGTTTTGAAGTTCCACAAAAGCATAGAGCTTTCATTAACTGAAAGATCAGGATTTGTCTGCTTTAAGCAATTCAAATTGATCCTGGTCTGATGAATTGTTGATCACTTTTAATATAAAAAAAAATAGAAATTACTGAATTTCAGTACCTCTTCCAAGTTGGTATACCGATCAAAGTCAGTATAGGTAAAGATTCTGAAGTTCTTCCTCTCTTCTGTTTCCTCCAGAGACAGGATTTCATTGCGGTACTGAAAGTCCAAAGGACTCTGACAGGCATGTTCGTTCTTGAACAGATCAATTTCAAACTAGAAACGAAAGAAGATATTCTGTAATACTCTTAAGGGAGGCGACAGCCTAGTGGTATTGTTGCTGAAATGCTGATCCAGAGATCCAGGTAGCTTACTGGGGAACTGGGTCTGAATCCAGTAAAAGTCTGGAATTATAGGTCTAATGATGACCACAAAACCATTGCTGATTGTCAGAAAAACCCACCTGGTTCACTAATGCCCTTTAGGGAAGGAAAGTGCCTTCATTACCTGCTCTGGCCAATATGTGAACTCAGCTGCTCCCTGGGATGGACAATAAATGCTGACCTACCCAACAATGCCCTCACCTCATGTTTGAATAAAGAGAAAAAAAATACATTCTTTTCAAATCATCAAACTCTGTAAGCTCTCTGCAGGCATACAAATAGAAAAATGGTGGTGAGAAGAGAAGTGGAACTGATTAGAGACCAAATAGGGGATTGACACAGAGATAGGGGCATAGCTGACGTATTAAATAAACACTTTGCACCTGACTTTGTGAAGGACGAAGATGCAGACCATGATGAAACATGTGGTTCAGACTCATGAACAACTTAAAATTGATACGGGGGAGGAACTGGATAGCCTGTCTACTTAAAAGTTGACAAGACATCAGGACCAAATGCGGTGCATCCAAGGATACAAAAGGAAGTGAGAGTGGATACTTTGGATACACTGGCCACAATTTTTCAATCTTCCTAAGACTCAGGAGTCATACCAAAGGATTAGAGAATTGCCAAAGTTACATATACCTTTATTCATAAAAGGGTGTACAAGTATAAGACCAACAACTAAATAAGAACATAAGAACTAGGAGCAGGAGTAGGCCATCTGGCCCCTCGAGCCCACCCCGCCATTCAATAAGATCATGGCTGATCTTTTTGAGACTCAGCTTCACTTACCCGCCCGCACACCACAACCCTTAATTCCTTTACTGTTCAAAAATTTATCTAGCCTTGCCTTAAAAACACTCAGCGAGGTAGCTTCAACCGCCTCACTGGGCAGGGAATTCCACAGATTCACAACCCTTTGGGTGAAGAAGTTCTTCCTGACCTCAGTCCTACATGTGCTTCCCTTTATTTTGAGGCGATGCCCTCTAGTCCTAGTTTCACCTGCTAGCGGAAACAACCTCCCTGCCTCCACCTTATCTATTCCCTTCATAATCTTCTATGTTTCTTTAAGATCTCCCCTCATTCTTCTGAATTCCAATGAGTATAATCCCAGTCTACTCAGTCTCTCTTCGTAATCCAGCCCTCTCAACTCTGGAATCAACCGAGTGAATCTCCTCTGCACCCACTCCAGCACTAGTATATCCCTTCTCAAGTAAGGAGGCCAAAACTGCACACAGTACTCCAGGTGTGGCCTCACCAGGACTCTATACAGCTGCAACATAGCCTCCCTGTTTTTAAACTCCAGCCCTCCAGCAATGACAGGCAAAATTCCACTTGCCTTTTTAATTACTTGCTGCACCTGCAACCCTAAATATCAGTCAGTTTAACCTCAGTGCTGAGAAAACTTTTAGAAAATGACAATTCAGGATAAAACTAACAGACAAATATGAGTTCAGTAAGGAAAGCTCATGATTTTTGATGAGGTAACAGGTTGATGACAGTAATGTTGCTAATGTGGTGTACATGGACTTCCAACAGACATTTGATAATATGCCTCAGAACAGATGTGAGCAAACTGGAGTTCATGGACTGTACAACCACGGATGAGATTGGCTGAATCGCATTAACTATTTACCTTCTCAGAACATAGGTATGTTAAAAGTGTGATTCCGCAGGAATCAGTGTTACAACCCTTGGCCTCCTTGCTAATGTTACTGACTTGGATCTCCTTGTACAGGACACAACTTACAGATTTATAGATACAAAACTTAGAAGCATGACAAAAAAAATACAAGGATAGTGTAGAATGTGTTGGAAGTTGTGGATGAAAAGCAGATGAAATTTAATGCAGAGAAGTTGGATTTGATTTGATTTGATTTATTATTGTCATATATATCAAGATACACAGTGAAAAGTACGGTTGTGTGTGCTATCCAGACCAATCATACTTTACATAAGTATGTCAGGGTAATAGAACAGAATGCAGATACAGTGTTATAACTACAGAGAAAGGTGCAGAGAAAGATAAAATTGAAATTTAAAGAGAGAAGAATAAAAATAAAAGATGCGAGGGGATATTCTGTTGGGGACAGCTCGCAGAGAGTCGCTATGCTCCAGCATCATTTTGAAGTTTGGCTTTTCACTTGGGTAGGCCAAAAAGGGGAGACAATATAAAGTAAATAGTACAAATCTAAAAGTGAAGCTTAGAATCATACGTGCAGAAGAGACCGCGTGGCCCATTGAGTCTTCAATGACAGATGAGAAACACTTGACCTTCAATCTAATACCATTCCAAGCATCATATCCCTCACAATCTTGTACACCTCAATCATTTTGCCCCTCAGTTTTCTCTGATCCAACAAAAACAAATCAAGCCTATCCACTCTTCCCTCGTAACTTCAATTTTCCACCTCGGGCAGCATTCGCTTCAATGCAATCTCAGCCTTCCTGTAATGTGCTGACCAGATCTGCACACAGTACCCTAGTTGTGACCTCACTAAAGTTAAATACAACTCCAACATAACTTCCACATTTTTGTAATGTATACCTTGATTGATAAAGGCAAGTGTCCCATGTGCCTTTTTCACCACTCAAATATACCCTTTCACATTCAGAGATCTATGGACAAAGGCTTTAAGGTCACTTTGTTCCACAGAGCTTCTTATTGTCATGCGGTACATTGAATACTTCCATGTCAAATTACTCCTTCCAAAGTGTATCATTTCACACTTTTCAGGGTTAAATTTCATCCAACACTTATCTGCCCATTTGACCATCCCGTTTACATCTTCTTGGAGCCTAAAGAGCCCCCAACCTCACTGTTAGACACCCAACCAAACTTTGTGTCATCTGCAAATTTACTAATCTAGCCCCCACACAGTCATCTATGTCATTTATATAAATGATAAATAATAAATAATAGGGGACGCAGCAGAGATTCCTGTGGTACGCCACTAGACACTGGCTACAGTCACTAAAACAGCCTTCAGCCATGACCCTCTATCTCTTACAACTGAGCACATGTTGAATCCACTTCATCAAATTATCCTGCATCCCATGTGCATTTGCCTTCTTTATAAGTCACCTATGCAGGACCTTGTCAAAAGCTTTGCTGAAAAAGGCGTAAAGGCAGACATGTCTGGATGGGAGCACTTAGTAATACATATGGCCACTTAGGTTTTGTCAACAGATGCACAGAGTAAAAAAGCAAACAATTTATGGTACACCTGTACAAAATACAGGTTTTGCCTGAACTGGAGTATTTCCATCAAGTTCTGGGCATCACGCTTTACGAAGGATTTGAAGAATTTGGAGATGATGCAATAAGACTCAGAAAAATAGTTCTCGGGTTGAGAAACTTCAATTACATAGAAAAATTGAAATTGACATTAATCACATTAGAGAACAAATGGCCAAGATGAAAATGTTCAAAATCATGAGGAGTGTGGACACAGTAGAAAATCAGCACAGACACAATCGGCTTAATGGCCTCCTTCTGTGGTACAACTACTCCAATGATTCTATGATTTGCGCTGCCTCTCCAACCCCTCAGCGTTCAGCATTTCCTGCACTGAGCGACTGCTCAGTGTTGCTGCCTGGCTCGATATTCAAATTTGTGCAAGTAGAACGGCTTGCTTCCCATTTAGTCAGTGGAGGAGAAGTGGTACCTAACAAATTTTTAGCACGAGGTAAAAAACTTCATCTTTAGTTCCCAATGACTTCAGAGATAAGGTTACAGACCACCTATAGAATAGTCTGAGGCCGCTCAGTCTGCTCTAAACCACATCGTCATTATTGTGTCCCACAATCCTGAATTTACCAATTTAGTCTTAAACTAATGACAGCTTTATGATTTCAATTTAGTTAAATGAGATTGTTTAATTTTGTGGACCCGATGTCAGCACAGGGCTACTTCTAATCTACAACTTACGGTTTTTTGTTATAAAAAATATTGTAAAGCCAAGATATAAATTGAAGTATCTGTCCCAAACAATACCCTTCCTCCTTAACAGAAAACTTTTAACTCAGAACAACAGTGATTGATTTTGCAGTAAAGTGACAAATGACTTACCTGGCTGAATAGCTTTTCCTGCCAACCCACCACAACCTCCTCTTGGTCATGCGTCCGATACCCATCTAAAAAAAAAGGAAAGAAACGACAAATACAGTTGCAGTCTGAAAAAGGACAAAATTAGGGAATACATTGACATAGTTAAGGATAGAGTCAGAGAACATCTCAGTACAGGTAAGGAGACAACAGGGGTTTCTCTCTGTATGTGGACTGGGGAGAATCAGTTAGCCCAGTCAGTTGTATGGCTGATTTATGACAGCAATAATGTGGGTTATAGGGTCATAGAGATATCAAGCATAGAAACAGACTCTTCAGTCCAACTCATCCATGCCAATCAGATATACTAAATTAATCTAGTCCCATTTTTCAGTATTTGGCCCATATCCCTCAATACCCTTCCTATTCATATACCCATCCAGATGTCTTTTAAATCTTCTAATTGTACCAGACTCATCCACTTCCTCTGGCAGCTCATTCCATAATAGCACCACCCTCTGTGTGAAAAAGTTGCCCCTTTCAAATTAAACCTATGCCCTCTAATTTTGGACTTCCCCACCCTGGGGAAAAGACCTCGTCTATTTACCCTACCCATACCCCTCATGATTTTATAAACCTCGATAAGGTCTCCCCTCAGCCTCCGATGCTTCAGAGAAAATAGTGTGAGACTGTTCAGCCTCTCCCTATAGTTCAAACCCTCCAACACTGGCAAAATCCTTGTAAATCTTTTCTGAACCCTTTCAAGTTTCATAACATCCTTTCTGTAGCAGGGAGATCACAATTACATGCAGTATTCCAGAAGTGACCTGACCAATGTCCTATGCAGCCACGACATGACCTCCCAACTCCTATCTTCAATGCACTGACCAATAAAGGAAAGCATACCAAATGCCTTCTTCACTATCCCATCTACCTGCAACTCCACTTTCAAGAAACAATTAACCTGCACACCAAGGTCTTTTTGTTCAGCAACACTCCCCAAGACCTTACCATTAAGTGTATAAGTGCTGCCCTGATTTGCCTTTCCAAAAGGCATCTCATATTTATCTAAATTAAACTCCACCTGCCACTCCTTGGCCCATTGGCCCATCTGATCAAGATCTCATTGTACTCGGAGGTAACCTTCCTCACTGTCCATTACACCTCCAATTTTGAAGTCATCTGCAAACTTACTTACCATACCTCCCATGTTCACAGCCAACTCATTTATATAAATGACAAAAAGCAACAGGCCCAGCACCGATCCTTGTCACACACCGCTGGTCATGGGCCTCCAGTCTGAAAAGCAACCATCCACAACCACTCTCTGTCTTCTACCTTTGAGCCAATTGTGTATCCAAATAGCTAGTTCTCCCTGTATTCTGGGTGATCTAATCTTGCTAACCAGTCTACCATGAGGAACCTTGTCGAATGCCTTATTGAAGACGGTAAAGATCACGTCCATTGCATTGCCCTCATCAATCCACTTTGTTACTTTTTCAAAAAACTCAATCAAGTTAGTGAGGTACGATTTCCCATGCACAAATTGGTGGTGGGGCGGCACAGTGGCGAGCACTGCTGTCTCACAGCGCCAGGGACCTGGGTTCAATTCCACCCTCGGACGACTGTGTGGAGTTCTCTCTGGGGGCTCCGGTTTCCTCCCACAGTCCAAAGATGTGCAGGTTAGGTGGATCGGCCATGTTAAATTGCCCAGTGTTCAGGGATGTGTAGATTAGGTGGGTTATAGTGGATGGGTCTGGGTGGTATGCTCTGAGGGTTGGTGTGGACTTATTGGGCCGAAGGGCCTGTTTCCACACTGTAGGGATTCTATGATCTATGATCAAAGCCATGTTGACTATCCCTAATCTGTCCTTACCTTTCCAAATATATGTAAATCCTGACCCTCTGGATTCCCTCCAACAACTTGCCCACCATCGATGCCAGGCTCACCGGTCAATAGATCCCTGGTTTT
Organism: Ginglymostoma cirratum; assembly: GCA_024137785.1. Lineage (NCBI taxonomy): Eukaryota > Metazoa > Chordata > Chondrichthyes > Orectolobiformes > Ginglymostomatidae > Ginglymostoma > Ginglymostoma cirratum. Next base: position 2,111,295 of record JAHRHZ010000095.1, on the reverse strand, counting down.
TCCTTACCACCTTGCTTAAACAGTGACACAACGTTAGCCAACTTCCAGTCTTCCGCCACCTCACCTGCGGCTATCGATGATACAAATATCTCAGCAAGGGGCCCAGCATTCACTTCCCTCGCTTTCCACAGAGTTCTAGGGTACACCTGATCAGGTCGCTGGGAATTACCCACCTTCATGCATTTTAAGACGTCCAGCACCTCCTCCTCTGTAATATGGGCATTTTTCAAAATGTCGCTTTTTTTCCCCTCACATTCTCTATCTTCCATATCCTTCTCCACAGTAAACACTGTGATGCAAAATACTTATTTAGCATCTCCGTCCATCTCTTGCAGTTCCAAACATAGGTGGTCTTGCTGATCTTTAAGGGGTCCTATTCTCTCCCTAGTTACCATTTTCTCCTTAATGTATTTGTAGAATCCCTTTGGATTCTCCTTCATCCTATTTGCCAAAGCTATTTCATGTCCTCTTTTTGCTCTCCTGATTTCCCTCTTAAGTATACTCCTAGTGCCTTTATATTCTTCGAGGGATTTACCCAATCTCTGCTGTCTATACCGGACACATCCTTCCTTCTTATTTTTAACCAATACGTCAATTTGTCTAGTCATTCAGCATTCCCTACACCTACCACCCTTTTTTTGCCCTTCATGCTAACAGGAACATACTGTCTCTGGACTCTTGCTATCTCATTTTTGAAGGCTTCTCATTTTCAGCCATCCCTTTACCTGCAAACATTCGCCCCCAATCAACTTTTGAAAGTTCTTAACTAATACCATAAAAATTGGCCTTCCTTCAATTTAGAACTTTAACTTTTCGATACGGTCTATCCTTTACCATCACTATTTTAAAACTAATAGAATTATGGTCACTGGCCACAAAGTACTCCTCCACTGACACCTCAGTCATCTGTCCCACCTTAGTTCCCAAGAGTAGGTCAAGTCTGGCACCTTCTCTAGTAGGTACATCCACATACTGAATCAGAAAATGTTCTTGTACACACTTAACAAATTCCTCTCCATCCAAGCCCTTGACACTACGACAGTCTCAGTCTACATTTGGGAAGTTAAAATCCCCCACATAACCACCTTATTACTCTTACAGATAACTGAGACCACCTTACAAATTTGTTTCTCAGTTTCCTGCTGACAATCAGCGAGGTCTATAATATAATCCCAATTAGGTGATCATCCCTCTCTTATTTCTCAGTTCCACCCAAATAACTTCCCTGGACGTATTCCCAGGAATATCCTCCCGAAGTACACTGAAATGTTATCCCTAACCAAAAACACCATTCCCCTCCTCTCTTGCCCCCGCTTTCTGTCCTTCCTGTAGCACCTATACCCTGGAATATTAAGCTGCCAGTCCTGTCCATCTCTGAGCCACATCTCTGTAATTGCTATGATATCCCAGTCCCATGCTCCCAACCATGCCAAGTCCATCCTCCTTACTTATTCGGCCTCTTGCATTGAAATAAATAGTTTAACTTATCAGTCCTACCTCGTTCTCTGCTTTGTTCCTGCCTACCCCGATTGCTTGACTTACTCCTTTTCCCAACTATACCAGTCTCAAACGGATCTCTTTCCTTACTATCTCCCTGGGTCCCCCAAAACCAACCCCCAACCCATCCACCCAACGGTTTAAATCCTGTTGAGCAGCTCTAGCAAATTTCCGCACCAGTATATCAGTCCCCCTCCAATTCATGTGCAATCTGTCCTTCGTCTACAGATCACTTCTTTCCCAGAAAACATTCAAATGATCCAAAAATGTGAATCCTTCTCCCCTGCACCAGATCCACATTCATCTGCTCTATCCTCCTATTCCTACCTTCACTAGCTCATGGCACTGGGAGTAATCCAGATATTGCTTCCCATGAGGACCTACCTTTTAACTTCCTGCCTAACTTCCTATATTCCCTCCTCAGAATTTCAACTTTTTCTCTTCCTATGTCTTTAGTTCTAATGTGTACAAAAACTTCCTGCTGGTCCCTCTCATCTTTGAGAATATTCTGCATCCTCCCTGAGATATCCTTGATCCTGGTTCCAGGCAAGCAATACATCATTCTGATGTTGGCCACAGAAACATCTGTCTGTGCCGCTGACTAGAGAGACGCCTTTAATAATCGTTTGCTGGGATCCTGGCCTACCCTTCGGCACATGAGAGCCAGCCTCAGTACCAGGAACCTGGCTGTCAGTTCTACATTCCCCTGAGAGTCAATCACCCCCTACATTTTCCAAACTAGCATATTTGTTTGGAATGGGGATAGCCACAAGTGACTCCTGCACTACCTGCCTCCCTCTCCTACCTTTTCTACAGGTCACCCATCTATCCGACTGTATCGTCAATTTATCTCCCTCCCCGCAACGGCCATCCATTACAACACCTAGCTCCTGTAAATTCCTCATTGCGTCTAACTTCCCCTCCAATCGATGCATGTAATCTGAAAGGATTCGCAACCAAACACAATTCCTGTAGATATAATAATCAGTAACATGGAAACTCTCTGGAATCTCCCACATCCAACAGGAAAATCACATCATTCTACTAAAGGCCAGTTCAATTTTTGTACTGGCTGTGGTCATCATGAAGATCCCACCTTCTTAACATCATCTCTTACCTGAGACATAGTGTCTATCAAATTAAAGCAGCATGATTTGTCTTTCTCTAAATGAGAAAGCAGCCCTATGGTCCTCTGGGAGTATGGCAATTCTTACATTATCTATCTCTGCATAGATAAGGAAAAATGGAGAATACCTCACCATGGGTAAGGAGAGAATGCTGAAATGCATCAGTATATGTCAAGATAAAATTGAGAATACTTCAGACTGGAAAACAGGTTAGGCTTAGGCAATATTCCAGGGATGATAAGAATAGAATGAGGAAATATCTTAGAACAGGTTAAGAGAAGGAAATTAGCATAAGATTCAAGAAGCAATTGAACAAGTGTTTGAAGAGTGATGGAATTGAGAGGGGGAGAGTATGGTGAACTAGACTAGAGTGAGGAATTAATGATAGTCCCAGACTGGAAGTATTGAGATAAAATCCTAAAGAAAACATGAAGATGAGTTTGTTTAAATTCAGACGTATCGTAACTTCAGGAGTAAGTTATTAGAGAGGTTCTGGTCTATGAGCCAAAGTCACAGTTAGCATAAACCTACTGAGGTGTTAGCAAAGGAATGCTGATGCGAGTACTGTAGAAGGGTTGCTATTTGCTGCGTGTAAGAGATTTGTTTTTTTTTGGAATTAGTACAGAACTATTTTGGGATTAACAGGATTATACGTTTACTGCATATTTAAAACACCGAGTTTGTGTTGTAAGCAAATAGGTTGTTTATTCTATTTTATCATAACTTATTTTGTGTAATAAATTTCCGTTTTATTGTTAAAACAAAATCTGCATGCTTGCGATTCAGACAGAAACCAACTCCTTGTTAAAACCAAGACAAACATGATTACCAAGCCAGAGTTCAGCCTGGGATCTACTCATCCAGTAATAACCTCAGATGGGGTTGTAAGAATCTGGACATTGTTCAGTTCCACACACAATTCTGCAATCAGTGAACATTCCTACTTCTGACCTTATGATGGAGAATAAGTCATTGATGATTCACCTGAAGGTGGTTGGACCTAGAATGCTCCCGAAGGCCCTCTGCCTTGGAGAAAAAGAACACTTGCAGCAATCTTTGAACAATCAACTACAGAGCTGGTCAAAGTATACCCAAATCTGGAGATGTGCAAAGACATTAGCATGAGGAGAGTAACACAGAAATTCCAAGGAAAGAATTAGCTAGTCCTTCCTGACTGAATACAATCTCTCTCTCTCTCTCTCTAAGTGTCCTACAGCAAAGCATATCTCTGCATTCTCAAACTGTTGAGTTGCAGTAGCCCATAACTCTGTTACGCCTTGTTAAACACACTTTGGAATATGCTGGTAATTCAAATAACAAGGAAAGCAAAATGACTGAGATAGTAGGAACTGCAGATGCTGGAGAATCTGAGATAACAAGGTGTAGAGCTGGATGAACACAGCAGGCCAAGCAGCATATTAGGAGCAGGAAAGCCAACGTTTCAGGCCTAGACCCTTCTTCAGAAATGGGGGAGGGGAAGGGGATTCTGAAATAAATAGGGAGAGAGGGCGAGGCAGATAGAAGATGGATAAAGGAGAAGATCGGTGGCGAGGAGACAGACAAGTCGAAGAGGCGGGGATGGAGCCAGTAAAGGTAAGTGTAGGTGGGGAGTTAGGGAGGGGATAGGTCAGTCCAGGGAGGACAGACACGTCAGGGGGCGGGATGAGAAATGACTACATGTGATAAATGTGGAGTTTACCGGTTATTCTCCTTGAAGACTGGATGTCAAATGTAGACATTTCAATGAGACTTTGTCCATGTTGAATTGCTGGCTGCACAGCATGTTCAGTGAAGAGTGCTGTTGGGGTTAGCCGCTGAAGCCATACACTTCAAAACAAAATTGAACACATTTAACTTCTTGCTTCAGCCAACTTAATATTTAAATTTTTCAAATTGTCTGATGGACAGTTAACCCATAAATACGATGAATAGCTCTACACCTGCTAGGAAGCTTGGCAGGGAGACTCTGGCATAAGCGCATTTTCAGCTAAGGGGCAACAGTGATAAATAACACTTTACAAGTGAGTTTGAGAGAGAGACTATTAGCTGTCCTTCATGAATCCAACTTTCCATCTCAGCCTTTTTTTTTTTAAAAATAGATCTACCTTGCCAGCTTCTTGTCCAAAAATCACCCTCAGTTACTTCCCACCGTGAACCACTCCCACGTTCTTCTGTCCTGAAAATCTTCTTTTTCATTTATTCACAGGATGTCTATGTAGCTGGCTCGGCCAGCATTTGCTGTGCATCCCTGATTGCCCAGAGGGCAGTTAAGTGTGAACCACATTGCACCGGGTTTGTCCAGCAGACCAGCTAAGGACAGCAGTTTAATAGTACCAGGACTTTAGTGAAGACTTTAATAGAGGATTTTAGTGAAGCAGATAAGTTTTACCAAAAATCAACAATGGTTGTATTGTCATGGTTAGACTCTTAATTCCAGATTTTTATTTATTCCACCATCTGGCAAGTTTGGAACCCGGGTTTAAAGGACACCATCTGTGTTTCTGGATTAACAGTCTAGTGATAATACCACTTTTAGGACCAAAAACAGAAGTTGCTGGAAAAGCTCAGCAGGTCTGGCAGCATCTGTGAAGAAAACAAAATCAGAGTTAACGTTTCGGGTCCAGTGACCCTTCTTCCTTTTAGGACATCGCCTCCGCATACTGAAACAGCAAAACATTTTCTATTCTTTTATCCCATAAGTGCCACAGCTGAATGCTCCAACCCACATTAATATGACCTACCACCTCACTCTACACAATCCACAGATATTAAACACAATCATTCCCCGTCCCTACATTAATGTCATTTACAACAAAATATTCAATTATTCTCACAATTGCCCTGACCCCGTGTTTGTTTCACTCCGACTCCTGTCCCCAGGATGTGCTATTCTCATTCCCCTCCACTCCTAGGGGGAAATAATAAAAAAAAAACCCTGGTTAATCTCCGCCCCGCCCGTACCGGATTCGGAGATTTTTCACCGGGTCTAGGGTCCGGTAAACCGCCTCCACCCTCTCACTGCCGCACTCCGCCATAGCCGCGGTTTCCTTGGTAACGGAGCAGGCCTCAGGCCTCCTGCAGCTCGTGTCGGAGCGGATCCCCGCCTCAGCTCCAGCTGCGGCTGTGATGGCGCCGTGCGTGTCCCAGCCCGGCTCAGGCAGCAGCGGTGGCGGCTCTCACGTCTCTCGGTTACCAACTGAACAAACGCTGTAAGCCCCGATAATTCAAGCGGACGTTTCCATCACTGTCCCACTGCAGATGATTTTCTGAAGGGTCCTGACCCGAAACGTCAGCTTTCCTGCTCCTCTGATGCTGCTTGACCTGCTGTGTTCATCCAGCTCTACACCTTGTTACCTCTGCAGACCCTCCTCCTTGTCGACCACCAACTCAAACTGCAGTAACTTGCACAGTCTATCTCCCCAGAATTGTTCACTCTCTTTGGGTTTGGCCCAATCAAATAAGTTACCCTTCCAGAAGGGCACCAGCAATAAGCGTTCAAATTACAGAAAAGGAAATTTAACAAACTAAAGCAGAATATTTTCTCTTCAGTCAGTCCAGCGTTCCAACAGCACCCAGGGCAAATTCAACCATATCCATGGACATTGGGTGCTATTTGGTAGCAATCATTGCTTGTATAGAATCACACTTGTGCTTCATAGTATTTACAGCCCGATCATTTTCAGACTTTAACTCGACCAAATGCATCCTCCCACCTTACTTCATCTCATCAGTTAACCTATCTCCCATGTGTGAACATACATAACTGGAGGAGTAGGCCACCTGGACTCTTGACCAGGCTCTGTCATTTACTAAGATCATGACTGATTGCAGTTTAACTCCACACAATTGCTTAAAATGAGTCATTGGACTCTGTTAGCTTTATTTCTTTCTCCACAGATGCTGCCAAACCTGCTGCATATGTCCTGAATGTTGTTTTTACATTGATTAAAGAATTTTCCCCAAAATTCCTTACTGATTTATTAGTTTGTCAGCCTCCCAACTGACAAGACAGTAGCTTGCTCTTTGGTGGTCAACTCTGTTAAACATCACTTACTGTGATGCAGAAGTCTTACTCCAGCACAGTAGTCTCATCCATAATCGCACAAGCCAAACAGCGACACACCAGGGAATTCCTGGAGGCCTGGTATTCTAACCGAACTCCAACAACAACCACATTAGACCCTGTGTACAAACCACTGAAAAACACAACTGGAAGTGGTACCAAACACCCCAACAAACTGAGGCAAGCCAGACAGAAAATCAACACCACCAGAGGCGCACTGACGATGTTATCTAGCAGGGTGATGAAACATTTGCAACCAGCCCCCCAGCTCGGCAAGCATGTCTACAACCTCATCCACAACCCAAGTTACAAATCTTCTCGAAAACTTTAAACTGTAGTCTCTGCCCTTAAAAACTTGGTTTTCCCTGGGCCCACTTCTAGGCCAGCTGATTTTCTTATTTCTTCTCGTCTCTTCTGCGGTCCCTCTGAATAATCATCCTCCAGAGGTCTCAGCACTCAGTGGCTGTCTCCTAATTGCCTACATCAATGTTTGCTGTTTTCACAGCTCATTTGTAAGTGTGTCGTGGCAGAGGTATGGACATCCAACAGATTAGACCCAGTGACATGGAGACAGTAAAGACTGCAGATGCTGGAAGGGTTTTCGCCTGAAACATTGACTTCCCTGCTCCTCAGATGCTGTCTGACCTGCTGTGCTTTTCTAGCTCCACATTTATTGAGATTAGACTCAATGTCCAGTTTACCACATAAGTCGTCATCCATCCAACAACATTACAAGTCACTGCAGATTTTTGGTAATGTATGTATACTATCACAAACCAGGACCTCAGAGTCGGCGATTTTGCCTTGCAAAGAGATGCTGAGGATACGTTTGGGACAGCAGTTCTTCAGCTTTTTACCGTGCCTACCATAAGTAGTCCCAGTCTCACTACTATACAGGAGTTCATAGAGGTCACAAGCTTGGTAGATTTGCAGTTTGGTGTTTTCAGGTTGCTGTTGTTTTACACTACATTTATGAATGGTTATGTTGTATTTATGGCCCTGTGTTTTGAATTATTCCACAAGTGAAAATATCTTCTCCACCCTATTAAGCTCCTTTAAAATCTTAGGCCTCAACCCAATCACCTCTGAATCTAGAGAAAAGCTTGTTTAGCCTTCCATGATAGTTGTAACCCCTCACTTCTGATGCAAACAAAAAACCTACAAGAATTACATCTCCTGAAGTTCCTTTACACTCCTTTTGCAATACTGGAAACCAGATATTTGCACAGTATTCCAATACATAGTCTAAGTTTCAATACAAATCTAACACTACTAAGTTAATTAAATACAAAAATATAAGCTATGAACCCGAATGTTTTATTTGCATTTTTAGAGCTTTGTTAACCAGCACTGTTAATTTTCATGATTTATGAATTTGTACCACATTAACTTTTATCTTGCAAGATAACTTCCTTAATTTTCCTACCAAACCATAGCACCTTACATCCATCATTTTCCATTTACATGCGCAATCTGCACGTTACCATTTTTTATATTTTATCAGTATAAACAAAACCTCCAATTTGGTGGTAAACATTTATATAAATAATAAATAATAATAGTTACAAACAGCATTCTGTGGAACACTAGCTTGTCAGTCTGCTTCTTCAGCCCCTAACCTCAATTTAGTCAGGAGTCCACTTTGGTCTTTTGAAATCTCAGGTATATTGCACCAAACTGCATTAACCTTGCCTATCGTGTCTATGTGGGGTGGCATATCACATTTCAAATCACAAGTTTGAATTTACCAGATATATTATAATCACCCAGAATATAAGAAGTCAAAAGTATAATAATGCACTTTTTAATGCATTGCAACACTTTATTTTCACAAGCATTTCAAAAAGCAATCTAAATAGTCATTTAGGTTTTACAATATGAAAGGCAACACTTAACTTCCAAGGTAAAAAAAAGTATTTTTTAACATTATGGTTTGCATCTTTAGCAAATTTCTATCACTGAGGCACGCCAGTGATTTGTTTCTGTCTCCACGTTCATGAACAGGAGACAGATTTTTGAAGTCAATAACACAGCGAAGGCAATAGGAGAGAATCAGCACCCATTTTATGGTGCTTCAGTAAATATCAGAAAATAACTTCCAGTAAGTGCTTTATCCTACACAGTGGAGTATGCAAGTGGCCATAATACACAAATACTTTAAAAATATACACATGTGCTTATACCAATTGCCAAGGCTGGTGCTTACCTTTTGAAATTTTTAAAAGAAAATATAAACATGAAAACACTTAAACCAAACATCTAACTGAAAAACTATTGTCTAGAATTTGGCATGTCCAATAGAATCAAATTGGCCATTTTGTAAAATTGAATGCTCTATAAGTGGTGTTTCTAAAGTCTGCCACTATAAATAGAGTGCAGTCTAAGCACCATACCCCACATGACAATGTACATATACCCTTCAAATCATTTCTTTGGAACATCATACTGCCAAAGCATGACAAATTACTAACATTCTTTCTTCATGCCTGGAGAAATTTATTTGAGGCAGAAAAAGCCAGAAATAGCACTTGCAATAAAGTTCAAAGTTTTTCTTAAATTATGAAAGGAATTTAATTACATTTTTGAATCATTTAAAACAGAGTTTACAAATTAATTATTAATATTGGCTGCAATCCAAATAGATGGATCATACACTGAGTGCATGGACTTTCTTTAAGCAATGCCTATTGCCTCTCTGATCTAATGCTAATGAAGGCTTAGAATCCCTCATCAACATTTGTGTTGTCCGAGATTTTAACTCAACTACTTTTCCAAACAAATCAGAACTATCAGTATTTAACTTAACGACGTATGTTCCAGTACAACACCAAAAATGAATTGCCCATCATATCATAGGAAAATTAATTTACTACAATTCAAACCTTATTTTGAAAAAAAAATGTGAGCCTGTTTGAATGCCCCAGAACATTCTGGCTGGTTTCCATTCCATTGCACAAATGCCATAAATACAAAGCAAGCTTTCCACATGTCCTGGACTAAAAACAAACAGTAACAAAAAGGACAGTTATCTTCAATTAGAGCAAGCTAAGTGGAATAGCAAAGAAAAATATTCAATGTACAAATTGATTAATCTATTTAGCTCTTTGTATTCAAAAATATAACTCTTATGCATTTTTCTTCAGAAATTACAATCTTTTAATAGTTTTCACATTGTCCTGGCTTCACTTCCATGAAAAGCAAAATCTGTATCAACAAGATAGGTGTCTCCATATTGTAATTAGGAAATCTCTGCTCTTCAGAAACTCTGAAAGAGAACCCAGTGGTTAAAAGATCCACTATATGAAGTAGCAAGAAGCTAGGTACATAATCTCCACTGAGCTGGGGAATTGGTGGGATGGGGTCTGTGGATGAGATACAGTAAGAGGCCACACTGTAAACATACTTCCCTTTTTTATATAAAATACATGTAACCGCCTTTAACATTTTCAAGATCCTAAAAAAAAAGATGAAGCTAACACATGCAAATTATTCACTGGGGCATGTGCTAAAAATTATAATGTTAGGATTAAGAAGTAGTGAAATGGAATACAGATCTAATACACAAGGACAAAATACTGAATCGGCCAAAACAACGCTATACAATATGTAACTGAAATTTGGGGTACTTACAACTTGAATTGCTGGATGGAAACAGGCAATGATAAATAAGCTATTTCACATGTTACCTAACTTTCTTTTGTTTCAACTTCAATAAAAAAGGCGGATCAAGCAGGTCTAAAATAGGTTGCCAACTTACTATAACCGGCTTTTCATGTGATATGTGAGAGAGTTAACTAAATTGAGAAAGTGAGTAGCTTTACCTTTGAGGTGATCCATGAAAGAGGGAAGGGTTACATTAAGAAAATAAAAATTTTAAAATAGAATGAGACAAGTAAGGATCAGAGATTAAATACTGTACCTAACTCAAAAAAAACACAAGTACTCACAACTAGGCAACGTAGTCACAGTGTCGATCATGGGGCAGGGCCTGAATGGGTTTGTATTGAAAATGCAAGACAGAAAAGGAGATACTTTGGCAGAAGCACTATATTTGGGTAGAAACTTCTATTTAAAAGACCACTGCCCAAGCATAGTACGGATAAGAAGAAAAAGTAACATATAATATATGAACTGTCTTTTTTGCTGTGTCATTAATAGATGGATTTCCTGTATTCTTATGCCAAAAAGGCAATAAAAAAATTGTATACAAAAACATTGAGAACCTAGACAATAGGTTTAAAATAAAGTTAGGAAAATAAATACCCAAGGTTTTATTTTTGAAATTTATTTCCCTTCCTGCAAGTTGATTGGCTCTTGCAGGGTCAGAGATGGTCCACACAGATCCCAACCCCTGGAGCCACACTGAGATGATAATTCTTCATGCAATCCCGATGGGTTTTCATGATGTATTCATTTGTTGGCTATATTCCAGCTAATAATAAGATAGACAGTGATTTTTCAATAACTATTGAAATATTGTAACCTGATAACCTGTGTATTCACGGTAAAGTTCCATGGTATTACAGGTAATGTATTGGCATGAATAGAGGATTGGTTGACTAGTAGAAAGCAAAGAGTAGGGGTAAATGGGTGTTTTTCTGGTTGGCGGTCAGTGGCTAGTGGTGTGCCTCAGGGATCAATGTTGGGACCGCAATTGTTTACAATTTACATAGATGATTTGGAGTTGGGGACTAAGTGTGATGTGTCAAAATCTGCAGATGACACTAAGGTAAGTGGTAGAGCAAAGTGTGCAGAAGACACTGAAAGTCTGCAGAGGGATATGGATAGTCTAAGTGAGTAGGCAAAGGTCTGGCAGATGGAGTACAATGTTGATAAGTGTGAGATCATCCATTTTGGTAGGAATAACAGGAAAATGGACTTTGTTTTAAATGGTAAAACATTGCAGCACGCAGCTATGCAGAGGGACTTGGGTGTCCTTGTGCATGAACCGATAAAAGTAGGATTGCAGGTGCAGCAGGTAATTAAAAAGGCAAATGGAATTTTGTCTGCCATTGCTAGAGGGATGGAGTTTAAAAACAGGGAGACTATGCTGCAGCTGTATAGAGTCCTGGTGAGGCCACACCTGGAGTACTGTGTGCAGTTTTGGTCTCCTTACTTGAGAAGAGATATACTAGCAGTGGAGGGGGTGCAGAGGGGATTCACTCGGTTGATTCCAGAGTTGAGAGGGTTGGATTATGAGGAGAGACTGAGTAGACTGGGATTATACTCATTGGAATTCAGAAGAATGAGGGGAGATCTTAAAGAAACATAGAAGATTATGAAGGGAATAGATAAGGTGGAGGCAGGGAGGTTGTTTCCGCTAGCAGGTGAAACTAGGACTAGAGGGCATCGCCTCAAAATAAAGGGAAGCACGTGTAGGACTGATGTCAAGAGGTACTTTTTCACCCAAAGGGTTGTGAATCTGTGGAATTCCCTGCCCAGTGAAGTGGTTGAAGCTACCTCGCTGAATGTTTTTAAGGCAAGGCTAGATAAATTTTTGAACAGTAAAGGAATTAAGGGTTGTGGTGAGTGGGCGGGTGAGTGGAGCTGAGTCTCAAAAAGATCAGCCATGATCTTATTAAATGGCGGGGTAGGCTCGAGGGGTCAGCTGGCCTACTCCTGCTCCTAGTTCTTATGTATTACACAGGTATCAATAGGCTTAAAAACCTTCATATGTATTTATTCTTAAACTGGTTGATTGATTAGTATTATCACCCACACTCCACATTGCTGATGTTTAATCTACGATCATCTCCGGATAAGAAAAAGTCTGGTTTCAGTAAACTCAGCTGCAGAAGACAGCTGGCTGTTTGATTCAGTAAACAAAGTAATAAAATGTGAATGGTTTGGTAATTAGGTGGAAATTTTCTTCCTTCCTCCTCTCATCATGCCAACTCCTTGGTAGGATACTGTTCCATGGATATCTGTACCCCTCCCTCTGTAGATAACGTGGTTACTCTTCTCATGCGAACCTGTGGAGTCAGTGACAATGGACTATTCGAATGTGAAGTGGAATACAGCACTTTGCATCGGTATTCACCGAGGAGAAGGATATGGTGGATAGTGAGATTTGTGTGGAGCATGCTAATATAGTACGGCATTTTGAAATCAAGAAAGTAGTAGTGTTGGATTTCTTGAAAAGCATTAAGGTGGATAAGTCCCCAGGGCTCAGTGGTATCTACCCCAGGTTGTTGAAAGAGGCAAGAGAGAAGATTGCTGGTGCCTTGACCAAGATCTTTGTATCCTCTCTAGCCAGTGGAGAGGTCCCCGTAGAACTGGCAAGTAGCTAATGTTGTTCCTCTGTTCAAGAAGGGAAGTAGGGATAATCCAGGAAACTATAGACCAGTGAGGCTCAGATCGGTGATTGGAAAACTACTGGAGAGAATTCTTATGGATAGGATTTACACACATTTGAAAAGTATGGCCCAATTTGGGACAGTCAGCATGGCTTTGTGCAGGGCAGGTCATGTCTTACAGCTTTCTGAAGAAGGGTCACCGGATCAGAAACGTTAACTGACATTTTTTCTTCACAGATGCTGCCAGACCTGCTCAGCTTTTCTAGCAACTTCTGTTTCTGTTCATGTCTTACTAACTTGATTGAAATTTTCAGGGAGTGATGATGGTGCTCGATGAGGGTACAGCAGTGGATGTTGTTTACGTGGGTTTTAGTAAGGTTTTTGACAAGGTCCCTCATGGAAGGCTCATCCAGAAGATTAAGATACATGAAATCCACTGTGACTTGGCCACACGGATTCAGAATTAGCTTGCCCATATAAGACAGAGGGTAGTGGTAGAAGGGTGCTTTTCTGGCTGGAGGTCCGAGCCTAGTGGTGTTCCACAGGGATCCGTACTGGGACCTCTGCTGTTTGTGATATATATAAATGACTTAGTTGAAAATGTAGATGGGTGGGCTAGTAAGTTTGCAGACAATACAAAAATTGGTGAAGTTCTGAATAATGTAGAAGGTTGTCAAAGGATACAGCAGCATATAGATCAACTGCAGAAATGGGTAGAGAAATGGCAGATGGAGCTTAATCCGGGTAAAAGTGAGCACTGCACTTTGGGAGATCAAAGGTTAAGGAAAAGTATAGAGTTAATGGCAGGACTCTGAACAGCACTGATGTTCAGAAGTCTTAGGATTTAAGTCCATAGCATCCTGACTGTAGCTACGCAAGGAGATAGGGTGGTTAGGTTCGCATATGGCATACTTACCTTTATTGGTCGGGGAACTGAGTACAAGAGTCAAGATGTCATGCTGCAGCTTTATAAGACAATTGTTAGGCCACACTTATGAGTATGGTGTTCAATTCTGGTTGCCAGATTACAGGAAAGATATGGAGACTTTGGAGAGGGTGCAGAAGAGGTTTACCAGGGAACTGCCTGGATTAGAGGATATCAGCTATAAAGAGAGGCTAGAAAAACTTGAGTTGTTTTCTCTTGAGTGGCGGAGGCTGACAGGAGACTTGATAGATGTCTATGAAAATTATGAGATGCATAGATAGGGTTGACGCTCAGAATCTTTTTCCCCAGAGTTGAAATGTCTAAAACTAGGGGATGTGCATTTAAGGTGAGAGCGGGTAAGTTCAAAAGAGACGTGAGGGGCAAGCTGTTTTACACAGAGAGTGGTAGGAGTCTGGAATGCACCGCCAGAGGTGGTGGTGGAGGCAGATACAATTAGGGCATTTAGGGACTTTTAGATAAGCAAATGAATATGCAAGGAATGGAGAGATATAGACCAAGGACAGGCAGAAGGGATTAGTTTTATTTGGTGTCATTTTTGGCCTAACACTTTGAGCCAAAGGCCTCGTTCCTGTGCTGTACTGTTCTATGTATATATCTAAATCATTTGTGATCCACTATAGTGCTCTCTCCAGGGAAAAATGCAAGTCCTGGTTAAACAAGGTATAGAAAATTGATTCAGTATCATTGAAAATTAACTGCAAAATTTTCCATATCTGTCAAAGATACAGCAAAGGCCTACATCAACTTAAAAAGGAAACCTGTTCATCCACAAGATTTTCCATTTTTTTCCACTGAAGAAAATTTATTAAAATAATGAGGTCCAGAAAATGCATTTTTAAATATACTTGTATATTTACTTTTTGGGTTATTTTATGAAGAAAAGTTGGGCCTGAACTCAGAGTTTAGAAAAATGGGAGATGTTCTTATTAGAACACAACACCCTGTGGAATCTAGAAGCAGGAAGTATAGTTTCAGAATAATGGATTGCCCTTTTAAGAAAAAGGAGAATCTTTAAAAATCTCTACCTGCAGCACTGTGGAGAGTAAATCCTTGAATATATTCAAAGCTGAGAAAGAGAGAATTTTGAACTACAGGGACTCGAGGGTTATGAGGAACAAACAGAAGAGTGAAACTGAGACCAAGATCAGATCATCCATGATCTTACTGAATGGCAAAGCAGACTTGATGAATCACATGGCTTACTCCTGTTCCTATTTCTTATGTTGTACTAAATACCTCCATATAACCATATAAGCTCAACAGTACTTTTTTTTAAACTGCACCCTATTGTGCTTTTCTTGGATACAAACTTTTCTTGGATAAAGCGCAACTTCTTATCGTAAGGAGGATTTCAGGATCAAGACTGAAAATTGAGAGATAGAGTCAAGCAGCAACATTAACAAAAATCTGTCATCAATCAGCTCATTTAACCTTGATTAAGATTGGAGGCACTTCAATGTCAAGGCACTTTCATATTGATGTTAGGGCTCCAAAAAGAGCAGTCCTGAAGTCTGCGCTCCACCCTCTACACTGTAGCAGTGTGCAATCGATCCCTGTAGGGGTCAATAAGAAGGAAGCCCATGCTTTCTTGCTTCCAATAGGTAATCTGAAGATTGATGAAAACCAAATGATAGACATAATTCAGAGGCGAGCAGAGCATATCCTTTATATTAGGTTACGCTTTTGACACCATCAATATAAAAGTGTCTTCAACTAGGAAGACCCAGTGGAGCCATGGACTACACCCAACAAAAGGGACATCATCCTGCAATACAGAAACTTTATAAATCAGACTCCAAAGTCACAGCCATCACAATTCATTAAAAGTAGAAAATAAATATCATTCTTCAAAGTCAGTCAGTTGTGTGATGGTCAAGTCAGATTGTACCATGGCAAAGAGCCAAGTTGAGATTCTGGGTTAGCTCTCAGTTACTGGCTGGGTCACAGCATTCTGTCCAGTGCATACCCTCTTCAGTGGCGGTGCCCCTGAATATTCATCATCCTCCTCTTCCACGACCTGGTAACAAATTTAAAATAAAAGCGTTGATCTGAAGAATCAAAATATACATTAAAAGCTTTGCTGTTAAAACTACAAAATTTTGGTTGAAATAAAAATTCACTGAAAACCAAGATCTGTTTAACATTCTGAATGGGTCCCTATGAAATAAATCCTGAAAAATAAGGAGAATCCCACTATTGCTGAATCTGAGACTAATTCTTTCCCAGCAAAATTCTATGATCCAGTGAAATTTTCAGCCAACTGCTTAAACATTTTTCTTCATTAAATTCACAAAAGAATTTGCTTATTTTGAATCATCCAATACATTAGCTTTACTGTTAAAAATAAGTTTAATGCCAGTGGTATACAACAATTTCGAAATGGACAGCCAGAAAAAAACTACCCACCTTGGACTCTGGAAAAGACTAGTACCACTTTTTAGTTTGATTTTGACAATGCTTTGTTAATACTTCTAAGAGAATAAATTTGCAAAGAATAAAAAACTCAAAAACGATAAGCTATTGCTCAATTCTCTGGATCAATATTGCTGATAGCATCACTTTCCAAATTTCTATCCTGCTCAGCAACTTATTGATCCTAGCTGTTGCACTGCTTTCTGTAAGTGGTTAGTGTTGCGCGAGACTAAAAACAGGGATTCTGCAGCATAACTGGCCATGGAAATCATCAGAGCAAGATTTTCCCATCTGTCCCTCCACAATATTCATTTTACAGCAGAGACCACATGATTGGTAACAAGCCAATTTTCCTTTCCTAACTAAAGGAATATGTAGCTTCCCAATTTTCACAGCATTTACCCATTAGACCACCAGGAAGTTCAAATCCTGAGATTCACAGTGCTAAAACTCAATATTTTTTCCATCCTCTATAAAGATTTAAACAACTTATTATTATGGTAAGCATTAAATATGTTGGGATGTGTCACCTTAATTTGGAAACCATGGTCTTGCAACACGAGTCAAATTTCTCTACCAGTTTCACATATTGTTTGTTAGGAGTTAATCATTCCTCTTCCACTGTGCCTACATGGTATTTGGCCTGGCACTGAATCAGGGATATTTACAGCAAAATGATAATGGTAGCAACGCACACCCTGCCTAAGATTTGACTTTTGTTCATTGGTCTGTGTGCTTTTCCAAATTAAAATGTTGGGATCTGCACATTTAACTTATACATGTCCAAACTGAGCTAAATAACCCAAGTAAAAGAAGTACCATTTTAAAAGTTTAAATTTGGATTTGAAACTTAACTCAAATGTGTGCTTTGTTCTAACAACTACACTAAAACATACACAAGCTCAGTCTTCCCTAAAAGGAGGTGTACACACAATTGGTTCCTGGCTTACCTGAGGCTGCAAGGGAACGAGCTCCTCCTTTGTAAGCATTGGAGGGTCATCTCCTACTTCTGAGGAAGGAAGGGAAGGTTCTGTGAGAGAGAATTGAGAAATTACAACTGCACTAGTCATAAGTGTCCACCTGCTGAATAAGAGTCAGAAAAATAACTGGGATCTTAGCAGGAGGAAAGACCGTGAGAATCTGACTAAAACAACTTGGAAATTGGATAATCAGTTTGCACTTTCTTAAAAGTATCAGGGGGATAAAACTATTTTATTGATGAATGAAATTATAAATTAATTAGCAAGGAATAGAACCACTATTTCCAGTTAAACAAAGCTCGCTGATTTGAATGCTGAGACCAAACATAGAAACAATACACAATGGCTTCAGGGTAACCATCCAGGGCTTCCACTCTGAATCACTATCCATTTACAATGGAATAGCTTTCTGACACTCACAGCCTAAGCTCAGTTAGATGATCTCTGTTGGAATAATTGGTATTAGTATTCAGAAAGATGATTTGAGGTAAGCTAGTCCAAGGAAGAACTGCACTACTGATAGAACTGCACCCTAGTTGAGAGTCTATGTTTTCTGCAGGAGAGATATGAAGGCTGAGTACTGAGTTCTATGATATCACTCTTACTGCGTACATACAAACAATAGGACAGTTATTTTTCTCATCCCACTTGTAAGAAGGGTGTTGGCTCATACAATTCCATGAACACCTAATAACCTCCAGTACCTCTAACGGCTCTAAACGTTCTTCATTAGTGTTAGCAAGCTGATCACCTTGAATGGTACCACAGGGGTGTCTCAGGTGTGTGTCGTGAGGACTAATCGAGAACATCAATTAGAATTTTGGCAAAGATCTGTAGCTCCGGATGTGGATGAGGTTGTTGACTTGCTCGCCAAGCAAGATGTTTCGTCACCATGCTAGGTGACATCATCAGTGGAGCCTCCAATGAAGCAATGTTATTCTACTCCGCTTGGAATTTATACTGTCCAGTCCATTATGGTGAGTGCTGTCATTTCCGTTTTGATCTGTATGGGTTTGTAATGGGGTCCAATTCTACGTGTTAGTTGACAAAGACACGCACAGGAATTCCTAGAGGCATGGTTCTCCACCCATACTTCAATCAACAAACATATAGAATTGGACCCCATGTACAAAACCATACAGATCAAAACTGGAAATGACAGAATTCACCATAACAGACCGGACAGTATAAATTCCAAATGGAGTAGAATAACATCGTTTCATCGGAGGTTCCACTGATGCTGTCACCTAGCATGGTGATGAATCATTTTAAAGACAACATGGCACCTCTGACAACTCAGCACAATCTGCAATCTGCTCTGAATGGTCCTCCAAATAACTATTCAGGGAAAATTTTGTATATTCACACTGATTACGCAGTAACAGCCAATATAATTCCTATTGCTCTCCATACCTTCCATGCTTTCCTGTCCAAGCATGGGAGGCTGAGAGTCATCTGCTTTAAAATCAGACAGAAGCGTTGGGCTGACAGGTTCACTTTGCTCCGGGCTGGGGCTCGAGTTTGTACTGCTGTCCACCTTTACCTGGTAGGCATCTGACAAGGAGCTCTGATTACTGGTCTCATCTGAAAGATTAAAAAGCAGTCACACTTTAATCAATCAATCTGAAATAATCATTAGAAGGAGGAAAAAATCCAAATGTTTAGGTACAATGTATGCCTATTAAAGTCATAAAAAAGCAAATTAATAGATTTTTCCCTAATTTCTGATCCTGCTTCCCTGGAGACACTGACTCCGGCGAGATTAGGTGACCAAGATGCTCATCTGTTCCCAGTGACCATTTTTCATGCATGAGTCTGGACAGTAAACGCCATCGAGCTCTTCTGCAATATTTGGCATCAAAGCCAAGCCAAACTCTGTTCTTTCCAAACACAAGGTTTCTCCACACTTAATTCAGTGACATTAAGGCTAAGCATAAAGCCCCACAAAGACGCTCAATCAGATCAAGTAACTGGAATTAAGATTAAGCTGAGAAATGGCTATTGCATTTGCAAGGTTTGTGTTGCACAGTTGAATGTGGTTGTTATTAAATGGTGCCACTGAGGAGTCCACCCATCTCTTCGTTGAAGGAAGAGCCCAATCTGGCAGTTACTGCATAAAATACAGCCAGTTAGTATTGGCAGTCCAGATAACAATGGGTGTGATAATAACCAACCTAAACCCTGTCCTCACTTTGAGCCCTTTAGTGCATTTCGTTCAGTCATTCTGAGAGAGGAGCAGGCGTTTGGGTGGTGAGTAAGGAAGGAGTTGAAGACTGTCAACAAACACAGAGAATGCTGGAGAAATCTCAGCAGGTCTGGCAGCATCTGTGGAGAGAGAAACAGAGTTAATGTTTTCAGTCTATCACGATTCTTCTTCAGAACTTCTTTCGAGTTGAAGACAGTAAGCAATCCATAAGAGCACTCCTGCCAAATGTTTCTTCTTCCTTAGTCTAAGAACTTTGACCAAATACAGTTTTTTGCATACTGACGCCACTGATACCATAAAACTAGATACAGATCAATAATTAGATTTCAGACCTCTGGGTTCACTATCATTCAGTGCGTTTACCTCACTGAGCTAACGTTGTGTTACTTTTCCAAAGAAATAGTCCATTTACTAGTATTTAATTTGTAGCAAACAAAGATCACAACACCAGTTGTGCTGGAGATCAATCATTTCATATTTTCAGTCATATATCCTGCATTTATTCCCCAGCTTCTCTGCTTATGGTGGTGGTATGTCACAGTTCAGTCAAGGAGTTATAGCTGCTGCAGCAGGATGCATGTTTGCATGCATGCTGTTTTCTGGAGCTATAGATAATGTTGGAAGAGGCTCAAATGTTCTTTCCATCACAAGGATGTCAGGAATCTCTCTCATTCTTACCATCTGCCATTATGGTGTGTTGAGAGAAGTTGCAGTCTGCCAGTTTGATCGGCCTTACTATGATCACACCTTCCCCGGCCGTCAAGTCCTAGGTTGGCGCTCATTTGTCACTTCTGGCTCAGAGATAAGGATACTGCCTAATGCACTACAGATGCCCTCTGCCATTCCTTTCGAATTAGATTTGACATTATAAATCAGTGGAGTTTCATGATACTTTCACTTTATCAAATTTGAGGAAATTTATTCATAAGCTCTGCTTTTTCAGACTTTGACATTGTCTTTTGAGCCTTTTATACCAATTGGACATTTTGCTGGTTACATTTAGGAACCAATCACGAGTCTAATTTGAGGTGATGAATTAATGTTGTAACAACAAGCATTTCTGACAGAAATATTATTGTTCTTATTATATCTTTTGGTGGTATTATGCTGACAAAGTTACTGTGTGTTGGAATATGAAAACTGTCCTATTGCAATATGATATTGTACATGAAAATGTCAAATGGTAAGATTTGTTTTAAACAGTTCATTACCAATCAACACTAACGGTGAAGTGGTGGGGTTATTAGGGTACCGAACTAGATTAACATCTCAAATTCCACTATGGCAAGGTGGGAAATTTAATTGTCCAAAATCTGATAATATGGGAGAAAAAGTAGACTTGAAAAACTTGACTATTTTCAGGAAAGTGTATCTACCACCCAGGTCTGACCTACATGTAACTCTAGTCCTCTACTTCAGGTGTGAATCTTGAAGCCCTCAGAAGTTATTTTACAAGCCATTTAATTGTAAACAAAAAATAAATAAATTATTTAAAGGGCCTGCTTAGCATCAATTTCTCAGGACAACAATATGCAATCTCTCCAACATTGCTCATATCCAAAGAAAATCAAATTAAACACTACATGCAAAGGGTCATCTCAGAGCATCAAGCACAAACAGTTTAAACACACTTACCATTCAGTTCCAGGAGGATGGGAGAAGAGCTATTATCCGACACAGGCAGCAGCTGGAAGCCTTTGTCTCCCTTTGTGCTTTTTGTTTCAAGACTGTTCTTCGATTTTGATTTGTCCTAAGAACATAGAGAAAAGGAGTAGGCCATATCGTCCCTCAAGCCCAGTGCTATACTATTCATCCTGACAAAGTAGACAATCTCACATCTACCAACATCATCAGCCAGCTGCCAATTTTTTGCCACTTATTTAATCTACTTATGTATCTTTGCAGATTCTTTGCATCCTCCTCACAACTTCCTTTACTATCTGTCTTCATATCAGCAGCAAATTTGGTTATAACACAGGAGGTTTCTTTGTTCGAATTATTGATATAGATTGTAATTTGTCGAGGCCCCAACACCGATCTCTGCAGCACTTTGCCAAAGCCTGTTACATCCTCAAAAAACTCTAATAAATTTATTAATCATGATTCCCTTTTAATAAAGCCATGTTGACTCTGTCTGATTGTACTCAGATTTTGTTTGAAACAGGAGAGGGTGCAGAAGAAGAAAGAAAGCAGCTTGTACAGAAAAGCAAAGCATTTTTAAAATTTATTCTTCATTCTTCCCTCCATACAGAAATTGAACCTTGCACATTCTTTCCACTAGAAATGTATTTGCAGGTAATTCCGGTTAACTTTTTATTACATTCAGTCAACAGAAGACTGATGAAAGTAATTCTAATAAATACTTCCTCCCTTGTGCCTTGATCCACCTTTTGACCCTTACACTTCCATCCCTGGTACGCCTCCACTAAACATCAATAGAATGTACATGGTTAATACCATGGTGTCCAAGGTGTAATTACCCCCGCAATAAAAAGAATTTCGAGCTGATGGCACATCATAGTAACAATAGGCTTTCCTTTACAAATGCAGTGCAAAGTGGCAGGGACAAATTGAATTAAACACAATTTCTGCACTGAACACAAAACATGCTGGAGATTACAGTGGGTCAGGCAGCATCAATGGAGAGAAAGCAAGTCAACGTTTCGAATCTAGATGACTCTTCATCACAAGTAATGTGAAATGTGGAGGGCACAGCATTTATGCAATAGTTGGTGGGGGCAGGGTGGCTTGCTGGGGGAGAAATGGTGTTGATAGTTCAGATAAAGTAATCAGATGCCTAATCAATTTAAAAGCAATTTCTTCAATTGCTCTTCAATAAGAAAAGAAAGGAATCGACAGCACCCTTCAGCCCTCATTTAACAACAGCAACTTGTATTTATACAGTACTTTTCCAAAGCACCTAAAAGGAGCTTAATAAAAGCTGACAAAAAAATGATTGAACTAATGAAGAAATTGTCAGGAAAAGTGACTAAAAGCTCAGTCTAAGAAGTTTCAAGGAGTATCCTAAAAGAGGTGGAAGAGGCAAAAAGATCGAGAGGTATTGTGTAGGAATTCTGGTATTCAGGATCCAAATGAGATGTGATGTAGCTAAAATTGATGATAAACATTTATTTGAAAGTGAGGCAGCGACAGATCAGTGGGAGGCATTCAATAAGAAATCGTGAGACTTCATAGCAAGATTTTCCATTAAAGACAAAGGGTGTGACAAATCCAGAGAACGTTGCATACCACAGGCCTTAAAGAAGAAAATAAAGAGAAAAATTAAAGCTAATTACGATAAAGAGGACTAAATACAGGTATTGCAGAAAACCTAAAGGACTTATAGGCATGAAATTAAAAGGAAACTAGGAAAACAAATAAAAGTCATGAAAACATATTGACGAGTAAAATCCAGGAAAGATATTTTCTAAACCTATAAAGAGAGGTGGGAAAATTACTGGGAGAGTTACAAGGGACAGCATAAATATTAATTTATCTTCAGAAAGATAGTAGATTAATCAAAGACTGTTGAAGGCAAGTATGCCATATGCCTTCCTGACCATTAGTAAGCATGGATTTCTTTTTGGAAAGTTGTGTCTGACTATCATGATTGAATTTTTTGACAAGGTAATGAGAATTGTCACAGGATTAGTGTATTGAATGTGGTACAGATGGATTTTAGCAAAGTTTTTGATAAAGTCCCACATATCAGACTGGCCACAGAGGTAAAGATCCATGGAATCCCAGACAAAGTGACAAGCTGGAGCCAAATCTGAATGACTCAGGTATATTAAGCAAAGGTTGATGATCAACAGTGTTTTCTGATTAGAAGCCTGTTTCCAGTAGGCTTCCAACGGGTTCAGTACTACACACCTTGTTTTTGTACTTCCTCAATTATTTCGATTTGAATACAGATGGTATAATGAAATTTGCAGATGATGCAACAATTGCCAATGTAGTTGATAATGAAGAAGAAAGCTACAAACTGTAGGAGGATGTCAATGGACTAGTCAGGTTGAAAAGAAACAATGGGAAGTGGAATTCAATGCATTTGGAAAAGGTTAAAAGTCAAGGGAACACACAATGACTAATATAATACCAAGAGATTTAGAGGAACAGACTGAACATATGCCCACTGATCCCTGAAGATCACTGGACAGGTAATAACGTAGTGTAGAAGGCATATGGCATTATTGCCTAGATTAGCCAAGACATAGAATACAACAGCAAGGAGATTACGCTAGAACTGTACAGTTGCAGATTGCACTACACCAGATGACATACAGAATGCAGTTCTGGTTATGGCATGAGAAAAGACACAAAGCATATTGTCAAAGATATTGTCAGGACTGGATAATTTTATCTATGAGGGAAGACAAGATAGTTTGGTCATTAGTTGTTCTCCTTGGAACAGAGGAGACTAACTGAAGTGCATAAAATTAATGAGGAGTGCTGTGAAGGCCCAAATTCCCTTGGCTGAGGGGCCCATAATTAGGGGAGCTTAGATTTAAAGGTAATAAGTATGAAACATAGAGAATATTCAAGGGGAAATATTTTCATTCAGAGAGTGGCAGGAAGTGAAACATATTGCCTGCAAACATGGTAGAAGCAGAAATGCTTGATGCATTTAAAAAGTATTAAGTTTAGCTGAAGGCTAGAGACCAAGAGCCAGAATGTGGAATAAGGCTGGATAGTTCTCTGAGCTCCAGTGAAGACGTAAAGGACCAAATGGCCATTTTTCATGCTGTGAATATTTATGATATCTATGGAATAGCTGAAGGCATGGCTACCAATGGTGAAGTGAAACGAGCGGAGTTTGCACAAGAGTAATGCGGCTTCTCCAGGCCTTGTCGGAGATAGAAACAGACCAAGATATATCTTGTTATAGAAATACAGAGAGATAAGGCTTGAATTTTAAACTGGTGGCATGTGACTGATGATCTATTTTTGTGAAGGGGTTTAAAAACTAACTAGATTAGTTTTTCCAGAACCATGATGTGTAAACCAGTAACTGCTTCCTGGAGTGTTAAAGGAAGGTTGTTTATACTTTAGGGTTTATGGCCAGAGACAGAAAACATCAAGTCATTAGCTCAGCCACAGTGTGGGATAAGCAAACTTCTTTAAAAATTTATTTCAAAAGCTTTTGGTGTCAGCTCAAAGGAGACTTGACTGAAGTCAGATGCAAGCATGGTCTCTCCTAGGAAAAGGAAATGTTCAATGGCAGCATTGTAGCTCAGTGGTTAGCACTGCTGCCTCACAGTAGTAGGGACCTAGAATTAATACCAGCTTTGGGTGACTGTGTGAAGTTTGCACACTTTTCCCCATGTCTGCATGGGTTTCTACCAGGTACTCCAGTTTCCTGCCATAGTCCAAAGATGTGAAGGTTAGGTGGAATGGCCATGCCAAATTGCTGCATAGTGCCCACGGGTATCCAGGCTAGGTGGATTAGCCTATGGTAAATGCAGAGTTACAGGAATAGGGTGGGGGATGCTGGGCCTACGTGGGATGCTCTTTGAAGCATTAATGCAGACTCAATGGGCCAAATGGCCTCTCTCTGCACTGTACAGATTCTATGATTTAGTGCAGTTAAGGAAATAATTTACCTCAGTGACAGCACAGTTTTTGAAAACTTCCAGACCAGGAGTATTTGGTTAGAAACCTGAACTGCTTATTCAAAACTGAGAAAGTCTAAGGTCTCAGCTGTAAATGTCAAAAGAAAAGGCTTTGAGGGTCACAGGACTGAAAGTGAGAAGCAGTTAAGTAAAACCTACAGATCTGATACAGAATGGAGATTTATCTTTTTTTTTTGAGTAACTGTGAAGTTGTGTTGGGGAGTAGATGGGATTTCATTTCACCATATTTTGTTGAAGTTTTCAAAATGCATTATATGCAGATAGTTTAGTTTGTTTTATTTTTATTTCTTCTGTATAATGAATAACTATTTTATTGTTAAATCCAAGATCCTGTGTGCTTATGTTTCAGAAAAAGATGACCACGTTAAATTAAAATTTAAAACAACATATAATTCATCAAGCCAGATTTCATTTTGGGATCTGACCTATCCAATAATAACATCAGCTGGGATCACAGCATTCCTCAGATATTGAAGTTGTTCATATCCAGATACAGCAAGATGTGAATGACATCCAGTCCTAATCTAATAAGAGGCAAGTAATATTCAAGCCACACAGTTGCCAGGTAATGACCATTGATAGTGGCAATTTGACAATGTCCTGGGATTTACTATTGATTAGAAACTGAATCGGGTAAACCAGATAAATACTGTGGATACAAGAATATAGCACAGAATGGGAATTCTAAAGAATGCAAGTTTCTCCTGACTCTTCAAAGCCTATTCACCATGGACAAGGCATCAGCCAGGAGTGGTTTGGACTACTTTCCACTGGCAAATTTCACAAAACCTAAGAAGCTTGACATCATTCAAGACAAAACAGCTTTCATGACCAGCACCCCAAGCACAACCTCCAACATTTACCCCCTTCACAACCAATGCAGCAGCGCACTTACAGCTGAGACCTTAGACTTTCTCAGTTTTGAATAAGCAGTTCAGGTTTCTAACCAAATACTCCTGGTCTGGAAGGTTCACTGCTGCAACTCACCCAGGCTACTTCAACCATACCTTCCAAACCTGCAAACATAACCCTCTAAACGGACAAGGAGGAACCACCACCTGTAAGCTCCGCGTCAAGCCGCACACCAACCTGACTTGGAAATATAATTGCTGTTGCAAAGTCCTGGAAGTCTCTTCCTAACTGCACTGTGCATGTATCTACACCACATGGACAGCAGTAATTCAAGTTGGTGCCTTACCACCAACCTTTCTCAAGTGCAATCAGGGTTGGACAATAAATGCTGAATCAGCCATGTTCTGTGAAAAAATAAATAAGAGGTAAACTTACCAATTGAGCCATTCGGGGAGCTCGGATATCCTTTGGAAACAAGGAGAAAAATCAAAAAGTTAATTGAATGCCAATTATCAATTAAAGCATTTGATTCTTAGGTGGCTGCTGGTATCACTAAGCACTTTTGTCAAAGCTTGTTACATTCTCAAAGAGCTCTAATATTTTTTAAGTCATGATTCCCTGTAACAAAATTATGCTGACTTTGTCTGATTGTACTCTGATTTTGTTTTAAGTGGAACAAACAGGGTGCGTTATCATGACTGATCTTGAGAAAGTACTGAGTCTCCCGACAGATCAGGACTAGAATATTGATGAACAGAGACATGCTTTCAAAGCTACATCTTGCACTCATCAGGACAAATGCAAGAATATCAAATTTTGTACCATCACAACAGAAGAAAAGGAAAACTGATTGGTTGGCAATATCAATTATATTTAAGAGGTGAAGTATTTTCCTTTCCTCTAACCCTGGGGCTGTGAGATAATACAAATTAGTTCAACTTACTTTTTGGTTTGTGAATTTTCTGTTGAAAAATTGAACATTTTTCTGTGTATCTGCATGAGGTACTCAAATTAAAGCTCCCTGTTCCAACAATGTAACCTAGCTCCAACATCAATATCTGGCATTTAGTTTTAAAGTCGGACTGTTTTGTGTTGTAGGTCCAAATCCACGATATTAAACACTGACAAAAAATTTATATCAACTTAACCAAATAATCATGAAATATGAATGCGTGATTTTTCATCTCTACCTACCTCTTTAGGGTCAGTCACCGGTACCCATTTGAAGATCCGCAATGATGTATCACCCACCGTCACCCATTTCTTCTCCCTGTGGTAATTCAGAGTTTACTGTCAATGAGCTGAATTTGTAGGGAACTGTGAGCTTTAAAATTCTACTAAATATCATGTGAATCCACACAGACCTAATAAAGATACAGCCTTCGCAGGAGACTGTTAGAAATGCTGTAAACAGCACATGGTAGTGGTAGAAAGGCAGACTACATTACAACAGTCACAAAAAGTTTCTATCATAAAAATCTAAGTTCTTCGATTTTAAATTTCTATTATCTGATACACGTATTGTCAGAATCTGTCACATTGGGTAAAATATTAACAAATTGCAACTGAACTATTTTAAAAATATATACAAAAAAGGTCCAAGTCACATCATGTTCACGTCGATTGTAGTTGCTGAAGGAATTTTACAGATTGACCAAGAGCCAGAAATTTACAACTACTGGCAATCTGCCAAAACAAAAATCAATATAATTCTTATTGACCTCAGTTCACTACTTACTTACCACAATTATGTTATGCTGCCTTAAAGGATCAAACAAAATCTTGGCTCCACTGCAACAAGTGATTAGCAGCATGGGCTTGCCAAAGGCAACCCCAAAAGAGATTTGCTCGCTCAAATAAAAGTAAATATATATATGGACAAGTTGCTTCAATACCACGAACACTTTATGTATCTTCACAAAGGAATGACTGCTGTTGCTGTAGTACATCCAAAAAAAAAAAAGGGGCAGGTTATGAAAAACTGAAAGAACTGCAAATGTTGCTTCAATGGTTCTGAAGAAGCATCAGTGGATGCAAAACATTAATTCTGCCTTCTCTCCACAGATGCTGCCAGACCAGATGCGTTTTTCCAGTTATATCTGTTTTTGTCAGGGGGAAATTATGGATAGATAATGATAAATAGAAAAGACATGACAAAAAGATTTGAATGACTGAAAATTGATTTGTCTCTTGATCCAGATGAAATGCATCCTAGGTTGCTAAATTGAGCAAAGATAGAATAGTAGAGGAATTGGTCACATTAGCAATCTCCAAGATTGAAATAATGAGAAGTTATTGGAAACCACTAACAGAGATGAAATAAACTTTTGTTTGGGAAGGAAATCGTTAATCAAAGGAAGTGTGTATGGGTTTTTTGCAGAAGAATCATGCCTGAGTAACTTGACTGAATTCTTTGATTAAACAAGAAAGGTTGATTAAGTTCATGCAAACTTTCAGAAAGCATTTGATAAAGTACTACACAGGAGGCCTGTTACATTGTTACAATACGGAGATGGACAGCCAAACAAAATCAGTCTTCTCACATCTGCATTGACAACGGAGTAAAACTAAACCATCAAGACCCTAATAGTTAGTCCATTGGTTCCTGACCAGAATTTTCAATAACCAATCCCAAACTTTATGAATAACTAATTCCAGACAGGTATCTTAAGCAAACAATTTAACTATTTATTAAATACACAATAACTTTAGCAGAGGAAAAGTTAAGCAAGGTAAACTGATTAATGCCTAAACTTTAAATCCAAAACATTTGTTTTTGTCCCCATTCACATAAAAGACAAACAAATGAATACAGTTCAGGTACAAACAAAATAACAAAACCGGCCAAATTACTTAAGTGGCTTTCATGATGTGTTGTTTCACATGCTTAGATGTGGACTCTGGTTGCTTTTCTGGAACTTCTAGTTCAGGTCATCTTCTCAGTTCACTCAGATATAGGTAGTAATACTTCTAACTCAGCTTCCCACCCTCTGGCCTTCCAAAAGTGGTGTGGCAGATTAGGCAGAGTACATTTAAATCTTCATGTTGTGGTGTCAGTTGCACCTCCCCCAGAAAACACAATTCAAAATAAAACTTCAATTCTGATCCCACCCTGATAGACTGAACATTTCTTCTCGAGGCCTCAATTACCATTCAACAACTACCATCTTCTTGAACACAGTCTCTTCCAGACTTGTTTGCACCAATTCCCAGATACTGACCTTGTTAATACCCAACTTCTGCTAAATTTTTTAAACACAATATTCTTACTGGGTTCGCTGTGTCTGCAGGAGCCCTTTTGATCAAGATTCAGCTTGTGAAATAACCACCAGGTCTGGCCTCACGAACAAACAAAAGCTTATTTGGTTGTTCTTTTCTCTTTACCACAAGCTGTCCCAAAGTCTACACATCATTCTCAGCACACAATTACTAGTTCACAGCTACAAATCAGAATTTATAAAAGAATAAAACAAAAAATAATGAAAATCAGCGAGTGTTCTAACAATGTTGATTTAAGCACTGCAACTAAAATGGTGACTTGCATACAAAACTGGTACATAAAACAAAACAAAGCAGAGTGGTGAACTGATATTTTCAGGTTAGAAGACGGTTTGCAGTGGGGTTCCCCTAGGGTCAGTTTGGGATTATTATGCTTTGCAATTTTTATAAATGACCTAGACTCTGATACAGGGAACAGCATTAAGTTTATGTATTATTTGGTAAAATAGATTATGATAAGGATAGTTAATGACTCCAGAATGACCCAGACAGAATTATGAAATGAGTTCAATATAAAAACATATAAAGCAATGCACACAGGGAAGTAATATGGGAAGTCACTATAGAATAATTGGCAGGGCAATTTGATAAGGTGACTGAAAAGCATGTAGGATACAGGGATTTAAAAATAAAGGATTAAAGCATAAAAATAAAGATTAGTTCAGAACTTTAGAAAACACTTTTCAGGTCTCGGCAAAAGAATTGTGGATGCTTCAGGATTATGTAAAAGCATTAGAAAGAGTACAAATAACTTTTACCAGAACATTATCAATGAAGAAGAAATGTTAACACTGTACTGTCCTTCTTGGGCAGATAGAGGTTTTCAACATTTCAGGCTTTTAACAAAGCAGAAAGCAAAACTATCTCCCTAGCAAGGTGCTCAATAACTAAAAGTCATGAGTTCAATATCATGGTTAAAATATTTATAGAAAAGATGAGGATTCGTTTCTCGACTCAAGAGCTGAGTTGCTGAAATATGGAATATTGTGCCTGAAAAACTGGTGGAAGCTGATTTCAGATATAGTTGGAAAACCTACAAATTTACAGACAAACAGCAGGGCAATGGGATTAATCATGACTGACCTTTCAAAGAATTAGCACAGGCACAATGGGCTAAACAGCTTCCTTCTGTGCTTATAGGTTAATTTCTCTGAAACATATAATTCAAACAAAAAACAAAAGCTTAGAATGTAAACATACAGTAGTTATAAATAATATAAAAACTGAGCATAACATATGGTAGATTGTGTATCTGCATTGCAAAATGTAGAAATTTGTGGAGAGCAAAACTGTCCCAAGTGAACATGTTTCCAGTAGATGAATCTGTCTCAATTCTGTCTGGCTCAGAGTCACTAAACTGATATATGAATTGGAGACATACCAACACAGAATTTCAGGACAGTTTTTTCCAAATTTCAGTCCTGCCTCATTGAAGGCGCAGGCTCATACTGGGGTTGATGTTATTGATAGCGTATAGAGTAAGGGAATCTAGGTGAATGAGAAATCAAGGAACTAGAAAAAGTAATCATATCCAAGGGGTACAATGCAGCTGCTCCATGTGAGGATGACGATAAAAGACTAATGATAAAAAAGTCAGAATTCTAACCATGGAAGGTGGATGATGAGGAGGAGGAAAAGAAGAAGCATAATGTAGTGGTTATAGAACATTAAATAATTAAGGGGATATCCTATGTTGGGAAGATCACAAGCTGACCTTACATCAGTAAGGAAGACATCTCAGAATGATTTTAATGTATATTGCAAAGAAAGGGGGTAGATCCATTTGCTGTCATTGAGCGATTTTAATAAAGCATTTTAATTTTTCTTATAAATTAGTATAAGCAGACCAGGAAATGTTAAGAAGTTTTCTGGAGTACATCTGGGTTTGTTTTCAGAAACAAAATGCTCTAGAGAGACCATAAGACTAAAATAAAGTAGTATACAAAAGTGCAAAACAAAGGTCTAGATGATGGTGAGCAGTACAGATACAAAGAGAAGCAAAGTATGGCAACACTAACAGATAACAATTTCCAAAAGGGCATATGAAACAAAACTTGCAAGGAATATCAAGCCAACACAAAATATTTTCCATTTGAATTAGAGGGGGTGGGAAGAAAACAAAACAAACAATCAAAACTATTATACGCTCCTTGAAAATGAATATAAGTGATGTTATCAACGATAAGCAAATGCAGACAAGTGAATAATTACATCTCAATACTATTTGCACTGAAGAGATCAGCGTGCTAAACATTCTAACATAACTATTACTGATTCAGGGACAAGCACTGAACAAAATTACCATAAACAAGATAACAATAATGGAGAAAGTAATGCAATAAAGCTGTAATACCATGGACCAGGTTCACTTCTATCCCAGGGCTTTAAAGGACATAGACAAGAACATTGGGAAAGCCCTAATTATGGGTTTTCAAAGTTTTCTTGATTCAGAAACTATTCCTTCAGATGGGAAAATTACGTATAGCCCTCTGCTACTTAAGAAAGGGGAGAAAAGTAAACCAGGGAATTAAAGGCCAGCTACTTTAATTTCTACTGTCGGAAAATTTATGCAGTCTAAAGGTTAGGAACAAAGTGAGTAAATAATGTGAGCATTTTTAGTTGATCGCAAAGAGCAAGCATAGATCTGTAAGAGGTAGTCATGTCTAACAAATCAGATTGAATTTTTTGAAGAGGTGAATGAATTAAATGACAAGAGAATATCGACAGATGTTATTCATATGAATTTTAGAAGTCATTCATAGAATGCCTTGTAAGAGGCCATTAGCCAAATTTGGAATTCATGGAATTGAAGGCAAATTGTTGACCTACTAAGGAAATTGGCTGAAAGAAAGGAGATGGAGAACTGGATTAATAGCTTGCAGGACTTGACTGCTAATGTTCCTTGCAAGATGTGCAGACATGCAGCAACCTCAATGTTCCTACACACCTGCACATAAAATTTGGTTTCCAACTCACCATGCAAAGAATTTACATGTGCCACAGACTTAAATAAATCATTTGCACGCTCCAAAACAAGGTACCTTCCATTGTATTCAGTGACAACTTTGTTGGATAGGACACAGCCATATATCCGTAATTGCCAATGACAGAGAAAAATAGTATTGTAAGTAGTGTAAACACAAGTGCAAAATTACAAAGCAATACTAATACATTCAGTGAATTGGCAAAGAGATTTCAATGTGGGCAAATGTGAGATCTTCCATTTTTGGCCAGAAGAGATAAATAACAAAAAGCTAGATAAAGTGGAAGTCTAAGCAGACAGTCCAGGCTCTCAGGTCATTTAAATCTGGCAAGAGTATTGAAGATTTATGTTGCAGAACTTGTCTTGCCCACAGCCAAGCTGTTGCAGTACAGCTACCACACTGGCATCTACCCAACAGTGTGGAAAATTGCCTAATAACCTCCTGTACAAAAAAAAAGGACAAATCCAATTTGGCCAATTGTTGCCCCATAAGTCTACTCTCAAACATCTGTAAAAGTGATGGAAGGTGTCATCAAGCAGCAACTACTCAGCAATAGCCAGCTCACTGATGCCAATTTTGGGATCTGCTAGGGCCACTCAGCTCCTGACCTCTTTACAACCTTGGTTCAAATATGGATAAAAGAGCTGAATTCCAGAAGTGAAGTCAAGATGACAGCCCTTGACATCAAGGTTACATTCAACTGAATGTGGCATCAAGAGCCCTAGCAAAACTGGAATCAGTGCAAAACAAGGGGGGAACTCTCTGTGGTTACAGTCATACCTGGCACATAGGGAGATGGTTGTGGTTGTTGGAGGTCAGTCATCTCAGCTCCAGGTCATCTTTGCAGGAGTTCCTCAGGGTAGTGTCCTAGGCCTAACGATGCTTTATCAATGACCTTCCCTTCATCACAAGGTCAAAAGTGGGATGTCCACCAATGATTGCACAGTGTTCAGCACCATTTGCAATTCCCCAGATATTGAAGGAGATCATGTTCAAATGCAAAAAGACCTGGATAATATCCGGGTTGGGCTGATAAGTGGCAAGTAACATTCACACCACACAAATGCCAGCAATGGCCATCTCCAATAAAAGAAAATCTAACTACTGCCCCTTGACATTCTATGATATTACCATTACTGAATGCCCCACTATCAACATTCTGGAGGTTACTGCTGCCCAAAAACTCAACTAGACTCATCATACAAGTACAGTGGCTACAAGAGAAGGTCGAAGGCTAGGAATACTGCAATGAGTAACTCACTTCCTAACTCCCCAAAGCCTGTCCACCATCTACAAGGCACAAATCAGGACTGTGATGGAATACTTCCCACTTGCCTGGATGTGTGTTGCTCCAACAACACTCAAGAAACTTGACACCATCCAGGACAAAACAATCCACTTGACTGGCACCGCATCCACCCCCTCCACTACCAGTGCTTAGCAGCAGCATGTACGATTTACAAGATGCACTGCAGAAGTTTGCCCAAGATTATTAGACAACACCTGCCGAACCCACACCACTTCCATCCAAAAGGACAAAGGCAGCAGATAGATGGGAACACCTGCAACTTCCCCTCCAAGGAACTCACCACCCTGACTTGGAAATATATTATTGTTCCTTCATTGTCACTGGGTTAAAATTCTGGAATTCCTTCCCGAATGGCATTGTGGTTCGACCAACAGATATGAATTGCAGCAGTTCAAGAAGGCAGCTCACCATTACCTTCTCAAGGACAACTAGAGACTGGCAATAAATGCTGGACAGCCATCAACACCTATGCCCCACGAGAGAATTTTTAAAAAATGGCAGGTAGATAGAGGAGGAGAATACAAGGAAAGAGAAATCATGCCTCAGCTATACAAAACCCTGGTTAGATTCCTGGAATACTGTGTGATTATAGGTTTTGAACGCTACATTAGAAAATCAATGAGTCAAGCTCTAATTTAGTACAATGCAAATAATTTAAGCAGACTGTTTAGTACAGTGCAACACTGCATTGGCAAAGGGAAAAAGAAATTCAAAAGAAACCCATTTTCCTGGTCATGTGGATGTAAAAGATCCCATTACTTTTTTTTTGAAGAGCATTATGTGATACTCTTAATATATCACCTCATAGTGATCCCAACATTACCAGTGACAGAGCTGTGTTTATTCTTTCATGGGATGTGGGTGTCACTGAGTAGGGCAGCAGTTGCCTCTCTATATAGTTGCTTATTCCTAATTGTGCTTGAATAGAGTGGCTTGCTTGGCCATTTCAGAAAGGAAGCATAGCTGTGGATCTGGAGTCACGTGAAGGCCTAACCAGGCAAGGAT
Source organism: Ginglymostoma cirratum (assembly GCA_024137785.1). Taxonomy (NCBI): domain Eukaryota; kingdom Metazoa; phylum Chordata; class Chondrichthyes; order Orectolobiformes; family Ginglymostomatidae; genus Ginglymostoma; species Ginglymostoma cirratum. Next base: position 2,076,706 of record JAHRHZ010000095.1, on the reverse strand, counting down.
GGCATATTTGCTTCCAGTGAACCAGATGGGTTTTTATGACAGTCAATAGTTTGGCACTTTCATTTGCATTGAATTGAAATTCCATCAGGTGTATGGTGGGTCTTGAACCAAACCCAGATCCCCAGACATTGGCCTCAGCTCGTGGATAACTGGCCAAATAACTTGATCAGTCTGCCACCCTACTAAAGATCATTGCATAAATTATAACCCTATTTACTACACAACAAAATACCCTATTTACCTTTTCAAAAAACCAGATATCCGTCTCCTTAGCTTTAGTTTATTCTGTCTTTTAAGTGGGTAATTCATCCTCCAGAAACCAGTCCAAAGCTACTCAGTTCCTTACCCTCATGAATTTGGTCTCTTCAATCTGAAACCGAGATGCCACCGGCATTCCACATACTGAATAGCAAACGGCTGACTATCCGTTCTCTTTCTCAGAGTTTTAAACACTCTATGTAAAGTGCAGCAATCTCTTGGGAAAACGTGCAACCCGATCCTATAATGGTTTCCTAATGACTTCTCCTTTCCCAAAGCCTATTTCCATGGCAATATAAAATCACATGGGCTTTAAATCCTGGAAGAAATGCTAATTCGATTCCCTTTAATCCTTCAACTCCATTCCATCTTGGAAATAATTGACTGTTTAAAATATAACATTCCTGTTATATTTCCCGACAAATCCCGACATTCCTAGCACCTCTCTGAGGCTTTACACTAACAGTCTACCCAGAGTCAGTACAGGTACTGTTGTTATTGTCTACAGAAGTGAATAATTGTTTTACTGGGAATATGGCAATTTGGATAAGTCAAATAAAAACAAAGAACTGTGGAAGCTAGAAATCGGTGTTTGATTCTCCTGATTGATTAAGGTATTTGCCAAAACTCGCTTACATAGCCACAACTCATTCCTTAGTGACTGCCTCAGAATCAGACTTACCCGATGTGGATTTCAAATCCTCATTTCAAACCCATGCAGGATCCGAGGTGTCTCTTTGATGTACAATGCTCCTCAGACAGCTGTTCTCAGTACACCCCGACATCCACCTTCAGTGCCACTTGCCGCCACATGCACAATCTTGACCCCCTCTCCATCAGCACCAACTCATGCAGTCTCTATCCTTGAGTCCCACTACATTCTTCGGCTCATTCAACATTTTAACAAGAAACCTTTTCTCCTCTTTTCAGGTATTAAGGAATGCAAACTGCAAAAACTCAGTGCTACACATGCTCCTTTGACATCTTCATCCTCTCCCATTCCCTCTGACTACATCCCTTCCTCATAATATCGAATCAATACAGTGTGGAAGCAGGCCATTTGGCCCATCGTGTCCAGACTGCCCCTCGAAGAGCATCCCACTCAGACCCACCCCCTAACATATAATTCTGCATTATCCATGGCCAAATCACCTCACCTGCACATCCCTGGACACTATGGGCAATTTACCATGACCAATCTACCCTAACCTGCATATCTTTAGACTATGGGAGGAAACCCACGCAGAGACAGGGGGAACATGCAAACTCCACACAGTCGCTCGAGGCTCGAAACAAACCCAGGTCCCTTGCATTGTGAGACAGCAGAACTAACCAGTGAGCCACCACGCTGCCCCAAACCCTCTAACCCCAGCTCTTGTCAGATATTTGCCAAACATTCTGACCTTCCACTCTTTGATGCTGAACCAGCAAAGAATGTAATTGTATCCCTTATGCCCAACACCTCAATGGATTTCAGACATGACCTGATATCAAACGCTTCTTCCATTACCATCGCCTGCAGGACCATTTCCTTAAGCAGAAGTCCTCTCCCCGACCCAGAGACTTCTTCATTCGCCTCTAAAATTTTCCCTCCCACTGGACCTCTCAGTCTGGCCTTTTATCTGCCTGTTTGTTGTGACATTGGTTGCCTTAAATTAAAATAGATGAGGGAAATGGAGAAACTATCTCCTTCTGACCTCACAGTTCTCTTAGTTCTCAGATCCAACCCGGACTTTTTAAAAGCAAACCTGTGGACGAGGGTGTTGTTGTTCTTTCCTGGCATACTGACTTCTACTTTGTGGAGGCTGAGCACCAGCTCCAGGATGCCTCCTCTATCTCCCCGAGACCATGACCCCACCACTGAGCAAACTACTAATTCCAATCCGGTCACTAAAGTCACCTCATCTGGGGATTTCTTCCCAACAACATCACACCTCATAGCTCCAGCACTCTACACAGCTGCTTCTATCTACTTCTCAAAATCCACAAACAGGACTTCCCTAGCAAACCCATTGTTTCAGCATGTTCCTGCTTCATGGAACTTATTTTATCCAACATTGACTCAATTATTTTTTTCTCCCTTTGTCCAGTCCCTTCCCACTCCATTCACAACTCATTGGATGCTTTATGTCAGTTTCATAGAACTGCTTGTGGGAACCAGCCACCTCCTCTTCACCATAGACATGCAAGCTCTCTACACTACTCCTCAGCAATTTCGTTTGAGGGCTCTTTGCTTCTTCCTTGAGAGAAGGTCTGAACTGTCCCAACCCAACAGCACAACCCTCCACCTGACCAACCTCATCCTCACTTTTTACAACATCTCCTTTAACTCCGCTCACATTTTTTCAGGTCAAAGGTATGGATATCCATATGGGTGCCAGTTATGCTCATCATTTTGAGGGGTATGTGGAACATTCTTGTTCCAGTCCTACTAGGGTCCCCAACCCACAACTCTTTCTTTGGTACATCAATGACATAATTGATGCAGTCTCTCTCTCTCGTTTAAAATTGGAGGGGAAAAAAAAGATTAATTTTGCTCCCAATTTTCACCCTGCACTTACCTTCACCTGGTTCATCTCTGATTCCTCTCTTCCCTTCCCTTCCTTGGCGTCTGTTTCCATTTCTTGGGATAAGCTAGTGGCCAATATCTATTATACACGCACTGACTCCCAGTTACCTTGATTATACCCTGCTTCCTGTAAGGACTCCATTCCATTCTCCAAGTTTCTTCTTCTCTATCGCATCTGTTCTGATGATGCCACCATCTGCACGGTGCCTCAGAAATGTCTAGCATTTTCCTGTGCCAAGGACCACTACCATGACCAATCCATTTGCCACATTTCTGCCCTCACCCCTTCCATCCCCTCCCACAAAAAAGATAGCGCTCCCTTTTCTCTTCACTTTACACCTCATCAGCCTGGACATACAAAGATCATAAGCCACCATTCCCACCTCCGGCAGAATGCCTCCACCAGACAAATATTTCCCCCCTTCTCTTGTCATCATTCAGAAGGGACCATTCCCTCCGTGACACCCTGGTTCATGCCCAACACCTCCCCACATCCCCCACTGCACCTTCCCATACAGTGACAGAAGGGACAATACTTGTCGGTTTATCTCTTCCCTCCTCACTTCTCAAGACCCCAGACACACCTTCCGGGTGAAATCGATTTATCTTCACTTCATTCAATTAGGTTTCTGCATTCACTGTTCACAATCTGGTCAATTCTACATTGGGGAGACAAAATGCAGACATGGCAACAACTCTGCCGAAAACTTCTGCTCTGACTATTAAACTGACCCTGAGCTTCCAGTGGCCTTCCACTTCAACACAGCATCATGATCCTTGGTCAACATTTCTGTCTCAGGCCTGCTGCAGTGCTTCAGTGAGGCTCAACACAAGCTGGAGAAACAAACCTCATCCTCTGCCTAGGGAGCTAACAGCTTCAGGACTCAACATTGAGTTTAACTATTCCAGAAATAAACTTAATCCACCTAGGCTGCACATCCCTAGTAACTACTGGGCAGTTCTAGCATGGCCATTGCACATCTTTGGACTGGGGAAGGAAGCTAGAGCACCCAGTGGAAACTGGTGCAGACAAGGGAAGAATGTGCTAACTCCACACAGACAGTTGCTCAAGGTTAGAATCAAACCCACATTTCTGGCACTGTGAGGTGGCAGTGCCAACCAATTCCTGGAACTAATAAATACAACTCTCACCAAAGTGGACTCATTTTTTGCCTTTCACAGCTATCATTTACACTTATTTTGCATATCTAGTACTCCTTTTCATTGCCGTGATCTTTTGCTTTGGAGCACATTCACTATCTGTTCCAATGGCTCCTCCTCCCCTCTCTATCAATAGCATTAAAAACTATGATTCTCCAGCTCCTTTCCATTCTGAAGAAGCTACACTGAACTCAAGACTTTTCTTGCTCCAAAGATGTTGCCAGACCTGCTGAGTTTCTTCAGCACCCTCTGTTTTTTATTTCAGATTTCCAGCACCTGCAGTATTTTTCTTTTATATAAACCATATACAATCAATTATTATGTACATCAATTTACTACAAAAAAGACATCCCTTATTAGTTTCTTAACCAACTGCTGCATTTTTACTTGATATTATATTCGCCAAATTACAATCTTTACAGAACAGAGACAAGTATGCCCATGGCAGATAGTGAAATTTGAATTCAATAAATATCTGGAATTAAGAATCTAATGCTGACCATGAATCCATTGTTGATTGTCAGGAAAAATCTATCTGGTTCACTAACATCCTTTACGGAAAGAAACTGCCATCTTACCTGGTCTGGCCTCCATGTGACTCCAGACCCATAGCAACGTGGTTGACTCTTAACTGCTCTATTGGCAATTAGGGATGGGCAATAAATGTTGCTTAGTCTTGCTGCTTCCTATGGATGAATAAAAATTTGGCGCACCTTAAGGTAAAAGGCTTGATTGCAACAGCAAGAGTGGGAGCTGTTGTAGGAGGAGATAGGTACCTACAGGCAGAGAGAGAAAGTGGAAGAAACTTGTATGTTGCAACATAGGCAGCCTGGATTCCTAATACAGAATAAGTGAAAATACATTGCAACAGTGAGACAAAAGTGTCCTTATTTAATTTGTTTGGAGAAGGAACAGAAAAATTAACAAGACCATAGATTAAAACCTTTTTTGTTTGAGATGTGGACATCACTGACTAGCATTTATTGCCCTAGAGAAAGTGGTGGTGAGTTACCTTTTTTAACTGGTGGGGTCGTTAGGATGTAAGGACCTCCACAGAGCTGTTAGGGAGTTCTGGCATATTAACCCAGACACAGCGAAAGATCAAATATAAAGATCCAAGTCAAAATGGTGTGTGACATGGAAGGGAACTTGCAGGTGGTGATGTTTACAGGCTTCTACAGCACTTGTCCTTGAAGGTGATTTAGAGACTGCAGCCACTGTATCAGTGATGATTCTCCAAGCCATAGTGTAACAATAACAAGAACTTCTGGAATTTAACTGCATGTCTTGAACAGTGCTCTACCAACATCTCAGAGAAATGATACACAGACCTTCCGCTGACTATCTGATGGCCTCAGTTTTAAACAAGACTACAGGCCATTTACGACTAGGCACTTGGGGCTATGTTTAAAAAAAAAAGTCTGGTGGACGAACAGAAGCCAGCCTGCTCTTCCTCCTGAAAAGAATAATGATCCAGAACGTGGCCTACTCTACTATTGGTTTGACTTCACTCTGAGACTTTCAGCAAATGAATCAAACTGGCCCTGCCCATCCATGTCCTGCAATACAGCCGGAAGTCTCGCCTCCTTAGCTCCTCATCAGTCCCAAGACGCGGTTACCACAGGAACCGGGGGTCGCCGTCGCCCTTGAATGGCTGAACATACCGTCAATCAAATGTCCCTCACATCACTTCCGCCGCCGGATGCCGTTGCTCCCGCCCGTGCGTCGTCTTTCCCCCTTCAATAAAAGTATTTACCGGAGAGCGGCTCACCATTTTCGGACCTTCTCGATAGCTGCCATAACCTTTTTGATGTCATCTTTGGCTCGACTGCGTGTCTCTGCTCTCACCGACCGACCCGACATCTTTTCATCCGCGATTTTGTTGGATAATAAAACTTTATCTCCTTTCCTGACAAGCACGGCCCGATCCACAAGCCGGACTCTGCGCCTGTGCCGTGCGTCGGCTTGACGTAGCCCTGGCACGTGCATGGTCGACGTCATCACGACCTTCCTGCAAGGTGATGGCCAGATTCTCCTCCAGTCCCTTCCAATGTCCTATCTGTTTTTGGCAACGGATGAAGAATGCTTTTATTTTATTAATGGAGTATTTTTAACATGACATGGCTTAAGGAACTTTCACAAAGAGAGAAATAAATGAAATGGAAACCAAATCAGAAAAATTGAGAACAAAAAGAGAAGTTGCTGGAAAAGCTCAGCAGGTCTGGCAGCAGATAATGGACCCAAAACGCTAACTCTGATTTTTCTTCACAGATGCTGCCAGACCTGTTGAGCTTTGTGCGCAATGTCAGTTTTTGATCCTGAATTACAGTATCCGTAGTTCTTTCAGTTTTCAGAAAAATTCAGTACAGATACAAGCAAAATACTGCAGATGCAAGTGATGGAAATTTAAAGTTTTTGAGAAGATTTGTAGCTCAGGTTGTGGATGAGATTGTAGACTTGCTCGCTGAACCAGTGTGTTTGATTGCAGACGTTTCGTCACTCTGCTTGGTAACATCATCAGTACGCCTCTGGTGAAGTGTTGGTATTAAGTCCCACTTGTAATGTGTATGCCTCGGTTTGCAGAGGTGGTTGCTATCACTTCCGGTTTTGTTCTTCACTGGTTTGTATGTTGGGTCCAGTTCAATGTGTTTGTTGACGGAGTTCGGTTTGGAATGCCAGGCCTCCAGGCATTCCCTGGCATGTCTGTCTTCAACTTGTGCTGTTATGGATGTGTTGTCCCAGTCAAATTTGTTTCATTCGTTGTCCGTGTGTATTGAGACCAGTGAGAATTGGTTGTGTCTTTTGGTGGCTAGTTGGTGTTCATGTATCCTTATTGCCAGTTTTCTTTCAGTTTAGCCTATGTAATGTTTCTCACAGTCCTTGCATGGTATTATGTATATTACATTAGTTTTATTGGTGGTGGGGTGAGGTCCTTTACATTCGTCAGTAGCTGTCGCAGGGTGGTTGTTAGTTTGTGGGCTACCCTGATACCTGGGGCTCTGAGTAGTCTCGTGGTCATCTCTGATATGTCCCTGATGTACGGTAGGGTGACTAGTGTGTCTGGCTGTGTTGTGTCTTCTTGCTGCGGTCTGTCGCAGAGGCAGATTGTGCTTTTTGGGCATCCATTCCTTTTAAAAAGTCTGTTGAAGTGCTCCTGTTATGTTTTGCGCGGTTCCGGGTTGCTGCAGTGTGTTGTAGCTCATTTGAATAATGTCCTGATGCAGCTCCGTTTATGCGTGTTGGGGTGGTTGCTGGTGTAATTAAGTATCCGTATGTCTTGTTTTTCTGTGTATGCTAGTCTGGAGTTCCCTGTTATTCTTAGGTTCTACCATTACGTCCAGGAAGGGTAGTCGGTTATTGTTCTCTTCTTTTGTGAATTTTATTCTGGTGAGGATGTTGTTTATGTGTTGGTGGGTTTCTTCTAGTCTTGTGCATTTGATAATCATGAAGGTGTCATCTACATAGCGGACCCAGAGTTTAAGATAGTGGGGAATGGTGTCCATTCTAATTTTTGCACTACCGCTTCTGCTGTCATTCCTGATGTTGGAGATCCCATTGGTGTTCCATTGATTTGTTTCAATATATGGCTGTTGAAGGTGAAGTGTGTTGTGAGGCACAGTTCCAGTAGTTTCGGTGTGCTGTCGGTGTCATGGAGTGTCTGCCTTCCTGATTTGTCCAGCAGTGTGGCAATTGTCTCTTTGGCTAGGCCGAAGTTTATGGATGTAAATTGTGCTGTTACTTTGAAGGATACCATTATCTTATCCTCTTCTATTCAGTTGTCCTTGATGATGTTGAGGAATTCTTAGGAGGAGTGGATGGAGTGGGTAGTGTTGTCAACTAAGTATTTCAGTTTCCATTGTAGTTCTCCAAACAGAGACATGCCAGAGAATTCCTAGAGGTCTGGCATTCCAACCAGAACTCTGTCAACAAGCACATTGAACTGGATCCGATTATACAAACCACTGAAGAACAAAACCGGAAGTGATACCAACCACCCCAGCAAACCGAGGCATATAAATAACAAGCGGGACGGAACACCAACGTTTCACCAGAAGCGCACTGACAATGTTACCTAGCGTGGTGACAAAACGTCTGCAATCAAACACACTGGCTCAGCAAGCAAGTCTGCAACCTCAAATGATGGAAATAACTCAGCAAGTCAGATAGCATCGGTTGGGAGGAACAGAGTTCATGTTTGCTTATTGAGTTTTTACAATTTGGAAAAAGGTCTTTTGGCTTATCATTGCTGTGTGGTCATCAAACATCTATCTATTCTAATACCGTTTTCCAGTACTTGGCCTGCTGTTATGCTATGGCAATTCAAGTGCTCAGCCAAATAATTCTTAAATGTCTCTATGGTTCTTGCGTGTACAATCCTTTCAGGTAGTGAATTCCAGATACTCATCAGCCTTTGGGTGAATTTCTTTTTCTCTTATCACCTCTAAGCCTCCTGCTCCATACCTTAAAGTGTACCACCTGGTTACTTACTCATCAACTAAGGGGAAAAGATTCTTCATATCTACCCTCTAAATGCCCCTCATAACTTTGTACACCTCAATCAGGTCCCTCCTCAGCCTTCTCTGCTGTAAGGAAAACATCTCAAACCTGCATAGTCTTGCTTCATACCTGAATTGCTGAACCCACTCGACAACCGGGTGAATCTTCACTGAGGGTCAGTGGATACTTGACGGGCCAAATGGCATGCTTCTACACAGTAGGGATTCTATGATGCAGTCTCATCCTTACTATATTTCGCTGACCAGAACTGCACATAGAACTTCAGCTTTGGCACAAATAACATTGTATGAACCTCCATCATAACCTCCTTACTCTTGTATTCAAGTCTATCAGGTCATTGCTACCTATATTCATATCTTGATCATTAATGTACATTGCAGCATGGAATTCAACAATGAACCCTTTAATACACCACTGGACACATGTTTCCAGTCACAGAAACACCCTTTGACGTCTGTGTCATGCCATGAAGCCAATTTTGGATCGAGGTTACCAAAGTTGCCCTAGATTCAATGGGTTTTTAGCTTCTTAAACAACTTGCCATATAAGACCTAAAATAATAGCATCACTACATAGTGGAAAGAGGCCGTTTGGCCCATCAAGTCTCACTGACCCTCCAAAGAGCATCCCACCAGACCCAGGCCCCATCCTCTCCCCTTAACTCCGCATTTACTATGGCTAATGCACATAGCCTGCACATGCCTGGATAGTATGGACAATTGAGCATGGTCAATCCACCTAACCTCTTCAAAAGCCAAAAACAGAAATTGCTACAGAGATGTATCCAGCAATTTCTGTTTTTGTTTCAGTTTTCCAGCAATTTCTGTTTATATTTCAAATTTCCAGCATCTGCAATTCTTTGTTTTACTTGACAAAAGCCTTACTACTATCATCTATACTTGAAGTCAGCTCCTCGAAAAACTCAATCAAACCTGTCAGACATGATCTCCCCCTGATAAAGGCATACTGGTTATCCATTGTTAATCCTTGCCTCTCCAAGTGGAGAATAATTTAGTCCCTTAGACTTTTTCCAAAAGTTCCTCTACCACTGATGTTACAAATCTATGACTTTATTTATCAAAACTGCATTTTTGTGTTAAAAAATAATATTATCTTCCGGAAAACCAAGTTTGTAAATATTTCTAACCCAAGTCAATCCACCTTGCAATGTTGACAACTATCTCTGCAGATCTGCCCAACACTTTCTGTAGCTTGTAAATTTGATGTTTATTGTTCAAATAAATCCACCTTTGGGATCACGATGCACATGCACGTGTATTTCCTTCCCAAACTAATGGAAAATAACGAATAAGGTTTCCTTTAATATCGTTTAAAACCTACAGCGGAATCAGACTTGGATGTCGGTCTCTTTCTACGATAATTGAAGTGACAACTTGCGATTCCTTTCGAACGTCTGGTTGAGCTGTCAATCAAGAACCTGTGGGTGGGACCTATGGTGAACGGCTACTGACATTGGCTGAAGCGGGAACGTTTTGAATGGCTAGGTGTAATGTCCATCAGAGGATAGAGCCTTGTGATTGGTTGTTGTGCCTGTCTGTCAAGGCCTGGGCCCCGCCTTCAAGGCGGGCAGTTAAGATGGCGTTGTATTTTGCCGATCGTTGTGTAAGGGTCTCCCAGCCCCGGAACTGTGTCAGGAGGCTGATTATTAGCGGCTGGAATCCGGGCAATGTATTTAGATCAGCGGCGGCAGGCTTTGGGCAGGGAGCCGGTGAATGGCGGCCGCCGCCATTTCCCTCTGTGGTGCAGAGGCCGAGCGCCCAGAGCCGAGCCGCGGCTGGGATTCTGGAGCCCACTCCCAACAGGAACCCTCCCAGGCGGGGAGCAGCAGCGCAGGGGACCCGGCTCTCAAAAGTTCTCACTATCCTAAAGTTATACCACACACAGCACATAGCTGGCAGTGACTCTCCCGCCGAACGATCCCCATCAGCGGCTGGGAGTGTGACATTTCCAGTGGAAAGGGACCTTTCCTCCCAGGACAGGGAGCGTAGTGATACTGATCTGTACATGATGTATGTTAACGGGTTTACTAGCCATGGCAGCTGTTTCTCCTGCCGGACCTTGCTTCCTCAGTCGAGGAATGACAAATACCACCAGGGCCTTTGGTGCTTTCGGACTTTTAAACGGTCATTCGTCACAAATGGCTGGGCATCACCCCTGGATAGTAACGGATGCTGGCATTCTGTCACCAAAGTACATCCCCAGTGCAGGTCCTATGGCTACTTTAAAGATGGCAACAGATACTCTGGACGAAATAATTCTGCCCCACTTCCTCGAAGAAGCAACACGCTATACTATGATATTTTGAAAATCTCTCCCAATGCCACCCAGAGTCAGATCAAATCAGCATACTACAAGCAGTCACTTCGTTACCATCCAGACAGAAATGCAGGAAGCGAGGAAGCAGCGTTAAGGTTCACTCAAGTAAATGAGGCATATTCCGTGCTGGGAAGCGTGACCCTGAGGAAGAAGTATGACCGGGGAATTTTGACAGCAGCAGATTTACATGGTGGGAAGAAACCTTTGGAGAAAGCCCAATCCTCAACGACAAAACAATCACAAGCGTGGAGCTCATCAGATAACTTGAACTCCGAGAAATCGATGTTCAATTTTGATGAGTTCTACAAAGCTCATTATGGGGAGCAATTGGCCAGGGAGCAGACCCAACGCTGGAGAAGGATGCAGCTTCGCAAAAACAAGGAAAGTCTGGAGAGAAGATGGCAATTCCAGAAACTAGTCGAGATGACAGTGACTGCTATGCTTATTGGAGGTTTTTTTTTACTGTTCAGTATCAGTAATAAATAAACGAATAAGGCTTTCTCAGGGAGCTATGACTTGAATTTCATTGTAATTTTGTGAGTGTCAAAATAGTACTAGACACATATGGCAATCTGGTCAAACAGGAGGGAACACATTAAAGGAGCTACAGTTTGTAATATCCTGGCAGTAGCTGTACCATTCTTGTGATTACACTCCACCATTTATTCTTGGCTCTAGCACTTTTTTTATTCAGTCAAATTATTGTTTGGTAAAATAATCAGAATGTAAATTTCAGAAATTTGAAATAAAAAATGGGAATATGCTGGAGATATGAAGCAAGTCAGTCAGCACCTGCTTAGAGAATAGGCAGGTTTCAGAACTTCAGAACCTCTTTACTCATTAAGGACACTGGTTGACCTACTGTGAATATTTATCAGTCTTATTCATAGAACTTTCTGGTTTGTTTCTGGCTCTATGACTAATACACAGAATCAATTGTAGTCTATTTTATGTGGTCACTGAAGCTAATGCTGTGTAATTTGAAAATAGCTAATGTCTATACTGTGACAGTTGATAATATTGAATTCTAAAATGATTTTGAAAACTGGAATCTTTTCATGTCAGGTAATGAGAGTAACTGCAGACATTGTCACTATAGCACTGTGCTTCACTGTGTGAAACCAAGCCCACAGTAAGATTCAGTTCCTCAGTACTCTTTTCGTTTTCCACTTCTCTCAGGCCTCAGGTCTAACTATGATTAAGGATTTGGATCATAGTATACCAACGTTACAGTTGTAATATACAGCCAATGTTAGTTAACACCTACCTCTACAATTTTCTTTGCTGCTCATATTCTAATTTGCAACAAATCTGATTCACCATCACCCTTGCGCACTTTGTCTCCTAGTACAGCTGAATTATTTTTTAAAATCCTATTATCAAATCCTTCCGTGGCTTTGCCCTTCCTTATCTCTCTAACCAGGTCTATAATTTCCAAGTCATTTGCACTTCTCCAACTCTGGCCTCTTGAACATCCCTAATTTTGTTTAGCATCAGTGATGCACAAAAATCCTTCAACAGCCTCAGCCCCTATATCTAGAATTCTTCCATGTCTATCTATGGTAATCCATGGTACATTATCTTAAATTTCTTTGACAAAGCATTTATTAAACTCTATTCGTCATGTGTGGCTGGAGGCCAAATGTTGCTTGAAGTGCTTTGTGATGCTTCACTGAAGGTGCTATTGAAATGGAAGTTGTTTGGTACACAGTAAATGTGGAGTATCACGGTATGAAAATGTGTTCATTTATCTGCTATAGAAGTACCTAAAGGTTCAATTTTCCTAAAATAATTATATAGAGAAAGAAGTATAAGTAATGCAGAGTTTGACTTTTGTGGAAACATTTTATTGGAACAGGAATATGTCATTCAAGCCTATTCATCATTCGGTCTGTGATGTTTGACTTATACCTTAACCATTTATTCTATATTCCCCAATAGTTATGTTGCAAGGCTGTTGTTGGCAAATCACCACAAGTTATCTTTAAATCAGTTGCTTATTAAGAAATCTCTCAGCCAATCAAGTACTGAAACAATGATATAAACTTTATTGCATGTAGCAAGCAAAATAAGACCCCTCAAGTAAGCAAGTTAACCTCACAATTCAACTTTGCTATACCCGATTAATGGTGGAAATTCGCTACAATTCTAAACAACAACGCCTGTCTGAGGAAGTGTCCAGGGTTTGAACCTTGTGCAGTGTTTTTCTTTGAATTTCTGGTGTTGAATTCTTTTGCAGCTTTTGGCCTTCAGGTCCATGATGTAATGGTATTGATGCTTCTTTGGATTCTTTCATCCACAATATTGCAAGTCTGCAGCTTGCCTTTTCATCAGAAGTAACTTCTCTCTTCCTTGTTACATTTGGTATTGACTGTCTGTTGGGAAACACAGCTTTCCTGCAGTTAACTTCTTAAATTCTTCTGCAAAGTAATCAGTTGTCATTGTGGCATGAGTAGCCAGTTATCAAGCAGATGTGAAAACAGTTTTGTTCATGTAGCCTCCACTCTTCCTTTTCTCAGACATGGCTAATTGCCTTCAATTCATGTATAAGTTTGTCTTTGTCCCTTAATAGTTAATTCCAGATACAGTTATTGCTACTGATTTTTGTATGTAACTATTAATTTTTATTGATTCTTTCAATCCATGAACAGTTTATTAAAGTTCTGAAGTTTGCATTATCACGAGGCTATCAAAATCAATCTTGGAAATTTCAATAGACCCAGTATTTGTAATGATATCAGGGAGAGAGTTCCAGATTTTATCTACATTTTGTGTGAAAATGTCCTTAAATGGCCTACCTCTAATTAAAAGATTGTGCTTTCACGATAGAGATTCCATCTCAGGAAATACTTTCCCTCTCTTGAATTCTTTGTTGTTTTAAACACTTTGATTAGATCACCCTTTTACCAACAAATTTAAGCAATTGCAAATTGTTTTTGTGAAATCTGTCCTCAATACTTCCCTCTTTAATCCTTGACATAATTCTGTTTCAAACCCTTAATAAAGCTAATTATATTGTTTCTGAGGCTCATTTCCCACAAGTGAACACCATATTCCACTTGGGGTTTGAGGAAGATATATACCTGACACACAGTTTCCTCACCTATCTGTGCTGCTTTCAAGAGCTGGAAGGCATTCATGTAAATTAGGAGAAGTAGGCCACTTGGCTCCTAGTGCCTTGTTTATCAATCAATAAGATCATAGTTGATCAGATTACTGCACTTTCCTGCCTATCCCTGATAACCTCCACCTCATCACTTGCAATAATCTATCTAGCTCTGCCTTAAAAATGATCAAAGACTGTACTTCTACCTGCTTCAGAGGAAAATAGTTCCAAAGGAGCTCAACACTCTGAGGAATAAAAAAACTTAATCTCTATTTTAAATGGATGACTTCTTATGTTTAAACAGTATCCTCTAGTTCTAGATTGTCACATCCTTTTCACTTCTACTCTATCAAGATATCTCAAGATCTTGTATGCTTTAACTAAATTACCTCTCACTTTTCTAAGCGCCAGCAGATTCAAGTTTTGTCCAACCTATCCTCAAAAGACAAACAGCCCATTCTAAATATTAGTCTAGTAAACCTATGAACTGCTTGCAACACATTTACATCTTAACAAAGGAGGTCAATAGTGTACAGCACTCCAGGTGTACTTTTGCCAATCCCCTGCAAAATTGAAGAATCACCTCCCTGCATTAGTATTCAGTTCCTTTCACCACAAGAACACATCTGTCCTAATTAGTTAATGTACGTGCATAGCAACATTTTCCAATTCATACCCTAGGACACCCAGACCTCTGCATCTCAGAACTCTGCAATCTCTCACCATTTATATAATATGCTTCTTTATTCTTGCCAAAGTGGACAATTTCACATTTTACCATATCCAGCTCTCTGTCCACTCATCTAACCTTTCTATAACTTTTCATAGCCTATGTCCACTTCAAAATTTACTTTCCCACCTATCTTTCAGTCATCTGCAAATTTAGTAGAGATACCTTTGGTCCTTGCGTCCAAGTTAATTCATATAAATTGTAAATATTGAAGCTGCAGTACAGATCCATGTGACACACCATTCATTACATCTTGTCAACTGGGGGAAAAAAATCCTATTTATACCTATTCTGTGTTTCTTGTTAGTTAACCAGTCTTCAATGCATGGTAACATAGAATACTGTGATATTCTCTTTTGATGATACCTCATCAAATGTTTTCTGAACATCTTAGTACAACCTCCAATGGTTCTCTTTTATCCACAGCATGTTACTTCCTCAAAGAACTCAAGTTGCGTAAACATGATTTCCTTTTCACAAAACTATGTTGATTCTGCTTATCTTGAATTTTTTAAAGTTGACTTGCTATATTTTAATAATGACTTCTAACATCTTTCTGATGACAAGTGTTAAGCTAGCTTGCTTGTAGTTTCTTACTTTTTATATTGAATGAAGGAGTTATATTTTCTATTTTCCATTCTGATAGAACCTTACAAAAATCTAAAGAAGTTTGAAAAATTAAAGCCAATCAACTATCTCACTGCGCACTTCTATGATCCTAGAATGAAATCCACCAGACTCTGGAACTTGTCAGCCCGCAGGTTTAACAATTTGGCTCAGTACCAATCCCTGTAAACTGTAATTCTCTTGAATTCCTCCCGGGCTTCCATTTCCCAATTTTTACAGATATTTCTGTGATGTTATATCCTGTACAATGGAAGCTGCTACAGTATTCCTGTTTAGTCATCTGCTATCTTCCTTGTTTCCATTATTAATTCCCCAGAATCAGTTTCTCTAGACCAACTTCTCATTTCTAACAGTCTGCAGAAAGTCTTACTATCTTTTTTTATATTTCCAGCAAGCTTTTTCTTGTACTCTAATTTTTCCCTACTTATTAATCATTTAGTCATTCTTTGCTTTTTTTAAATATTCCATCCAGTCTTCTGAATTGCCACCCATCTTTGCAGATCTACATTTATTTTAAGTTTGATACTATCTTTAAATTTTGTGGTTACCCGTGAATGGTGGGTCCTCCTTTGGAAATTTTCTTCCTCTTTGGAATGTGTCAGTCTTGTGTATTCTGAAATATCCCCTCAGATGTCTACCACTACATCTCTGTTAGTCTATCTTTTAACCTTATTTACGAGTTCACTTTTGCTAGCTCTGCTTTTATGCCATCATACTAGCTCTTATTTAATTTTAAAACACTAATCTTAGATGCAGTCTTCTCTCCCTCAAGATCTGAATGTAACAATCAAATTATGATGATTGCGACCACGGGATGCCTTCACTATGAAGTTAATTAATCCTATCTTGTGGCACAATACCAAGTCTAAAATAGCCTACTGTCTCGTTGGATCCAGAATGTGTCTTCTACGAAACTCCTGAAATCACAGTATGAACTGTTCATCTAGGCTACCCTTACCCATCAAGCTGTGTTGATTAAAACCTCCTCCCCCCCACCCCCACAATGATTCTTGCCATTTCATTCTGATAAGTTCCCATTAATTCTTTAAACTTTGTCTTACAATGCAGCTACTGTTCGGCAGTGTGTATGTCACACCCATAAACGAACTCTTGCCTTAATCATTTCTCATTCTCTACCCCAATCACTTCTACATCCTGACTTCCTGAACTTCAGTTGTCCCTTTCTGCTGTTCTAATATCATCATTAATTCACAGAGCTCCCCTCCACATGTTTCTAGCTTTCCATCTTTTTTAAATGAAGTTAAATAGGTTGGGTTTGTGCTCAATGGATTTTAGAAGAATGAGAGGTGTCCAACTGAAACATTCAAGATTCTTAGGGGGAATTGACAGCAGATGCTGAAACGTTTCCCCTTGTGGGAGATTGCAGAACCAGATGTTATAATCTCATTTGCCCATTTAGGACAGAGTTGAAGAGTTTCTTTCATAAATGTAGTGAAATTGTTGGTTTTCAAACTTATTCCAGAATACTGAACAATCTAAAAATATGTTATTTTGCTTCTAAGTGGAAGTCACCTTTACCTATTTTACAGTAGCTTTGTTCTTGGTGCAATATTCCCTTCATCCTCACAGATAATGTGTATATTGAACTTGTATGTTTGGACCAGATTCAGTAAATCCTCCTTCCCTGAATTTTGTCTTCCCCTTGCCTTGCTGGCTATCAGAACACGTGTCTAATTCTATAAATATAATTCTACATGGTATGAATGTGTGCCTGGATTAAACTAGCCAGATAGCCCTCTTCTTCCCTTAGAGTCGTTCTGCTGGAACGTAGAAGCTTGATACAGTTATTCAGGACAGTCTGACTGTCCACAAGTCCCTACGTTCAGTAACCTAGCAAACTGCAGTTTTGCATACCTTGTGACTGTAGTTATGTGCCTTAGCAATAAGGTGCTGAATTGGCTTTTATGTGAGTACTAGTTTTAGCGTATCCTGAAATGGACTTCACCCTGTTGACTAAAGTTTAATGTTGATGCAACTACATATCACCATAACGTTATTGGATAAATCCTATAGCAACATTATTTGCATCAGCTTGTTTTAGAGAATGAAATAATATATTGCTTATGGATTTTGTACTGTCTGGTTCCAGTTGGAGTAAAACATATAAATTTGTAATGTTTGTTCCTAAATAAATTGAGATTATGCTCTGTGTTAAAGAAAGCAACTTAAAGTTTTAAAATTTGATAAATAATTAGTGACAAAGAAGGTCATGATCCATTTCAGGTTTTCGTTTGAGTTTTGTGGGCCTGCTTATTCACGATGCTGAGCCCTGATTGGTTGATAAAGTGTAAGATTCACGTGTATCAGCAACATGTAATATATGTAGATCAATGGAAACAGGGATTTTTACCCTTTAATTGTCACCCTTGAGTTTACAATTTTTCAGATAAGATATTTAAATTATTTGGACACTGATGCAAAATATTGAGTTCCCCCAGAACTGCAGTTATTTTAAACAATAAACGGTGGTATATATTTCCAATGGGGAATCATTGACACTTCTTCAAGTATAGTTTCATATGCTGCATGTAAAATGCGTTTTAGAAACAGCTAACATTAACCCATTGCAATCAGGATTACATGAAGTTACTTTTACTTTAGGACCCACTAAAATTAAGTGCTAATATTTCTGAAACAAACATAATAAAATCTGTTAAATACAAGTGATCAAATTTGTGTCAGTGAGTAAAGATTTGCAGAGGATGCATCACCTGTATTGCAACTGACATAATTAGTTGTGTTAAACATCACTCAATTTATTTTTGGCAAGCTATGTAACTTGGATATATATGTCAGGTGAGAAAGTAGAGATGTTTATGTGCAGTAAAGGTCAAATAACATTTGTTGCTATAACTTAGAGGAACAGAGCTGTATCTCTGATGAAGATACACTATACAGATTTATTAATTTGTGACCTTGTAAAAATTGTATAATGTATTAAAATATCTGAAATGGTGTTCTTCATTTTGATTCTGTTGTATGTTTGTGCTTGACCAAGTATTGAAGCAATTGCTGAGATTTTATATTTGATACACAATTCCCCAAATGGATGCTTGAAGGAAGTGTAGTAATACAAAAATAAATCTCTTGTTTACCATTTTGCTGGTTCATCTGTCTATTTGGATGTCCTAGAGAAGTGTCCAGTATACTTCCTATGCTATTACTTCATAGTTTGTCTGTGTATGTTTTGCTTATATAATGTGTTACATAAGTGAAAATCTGGCTTTAATCCAATTAGTATCATAACAGTGTGTCAGAAGTTCGCAGAGAAATCCTCCTGTGCTGCCGTTGAAAGCTGCTTAAGTTGCCTAAATCCATAACTTTGGGATTGCTGCCCAGAACCTTTGCCCCTTTACTGCTCTCTCCTTTATTCCATAAATTCTTTTAGTCACTAACCTGATGGTCACTTAAGCCCTTATGTGGCTCAGTAACTTCTTTTTGATAAAAGTCCTATGAAGTGCCGTGAGACTACCAATTACGTTAAAGATGCTTTTTTATATATTAGTTATTGTTGCACCTTCTCCTGTATGCCTCTATCTGGCAACTGTGCTGCTCTATATCATTTATGCCATTACCTGTCACCTGTACTGCTTTGTATCCTATATGTATTTATCTGGTACTTGCAGTGCTTTGTATCCTGTATGTCTGCACCTGGCACTGCTCTGTCTTGTACTTGAATACATTGTTACACAGTGGCCCAATGGTAACGGTATATAGGTGAAAATGGATTGAAAAATTCTTGCCTTGTGTACTCTCACACCAGGTTTGTATGAATTGTGATTGCTCAGTCACATCATTAATATAAAGTGCACTCTTACACCACTGTTGATGTGTCATCACGCATATAATCAGTTATAACACACAATCTCACACTATTCTGATATACCATGCAATCTCACAGTAATGTGTATTCTTAACAATACTCCTGTTCATGTACTAATAGACTGCTTGTGTACAATATGCAACCTCAAAATACTTGTTCATCTTGTTTCTGAGAACTTCAAAGAAGGAAATTGTGTGCAATAATAACAAGTTTTAAAATTACTTGATACAATAATAGGTTGCAATGAGGCCAGTTAGCATGTATTGACACTGAAGAGTGCACTGTTTCAATAAATCAATATACTGCCCTGGAACCTGAGATATTACTGCGTTTGTCTTTACAGATGCTGACAGACATGTTATGAATTTCCAGCATTTGAAGTTACTATCTAATCACTAACTGGTACAGATATAATGTCAGATAACAAGGTGCAGAGCGGGGTGGACAAGCAGGCCAAGCAGCATCAGAGGAGCAGGAAAGCTGATGTTTCAGGCCTGAAGAAGGGTGTGGGCCTGAAACGTCAGCTTTCCTGCTCCTCTGCTGCTTGTCCTGCTGTGTTCATCCCACTCTACACCTTGTTATCTCAGATTCTCCAGCATCTGCAGTTCCTACTATATCAGATATAATGTCTGCAGTTTTATTAGTGGCCAGAAGGTGGCAACTCATCACACTTTATGGTGGCCCAAGAGCTTCAGTTCCAATTGTGATCGATGGATCTTTGTCCCGTGTTTGTCAACGAGAAGGAGATAATTTCCCCCTTCAGTTCCATACACCTTAAATTCTTGTCCAATTTCTTTCTTTTCTTCCCCTTTCTCCTGAAGGTGCTTCTTGTTTATAAGAGTTAATTTCCACAGATGCTGGCAGTCCTCCACCTATCACATTCAAGTAACTTTTCTGTTTTTGTAAGGGTAAACAAAGAGCTTTGACCAACCAAAGAACATCACTGTTAAGTCACAATTCCCACCTCTGCACTCGCACCTTCCAAATGACATAACTAAACAGTTGTCGTATTGGGAATCCAGTCCAATTTTAGAATCAGAGATAAAAGGTACTGCAGATGCTGGAGAATCCGAGATAACAAGCATGGGGCTGGATGAACACAGCAGGTCAAGCAGCATAATAGGAGC
>JAHRHZ010000095.1:1984746-2040582 GCA_024137785.1 Ginglymostoma cirratum | reverse complement strand
CACATAGGTGGTGTTCCTGCATCTACTGCTCTTGCAGGTAGTAAAGGTCATGAGTTTGGAAGGTGTTGTTGGGGGAGCCTTGGTGAGTGTATCTTATGTTTCACTACAGTTTCACTACACTTGCAGATGATACACACGGCTGTCACTGTGCATCAATGGTGGAGGAAGTGCAAGTCGAAGCTGGTGATTTTAAATATGTAAATTCAGATCACTGTAACTGTTTGTAAATTGTTGAATTCATTCATTGTCCTCTCTCTATTATCTCCTATCAGTCTTTCTGGGGGGGTAGGTCATGGACTTCCTTTGGATTTTTCCACTCTTAAGGTTATCCTTTGCCTTCTGAAGGATGGCTGATGAGGAAACTCCCCCACTCCTACTACCTACCATTAGGCATATTGGAGAAGTTTACAGGTTGACAATCAATCTGTTTGGCCACATTATCAATGCACTTTGGCCGACAACACCTGGCATGGGATTTGAACACTGGGCTTCTGGCCCAGATTTAAGGGTTCTACCACTGTGCCCTCCTGTCAAATTCATTCACAACACAATTATCATCAATGCTCCCTCTAATTCCTTTTTGTTGTGCATGATCTATCCACTTCATTCTCTGATGCCTGTAAGAAAGGACATGGGTGAACAGTTATCATGATAAATGGTGGGTCATTGACATCCATGCACCTTAGATGGAAAATACTTTTTATAACTACTTGTAAATTTAAGTTTGCAGGCCAATGATTTGTTTTCTGTTCCTTAAAGACATTCTGAAATCTGTAACAAAGTGTGTCATTTTGAAACATGACATTGTTTGCCCAGCATCACAATATTATGTATTTTTGGGTCATTACAGTTTAGGTGGCAGAAGCTGTGCTACTCTGGTTCCAGTATGAACTGTGTCATAAGGATTTGAAAAAGCACATGGAGTGTAGCAACTTTAAAAGTTCGGGGGCAGAAATGTCTGTAAGTGTGTGCATCTGAGTTCGGTTTTCTTGTATGTGCTGGTAAAACTGATTCATTTGCATATGCATAAGTGCAATCTGAGCCCACTAATGAATGTATTCCTTTATGCATGCAGACCTTTTAAAAATTACGCGGCTGTTCTAAAATGGACATTTACTTGACTGACTTTCATTCCTGAGAATGACACTTAGCCACATCAAAATGGACAGGCCAGTTCAAAGACAGGTAGCCACACACTGACAAGTACCATGGGGAAATTCTGAAGGTTACCAGAATCTGGCCTGTCCATTCTTATTTACTGACTGTCAGAGGGAGATCTTCAAATAGATGCTGCATTGGTTTATTTTCAGGGTGGATCTAAGAGACCGTTTGAGCTGCATTAGCCATTACCTGGACCAGTTTGATGATGGTCTGTGCAAAACCCAACAGGAACCAAGACACAGCAAAACAATACTGACACAATTAGATCAGAGGAATATTGCCCAGTTTCTTTACACAAATCTATGTTCCTCTGGCATCTGTAGAACTCAATCTGTTGGCTTTGCTTAGAGGTCAGATGAATTTCCTTTTAGGGTTCCATTTCTCCAGCTCATTAAGTCCGTCAGATAGTAGTTACATAACAAATTAAACAAAAATTGCCAAGTCTCTCAAATATCTATTCATTTCCCTGGGCTGATATAATCAAGGCTAGTAGCTGGGCTCTCCCTGGAAATAGATGGATTTGTAAAGTAAGCTGCATCCTCCCAAAAAAAGTACTAAAATAGTAGAAAATTCCATCTGGTGAAAATGGAGGGATGTTTTCTCATTCAGCCATGGCCAAGTTTTGTTCATATTGAATAACATTAGCAGAAATGAAAAGTGTCGTTCCTACATCCAGAAACTTGGAGGTAATCGTTTGTGTTCATGTTGCTGAAGTAGGCATGAGGCCTTCACCCTCTGTTGTGAGAACCATATTGCTTGGCCACTTAGAAACCTAGAGGACACAATATGAATATCTCTTTCATTCTCAAACAAATGTTTAGTAAGCACTCATTTCGTTTGCTCTCTCTTTGCCATGTAAGTTGCTTTAAATGTGGTTTCTTGCCCTTCCATATTTCATTCCATCTTTTGCCACCTGCAGTTTGATCTGCCCAGTGTAATTTTCGATATTCCTATCGGTAAGGAGGTTGCTTCTGCACTGGGTGTGCTCGTTGAAGTTTAAATGGCCTTGGAGTCCAGATGGGTAGCTGTCCCAGCATGCGCAGGCCCGAGCGAAAGCCCTGGGGTGTGAATGGAGTGTTGGGACGTGAAACCACAGGCTGACGCTCCCGCGAGCTGAGAGGAGGCAGGTTCTTGCTCTGAGGGAAAGGTGAAGGCATGGAGAATGGGCTTCCAGCTCGGGATGTTACCTCAATGGCAGGCACAAAACCAGAGCGCTGGTGCAGCCCATGGGCCATGGGTCCATTTTGCAAACGAGGAGGGACATTATGTGAAGGCACTCGATACTCCAGCCGTTGATGCACTGCCTGTTGCTGATTCTTCTTCCTATCCTTTTTTATCAGGTCCTGGAGCTTCTCCACTTGCGTCTTTCTCATGTGGTAAACTTTTCTGGTCCTGTGGAACCTCTCCAGAAAACGTTCCAATGACACCTTACCAGCCAAAAATGTGTCAGTGATTTCCTGTAAAGAAAAATAACTATTATATACTTTGATTGTAAAGCAGACAATATGATCTCTAAAGCAGAAACAGGATGTAGAAATACGCTGCTGGAGGAAGTGAATCAGAGCAGATTTGGTGACCTTCAGTTCTGAGCCTATTGAAACATCTAGGAGGCAAAGAGTGAGAGAGGTCAACACATAATATGGTAGTTTCTTTGACGCAATGGGTGGAACTGAATATTACACAACAAGTGTCTCAGCAAATCTAACCTGAAGGCATGAAATTAAAAGTTTAGTGATGTCGATAAACTCATTATGTGGACCTAATCCACATCAAAATATGGCAGGTGAGTTGAGTTACAGTAGAAGTACTCATTCTGCTATTACTGTGGTTTATGATGTGTTTACGGCAGTGAAGTTCCTTCCTGTATAATGTCACTTTCATGTAGCCAAGATATAATGAACTAGAGAGCAATGTAAATGCAACTGTGGAAAAGAGGTAAGCTGGGAGCTTCAGTTGGTTCTTCCCACAATTCCAAACTATTTTTTAACTGAACTAAGGAAATAGGATATATTGAGGATATAGGATAAAATAATCTTTCAGTTCTGTCGTCATAAAACTTTTATTGTGTGGTCTATGGTGCTCTTATGTCTACATGAGTAGCAGGAGTGAAGACAATCAATGATTTCAAACTGAAATCGTATGGGCATTTGAGAAAAATACTTGTAGGGCAATAAGATAGAGCAGGGAAATGGGATGGACTGGTTTGCTTCATGGAGAGCTGGCATAGATTTGATGGGCCAAATGACCTCCTTCTGTGCAGTTATGCACTATATTCTTTTCTATAAATCCTATTTCCAGTTTACAGTTTGTTTCTTTTAATTCTCCTCAGTTACATTTATACTTACAACATAGCTATATCCTGGTTATAACAAGGTGACTTTACACGGAAACATTGAAGCATAAAAAATAGGTGTAGGGAGAGGCCATTCAGCCCTTCAAGCCTGCACAGCCATTCAATATAATTGTAGCTGATCATGCAATCTCAGTATCACATTCCCGCTTTCTCTCCATACCCCTTGATCCCTGCAGCCTTAAGGGCCATGTTCAGCTCCGTCTTGAATGTGTCTAATGAGCTGGCCCCAACAGCTTCCTGTGGGGGAGAATTTCACAGGTTCATACCACTCTGAGTGAAGAAATTCTTCTTCATCTCAGCCCTGGAATGGCTTATCCCTTATTCTTCGACTGTGACCTGGACCTGTGTTCTGGACTTCCCCAACATTGGGAACATTCTTCCTGCATCTAGTCTGCCCAGTCCCATCAGGATTTTATATGTTTCTCTGAGATCGCCCCGTCATTCTTATAAATTCCAGCAAGTACAAGCCTAGTAAATCCATTCTTTCCTCACGTCAGTCCTGCCATCCCAGGAATCAGTTTGGTGAACCTTTCCTGGACTCGCTCAACAGCAAGAATGCCCTTCCCCAGACTAGGAGAGCAAAACTGCACACAATACTCAAGGTGTGGCCTCATTAAGGCCCTGTATAACTGCAGCAAGACATCCTTACTCCGATACTCAAATCCTTTCGCTATGAAGGCCAGCATGCCATTAGCTTTCCTCCTTTCCTGCTGCACCTGCATGCCAACCTTCAGCAACTATTCCACCGTAACACCCAGGTCTCATTACACGTCAGCTTTTCCTAAACTGTCACCATTTAGATAATAGGAGATAACAAGCATGGGGCTGGATGAACACAGCAGGTCAAGCAGCATCATAGGAGCAGGAAAACTTGACGTTTCGGGCCTAAACCTATCTCCGATACCATTTAGATAATAGTCTGCCTTCCTGTTTTTGTGACCAACGTGGTTAACCTCACATTTATCCACATTATATTGCATTTGCCAATTATTTGCCTATTCAGCCAGTCTCTCCAAGTCACCCTGCAGTCTCTTAGCATCCTCGACCACCCAGCTTAGTGTCATCTGTAAATTTGGAGATATAGTAGGGAGATATTACTCAGGGAACAACTTCACCAACTTCATCATCATGAACAACTTGCAATCTTTCAGACCTACACATATAATCGATGAGTGAAAGAAATGATCACAGAAACTACTGATGAAGAAACCCCTAACTATGAAATATTTGGAAAACTGTTTTTGTTAACAATTCCCTGATTATTTTTCCCAGCATGTCTTCTCTTCCTTGCCTGACTCATGTGCTTGTGTTGTTCCATGGAGGAGGTCGTCTTCTGGAATCTCAGTAATAACAGCAAGCATTCAAAGATTATTAAATAGGATTGGACACAGTTGGGCAGTCATAGCAGCTGGAACTTAGCTTGCTTCATTTTCCTCCTCAGATTTGCAACTGAAATGAGCTACATTAGCACAGACCAAAGACTGAGCCACAAATGGAAAACAAGACAGCCAACCTTACAGCTAGCAGCCAATGGAGAAGCAAGCCCACAACCAGACACTAAATTCTATGTCAGCTAAATTCCAGCCAATTGATGCTAAAACCCGCAGTATTCTGACACCCAATTCCTCAACGATCAAATACAAATCCAAAATGCAAAAACCTATCACACATAGTTTTTAACTAAAGTTATATGCCAGCAAGTCGAGCAACAACTGGACCCTAACTCTTTCAGCAACATGATACCCAGTCCAAAGTGAAATGACTGGGTTTTGCCATAAGAGGTCAAGTTTGGCATTTTGTCAATTTATAGCTACCAGGTGTAATGCTGGCGATGGACCATATCCCTGCCTTGAGTCTATTTTCATGGCAGTGTCTTCTGCAGGCATGGCAGTGTTGGGGAGGGGCAGGAAGTGGGGGAGTGGAGGGGAATGGGGGAGCGGAGTGTAGCATGATGACTACGTGCCGATCGAGCAAATTAAAATGCTGTTTGGGGGACACTGTTCACATGCCACCTGGTCAACTCCCAACTCCCCTCATGTGACTACATTCCATAATTGGAATGGCGGCTGCCCCTGGCTGAAAGCTGAAGAGGTGGGACTGGGGGCAAGGGTGCATTTTGAAAAGCTGCCTAGTATGGATTTGCTTGGCTGTGAAAACAATAGATGTGGCCGCAGGCCTTACTGTAAAAGCATTTTTCCCCCAGCAACTATCCCCTGACCAGATGTGGGCACTGTTTATTTACTTGATGGTGCAGTTGTTATGGGCATATCTCTGTGTTGAGGGACCCTCAAGGTCCCTGATTTGCTGCAGCAGTAACCATCTCTCCCTATGGGGTTTTCTAGAGCCACATACACATGTTGTGGCACAGCCCAGCTTAACCGGATGGCATGCTCACAGGCTGCCTAGCAAAAGGAAGCTAAATTGCTCTCACTGCTGGTAAGTTTAGGTTACGGACACCATTTAATCCCACAGCTGGAGTCCTGAAGTCTACACAAATGGACCAGCCCAAAGTGTGCCAGCTAAGGGCAGAATGAGCAGCAAAATATATCTAAAAGATCATGCAAATCTCTGCAATAAATGAAGGAAAATCTGCCAAGTGATCTTGTTTTCAATCAGGATACTCAAGTCATTGAATGTTGGGTTTACTTGCAGTTTAAATTTTGACAAGGCTGCATCTTTCACTTTATTATACACTATAAAACTAGATTCAGGGTTGTCTGTATGGTTTCATGATGTGGAGGTGCCGGTGTTGGACTGGGGTGGACAAGGTCAAAAATCACATGACGTCAGGTTATAGTCCAACAGGTTTATTTGAAGACACAAGCTTTCTGAGTCTTACTCTTTCTGACATCTGACTGACACCTGAAGAAGAAGCAAGAATCTGAAAGCTTGTGTTTTCAAATAAACCTGTTGGATTATAACCTGGTGTTGTGTGTTTTTTGACCTTGTATGGTTTCAGGTTTATTCAGACTGTGTCAATGTCTTGAAGCTGTTGTTCAGCTTTTGTTAATTATCCAAATTGCCCTGTATTGTCATGATCTGGGTTAAATTTCCCTCCCACCAATTTAAACAATGAGTAGCAGTGAAAAATTACTTCTCTTTATAGCAAAGAAAATATGTTTAGAGATGCAACTCAAATCAGAAATTTCGTTTTAAACCAATTTCAAAACCACAACACAGCTAGCTCATTATTCGGTATGATGGGGTAGGGCATGATGGTGGTATCACTTCCTGGATGAAATATTGTGCTAGTAACAAATTAGAAAGGAGTTTTGGACAGCACCTTCCTGTATGTCTATGTTCTGCAGCCAGGGAACCTTTGAGATATCTGGTGCACCGTACCACTCGGGTGAGCACTATGTGGGCCACAGCTTCCTGAGGCTGCAAAATATGGTATAACACCTGCCTACCTATGTCTTCTTCAAGGTATTGGAAGTGTCAGTTTGTGTAGTGAGACTGAAATAAGATTGTTTCTTTGTAAACACTTGTTTCAGGTTTCAAGGCATTGAAGATTGTACTTGAAAAGTGCATATGATGAGCACTTACTCCATTCTTCTATCCATTGGAGCCTCAAGCTTCATCTTTGGTATATCTCCTTATTAACCTTAATTAGTCAAGGAAATTTTTGAAGCTCCTTTGGGCACACATTAAATTTCAGTCATTTGATATGAATGTAATGATTTGCATACTGAATCTCCATTATGTACAAACAATTAGACAGCAGATCAAGCTATCAATAAGGCTTCTGTTTGTTTAGGATCAGAGGGTTAGACAAAGACCTTGAACAGAGTGGGGACAAGATTGACTCTAGCCATAGCACCGATAGGCCTTAAAATAATGCAACCACTGTCACTGTCTGACTCACTGACTGATACAAACAACAATAAATTACATTTATATAGGCCTTTAATGTACAACACTCATAAGGCTCATTTAAGGAAGAAATGGACATCAAATCAAAGGGAAAAAGACACTAGGATTCCTTGATGCCTCTATCTAGTCACTTCTTGGTATTTTTATCTCTAAGAAATACAACTCCATTTTCTTTCAAAGTCAATTATTTTCTCTTTTCCTGTTGTGATTGGACAGTCGATTCAATTCACTCCAAACAATCTCACAAGTGGCTTAAGGTACTGGAGAAAAAAACAAAAGAACTGTGGATGCTGTAAATTAGGAACAAAAACAGAAGTTGCTGGAAAAGCTCAGCAGGTCTGGCGCATCTGTGAAGAAAAGTCAGAAATGAGGAAGGGTCACCAGGAAGGACATTTCTGCAGAAGTTCTTCAGGATGGTGTCTAGAACCAAACATTTTCAACTGTTTCCTAAATGATCTTCTCTCCATCATAGGAAGTGGGGATATTTACTGAATGGTTACACAACATTCAGCGCTGTTAGTGATTCCGCAGGTACTGAAGCAGTCTGTGTCCATATGCAGCAAGGTCTGAACAGCATGCAGGCTTGAGCTGACAAATGGCAAGCAATATTCATGCTACACAAATGCCAGGCAATGAACATCTTTAACAAAAGAGAATCTAGCCATTTCCACCTGTTATTCATTAGAACTGTCAAATCTCCCATTATCAATATCCTAGGGGTTACCATTGACCTGAAACTGAACTAGACCTAGATACATACTGTGTCTACCAGCGCAGATCAGAAACTAGGCACTCGATGGTGAATAGCTCATGTCCTGTCTCCCCAGTACCTATTTGTCATCTTCAAGGCACAAGACAGGAGTGTAATGGAATACACTCCACTTTTCTGACTAAGTGTACTTCCAACAACACTCAAAAAAACCTGACATCATCTAGGACAAAGCAGTCTGCTTGATTGGTGCCTTTTCCCCACTTTCAACGTTCACTGCTTTTACCCTGATATACATAACATAATGTAGATCATCCACAAGATGTGCTGCAGAAACGCAAAGCTTCTTCGATAGTACCTTCCAAACCCATGTGTTCTACCACCTAGAAGTTCAAGGGCAGCAGATACATGGGAACACCAAAATTTGCAAGATCCTTGCCAAGTCACACAACACCATGGCTTGGAAATATATCATTGACAGTGCCAGAGAATATGGAAACATACTGACGTACCGCCAGTGGCTCTGACCTCCACAATTATGGAGTGCTTTGAGAGGTTAGTTATGGGTCACATCAACTCCAGCCTCCCTTGATCCCTTGCAATTCACCTATCATCGCAAAAGGTTCACGGCAGACATTATCTCCTTGGCCCTATACTCATCCGTGGAACACCTAAATAACAATGATGCCTCAGTTAGGCTCCCACAGTCTACAGTTCCACCTTCAACACCATGACTCCAAGCAAACTAATCTCCAAACTCCAAGCCCTCTGCTTCGTCCTCCGTAACTGGATCCTTGACTTCCTGACCCACAGGCTGTAATCAGTGAAAATAGGCCACAACATCTCCTCCACGATAAACCTCAGCACCAGTGCCCTGCAAGGCTGCGTACTCAGCCCCTTACTACACTCCCTGTACACTCATGACCGTGTGGCCAAATTCCACTTATAAGTTTGCTGACAACACGGCCATTGTAGTTCAAATCTTGAACAATCATGAGGCAGAATACAGGAAAAAGATAGAGTGCTGGGTGGCAGGGTGTAAAGATAACAATATCTCTAAGATTTTAGCTTGGGTCGTGGATATTGCAGTTGGTTGGCTCGCCGAGCTAGTTCGTTGTTACGCAGACGTTTCGTTACCCTGCTGGGTAACATCATTAGTGAAGCCTCCGATGAAGCGCTGTTGTGTTTTCCCGCCTGCTATTTAAACTCCATTGAGTCCATTGAGCTGGATTACCTGACTTCCAGTTTCCCTTCGCAGTGGAGTGTATATGGGGTCGAGCTCTGTGTGTTTGTTGATTCCTAGAAGTGTGGTGCTCCACGAAGAAAGCCATCAACAAACACATAGGTGTTTGACAACCAGACTGCAGCGGTTCAAGGTGACAGCTCACCACCACCTTCTCAAGGGAGACTAGGAACAGGCAATAAATGCTGGCTCAGCCAGTGATGATCCTATCCCATGAATGAATTAAAAAGAAAACATCCTTGTAAACCTTTTTTGCAGCGTCTCCAAAGACTCCACATCCTTCCTATGATGTGGCAACCAGAACTACACACAATACTCCAAATCTGCCCTAACTAAACTTTTATCCAGCTGTAACATGACTTGTTAACTTTTATACTCAATACCCCAAACGATAAAGCAGTGCACGCCATACGCCTTCTTTACCTCCTTGTCCACTTATGTTGCTCTTTCAGGGAGCTATGGACTTGGACATCAAGATTCCTCTGTATGTTAATCCTCCCAAGAGTCCTCTTGCAATTGGCCTCCCGAAATGCATCACTTCACATTTGTCTATATTAAACTCCATCTGCCACTTCTCCGTCTAACTTTGCAACTAATCTATATTTTGCTGTATCCTTTGACAACCTTCCGCACAATTCACAACTCCACAATTTTCATGTCGTCTGCAAACTTACTAATCAGAGCACCTAAATTTTCATCCAAATAAGTTTCATATATATATATATTATATATATATTACAAAACAACAGAAGTCCCAGTACTGATCCTTACAGAACACCACTTGTAACAGATCTCCAGTCAGAAAAACACTTCTCTACAACTACCTTCTGTTTTCTATGACCAAGCTAATTTTGTACCCATCTTACCAACACACCCTGGATACTATTTGACTTAATCTTCTGGACCAGCATGCCATGAGGAACCTTAGTAAATGCTTCATTAAAATAGATAACATCCACTGCCCTACCTTCATTAAACATCTTTGTCACTTAGAGTCATAGAATCATACAGTCAGACTCGTAGACCCATACAGCACCGAAACGGACCCTTCGATCTAAGTCATCCAGGCGGACCATATATCCTAAATTAATCTAGTCCCATTTGCCAGCATTTGGCTAATATCCCTCTATATCCTTCCTATTCATATACCCATCAGGATGCCTTTTAAATTTGCTAATTGTACCAGCCTCCATCACCTCCTCTGGCAGTTCACATGCACCCTCTGTGTGAAAAAGTTGCTCCTTAGGTCTCTTTAAAGTCTTTCCCGTTTCACCTTAAACCTTGCTCTCTAACTTTGGACTTCCCCATCCTGGGAAAAAGACCTTGTCTTTTTACCCTAGCCATGCCCCTCATGATTTTATAAACCTCTATAAGGTCACCCCTAAGCCTCCGATGCCCCAGGGAAAATAGGCCCAGACTATTCAGCTTCTCCCTGTAGCTCAAACCTTCCAAACCTGGCAACATCCTTGTAAATCCTTTCTGAACCCTTTCACGTTTCAAACAAACTTCCTATAGCAGGGAGACCAGAAACGCATGCAATATTCCAAGAGTGGCCTAACCAATGTCCTGTACAGCTGCAACATGACCTCCCAACTCCAATACTCGATGCAGTGACCAATAAAGCCAAGCATACCAAACTCCTCCTTCATCATGCTATCTACCTGCGACTCCAATTTCAAGGAACTATTAACCTGCACTCCAAGGTCTCCTTGTTCAGCAACACTCCCTCAAAAAACTCAATCAAAGTTGTGAGACAAGACCTCCCAACACAAAGCTGTGCTGACTGATGTTTATAGGTTCATTATTTTCTAAATGCAAGTAAATCCTGTCACTAAGTATCTTCTCCAATAATTTCTCTATCACTGATATTCTCTATCACATCGTGGGCTGAAGGGCCTATACTGTGCTCTACTGTTCTATGTTCTATGACGTAAGGCTCACTGGCCTATACCCCTGGATTATCCCTGTTGCCCTTCTTAAACAAAGGAACAACATTGCTCATTCTTCAGTCTTGTAGGACCTCACCTTTGACTAAAGAGGATAGAAAGATCTGTCGAAGCCCCAGCAATCTCCTCCCTTACCTCCCTCAGTATCTCCATCAGGCCCTGGGAACCTATCTACTTTAATGGTTTTTGAGACACCTAACAGCTCCTCCTTAATATCATCATATTCTAATATGCCCTAGACTATCAACATTACTCTCCCTAATCTTGCCATCGTCCACGTCCTTCTCTTTGGTGAATACCGATGCAAAGTACTCTTTAAGGACCTCAACAACTTCCTCTGATTCCACATGTAAATCTCCTCCTTTGCCATTGATTGGACCTACCCTTTCCCTGGCTACTTACTGGCTCCTGATATATGTATAAAATGCCTTGAGATTCTTCTTAATCTCACTTACCAAGGACATTTCATGGCCCCTTTTAGCTCTCCTGATTCCTTGTTTAAGCTCTTTCCTGCTGCCTTTATATTCCTCAAGGACTCTGTCTGATATCAGTTTCCTAAACCTTACATATGCTTCCTTTTCTCTTTTGACTAAACTTTCAATATCTCTTGTGATCCAGGGTTACTGAATCTTGTCATCGTTATCTTTCTTCCTCACAGGAACGTGCTGGTCCTGAACTCTGATCAACCAGCCTTACTCCCACATGTCAGATGTGCATTTACCCTCAAACAGCCACCCTCAATCTAATTTCTCTAGTTCCTGCCTAATACTGTTGTCATTTAGCTTTCCTCCAATTTAGCACTTTCACTCAAAGACCAATCTTATCCTTATCTGTAACAAAAACAATGTTGCTGGAAAAGCTCAGCAGGTCTGGCAGCATCTGTGGAGGAGAAAACAGAGTTAACGTTTCGGGTCCGGTGACCCTTCCTCAGATCCTTATCTGTAACCATCTTGTAAATTGTGATCACTGAGTTTCATCAGATTAACAACTATAAAGAAGTTAACAGAACCATCTCAAACAGAACAGAGTGCTATATTATCAGAGAATGAATTAACTTACATGGATACAGTGCCTCTCAAATCTTCAGGACATCCCAGAATGGTTTATAACCAATGTGATATACGCAAGCAATAGCCAATTTATATACGGTAGGATTCCAAACAAAAAAGAGAGGGATGACCAATTAATCACTTCTTAATGGTTTCTGTTGGAAAATAAATACTGCACAGAAGGCTCAACTGTTCTGCTAAGTGATTAAAACCTGCAGTGAACCCACAACGGTCTGTCATTGAGTTAAGTCTGATAAAGCTGCTATAGTCGGTTGATTGTTAAATCAGGGCTCTGTTCAGTAGTTCTTAAATGTTCTAAACCACAATTTGAGAGCAGGGCATTCTCTTGTCAACGATTCTCCCTCAAGCAAAATCAACATGAAACAAATTAACTGTACATTTGTTTGGGTATCACTACGTGAAAATTAGTTGCCATGTGAACTGACATCGTGACTGCATAAGGACAGCACAATGTGTTATGAGGCATGATGCAATTTTTTGCAAAACTTGTAACACTGGTATCTGTTGGGTGAGGGCAGCATCAATGTTACGTCTTCACTCCTTATGCTTTCCCACATCCACTCAGATCATTTAATTATTTCCAAAGGGATTCGGATGTCTTTCCTTTTGTACTGTTCAGTACATAAATATTCAACATGGTCTCTCACCCAGAGCAGGTGAGACTCACAAATCCTCCACCAACCAGCTGTCCTGAATCCTCCTGGGATTCCTATATCATTTGTCATCAAGTTGACAATGCCTAGCTTTATGTAGATCATTATAGAAGAGGTTACCTGTTTTATTAAAATCTTAATGCACACGGGCCAACAAAAGACTGGTTTTCCAGATTTAGTAAACACTCTTAGTATGATTTTTCTTTTTGTCCAGTTTCATCAAAATCTCAAAAAGGGGGTCAGAGCCACTAGGACACAGTGGGATAGCCTCAAGAAGAAAACAGACACTGTTTGTGAAAGTAAAACTGGCTACAGCTGCTTACTGACATCAGGAAATCTGGAACAGGAGATGGATATGACCAGACTTCAGGTATCGTGCCAGTGCCTAGGAGGTACAGAAAGCCCACGCAGCTTGTTTAATAACAAAAGGGCATGGAGTTGAAGTGACAACAAAGGAATCCACAATATATTATTTCAAATGTAGGAACTGAACAAAAGATAAGAAATTTAGAGTATAACGAGGTCATAGGTAGACCAAAACCTGGTAATTATTCATCACACACATGAGAAATGACCCATAAATTACATGGAAACTTAGTGTGAAATCAAAATATACATCACAATACGTTACAAAATGTAATATCGGCACCACCACTAGTGAGCCCAGGATTAGTTTCCATGTGCTTACTAATAACACCAAGGTCTGACTCACCACTATCTCTCTCAATAACTCCCTTGTTACTGAAGTATCACACTGCAATCCAACATTTGGATGAGCAGAAATTTTCTCCAATTAAATCTTAGGAAGGTTTCAAATGCTACTCTTCGCAATCCTGACATATGTAGACCAGAGCCATGCTTCAAAATCCATGTTAACAACCATTAGAATATATGTGAATGCCCTTCAGCCAGGTTCCCCAACAGAACCACCTCTACTATATAAGATGTTGGAGCAAATAAAGCCTTCTGCTATAACCACCCGATTAGTTGAAAAAAGTATTTATACGACCCTCAAACGATAGTGCCTTCATGCCTGTGTTGAGCCTGTCTGTCAGGCTATTAATCAGCTTGCAAATTCTTCACTACTTCTTATTATTCTTCAAGGAGACAGTGTGAAAATAATGAAGACATAACCTCTGAAGTTCTATATATAACAATATCAGTAGGTGCGGGATAAATGACAATTCAATCTGTTATAGATTTGAGGTCAGGACAACAGAAAATATCCTCCTGTTCTGTGAATGACATCACAAATGGTTGCTATATAACTGAATGAGCTGTCAGAACCTCATTTCAACATCTCGTCCAGCACTGCAGAACACCCTGAAGAAACAGCAAGGATTAAATGCTCAGATCCAAAACTGGGTTTGAACCCATAACCTCAAATGTAACAGAGCCGAAGAAATATTAAAATAACAGACAGTGCTCCCTCATTTGATTGAGAGGTGTAAGCGTCAAATTAAACCCATTCTGGGTCAAATCAATTAACCTAAAGGGTTTGATTTCAGGTGTGCTTCATTCATTTTCTTCATATCTCTTAACCTGACAGTCCAGTCCAAAGGGAACACAACCTAAATTTGTAATTATTGCTGAGGATCAGCAGATAATTCCATGTCTCTAGTCTTTTCGATATCCCTTTCGCCAGTCAGATTTAACCCCTTTTATTTCTCTATATGGGGCTTGTGTTTATCACACTGATACCCAAAAATTAGATTAGCCAGCAAAAGACTGCTTTTCAGAGATTCACTGTACATCTGTAGTAAAGCACAAACACCAAATATCCCTTCTGAATCCTTGCCCTGTTCAGAAGCCAACCTGCCACAGGGGAAGGTAAAGCCTTTTTAAAAAATATTTTCAAAACAATCAATTTATAGTTGTAATTACACATGTCCTAGCTCAGATGTATGGACACTATTACCATGCCACAAGCTCCCCAGAAAGCAGCCTTTTTTGAATTTGACTTTTTTCCCCCCAATCAACCTGTTGTTACACACCTCTGGAGCAGGTGGGACTTAAACCTGGGCCTCCTGGTCCAGGGATAGGAATGCTACCACTGCACTTCGAGGAACAGGTCTTAAATATGAAGTCCAATAAACATTACTTGCCTTTAAATAAGTTAAGCTGTTTTGATTTACTTTTAAAGGAACTTGCATTTCTAACACTGATGGCTTCTAGTCTTTATGAATATGCAAAGATGTGAATAAGGAGCAGGTATAGGCTATTCATTCCCTCATATCTGCTCTGCCTTTCAATGAGAACATGGCTTTTCAGACTGTGCCTTTACTGCACTCTCCTACCTATCCCTGACACCCTTTGATTCCTTTATGCACCATAACATTAAACTCTAAATAAAAACCGAAAGAACTGTGAATCAAAAACAAAAAAAGAAATTGCTGGAATAGCTCAGTAGGTCCGGCAGCATATGTGAAGAAATATCAGAGTCAATGTTGCGGGCCTTGTGACCCTCAGAACTGTTCTGAGGAAGGGTCACCAGACCTGTAACATTAACTCTGATTTTTCTTCATATATGCTGCCAGACCTACTGAGCTATCCCAGCAACTTTTGTGCGTTGATAACAATAAACTCATTTGAAGTAGATAATTAAAAAGAACAAAATACGCAGGTAGTGAGGTATCTGAGTATTAATTTTGCTGCACAACATACTTTGGTGTCACCTGCTTTTCAGGTTTGCATGTTGTGAGGTAGGGTTAAGGTCTATCAGAATGGGGCCTGCTAGGCTCTTAGTTTTGTTAAAGCCTCACCTCAGATTCCTCTTCATTTTTGATAGCCTCCCTCTGCAGGATCTCCAGCGCAGTCTTGGGGCTGTATCTTTCCAGGTAGGCAGCTGTGTAGACATAAACTGTTCTCAGTCACATCAGTGGATTGGGATGGGATGCAATGTAGTAACATATACTGCATCTCCCGTAATTCCTCAAAAGAAGGTCCTTCAGACAGATTCCACCAGGGTTCTGTTAACACCAGTGACCAACTTGGTGGTTTCTGACAATTTCATATCCTCTTACAGTGACTGTTTCAAAATTGAGAATCAGCACCCGGCATGAAGAGTCACCAAAAGCCTCACACTCCATCTTCCAATCAGTTGTACAAATTTGCAAACCAGGAGCAGGGTTAAACCATTGGCCCCCATACGTGCTCTGCCATTTGATCGGATCATAGCTGATTCTCAATTAGCCATTTGGCAGTATGAAACTTTCATATTACGGGAAAAAGGCACCATTTGTTGAAACTTTTTGTCTTGCACTCTCCTCAGGATAGTTCACAAGAAATACCAAAGTAAACAGAGAACAACATTTATACTGCATGACAGGAGAGTGCTGATTGGTTGGTAAGTGGATTCTTACTGGTAGAGACAACGCAGTGTGGAGCTGGAGGAACACAGCAGGCCAGGCAGCATCAGAGGAGCAGGAAAGTTGATGCTTCAGGTTGGAACCCTTCTTCAGAAATTCTGAAGGCAGCTCCCAGCCCAAAACATCATCTTTCCTGCTCTTCTGATGCTGCCTGGCCTGCTGTGTTCCTCCAGCTCCTACTGTCTTGCCTCTGGCTCCAGCATCTGCAGTTCTTGCTATCTCTTCTTACTGGTAGAGGCTCTTTTTTCTGCCATATTTAAGTTCTCAATTTTAATCTCATAGGGCTATTTAACAGGCACGGGTAAGAAAGGGATTGCATGAGTAGAGACAGACAATTATCCAGAGAATGCTGAGGAATAAACTGGCCAAAATGTTGCTTCAGTTTACGGTATTGGTGGTTTCACAGCAATATCAGTGGTGCCTTGGACCATCTAGTCATTACTCAACCCATTCCGAAGAGAAGATGTTAGCTCTTTAATCCCATTCTATCAACATGGCATGTGCATCCTCTTTCAGAGATTTTATCAAACTTAATGTTAACCACTCTCCTGGAAAGGTTCTGCATTTTTCTTTAACCTTTTCATATTATACCATTGATCTGTGAGTGTTAATATTGCATATGAGCCAAATGAACATTACCGTATAGTTCCATTTCCGTTCCCAAATATGCATGCTCAGAATATTAGCGCAACAAAGGATGTTGTTACTTCTCCATTGTTCCATTCATTGAACTTAACTAAAACTGATCTTTTAAATTGATCTGCTCAAAGTGTTGTTGAGAACAGAACTCCATTACTCAACTGTTTAAAGTGCTGGTGAATGTACATAGTCATTCAAATACCCTCAGGATCTATCAGACTGAACACAGTTAAGGACAAAAAGCACCCTGTCAGTAATGCTGTTTCACATTCATGTGGTAGATGGTGCCAGTTGACAGTATCACAAGTAAGGCAATTGCATACAATCATACAATGAAATTGCACTGATCGAGAAAAATAATCATTCTGTAAAACTCTATAAAAACTCTAAATAGTGAAAAGAAAATTAACCTTGAATCTTGCACCTATTCACATTCTTAAAACTAATAAATTGCTTTTGAAATACATTGAATGAGATTTTAATTCACTCAAAAACCCACCCATTTACAGAGTTAAAGTTAGGTCCACTGTCTCCATTGTTAATTAGGCAAAAGTTACAGTAAATGTGCTCAGAGAAAAATCCCAAAAATAATTTATTATGTACATATTATTGTAAGAGAATTTCCCTGGATTGGGTTATAGAACAAGAACCAGGATCAAAGAACAATCTAGCACAGGAACAGGCCCTTCAGCCCTCTAAGCTGGTACCAATACATTTTGCCCTTCTGTACTCAAATTGTCTTCTCTTACAGGATCAGAATCTGCCTATTCCCTTCCTATGCATGTATTCGTCCAGGTGTTTCTTGAATTCTGCTATTGTGTCTGCTTCCACCACCTCCACTGGCAACGTGTTCTGGGCACTCACCACCCTCTGTGTGTAAAGTGTGCCTCACAATCTTTTTTAAACTTACCCCTCATATCCTGTACCCGTGTCCCCTAGTAATTGACCCTTCCACCCTGGGAAAAAAAAACCTCATATTTTCTACCCTATCCATGCTATTGACAATCTTATAAACTTCTATCAGGTCGCCCCTCAACCTCCTGTGCTCCAGTGAAAACAAACCCAATCTATCCAACCTTTCTCATAACTAAAATCTCCCACACCAGGCAACATCCTGGTAAACCTTTCCTGTACCCTCTCCAAAGCATCCACACCCTTCTGGTGGAGTGGTGACCGGAACTGCATGCAATATTCCAAGTGCCACCTAACTAAAGTTCTATAAAGCTGCAGTATGACTTGTTTATCCTTATACATGATGCCCTTTCCAATGAAGGCAAGCATGCCATAGGCCCTTTTATTACCTTATCTACCAGTGCTGCCACATTCAGTGATCTGGGACCTACACACCCAGATCTCTCTGCATATCAATACTCCTAAGGGTTCTGCCATTCACTGTATAATTTCTACCTGGATTTGACCTTCCAAAATGCATCACCTCACATTTGTCTGCATTAAACTCCATCTTCCATTTTTCTCCTCATGCTTCCAACTGATCTATATGTCTGATAATCCTCCTCACTATCCGCACCTCCACCAATCTTTGTACTATCCACAAACTTACTATTTAGACCAGCCAGGTTTTCCTCCTATTCATTTATGTAGATCACAAACAGCTGAGGTCCCAGCACTGATCCCTGAGGAACACCACTAGTCACAGCCCTCCATTCTGAAAAGCGTCCTTCCACCACTATCCTCTGTCTCCTATGACTAAACCAGTTCTGTATCCATCTTGCCAGTTCATCCCAATACCTTGTGACTTCACCTTTTATACCAGTCTGCCATGAGGGACTTTGTCAAAGGCTTTACTGAAATCCATATTAAAACACAAACAGACTTAAAGAAGGTGTATGAAGGGTTGTCGAAATATGTGGCTCAGATGTCTGCCTTGTGAATAAGTCAGTAGGGTACAACATAGGTAGATGGTTTGTGAGAATGTGGTTGATAAGCCGGTACATACATCAGGCAGATAGGGGAGGATGTGTGCAGTTAGCTAGATAATAACATGATAAGTAATCAGGGGTTGACCTCGCAAAAAAGGGAATGTGTTTATTGGTTTTAACAATTTTCTGTTACGCATCCTGAAATTTCTCAGTGTTTCTATTCTTATGGCTGTTAGCTTAGCTCACTCAATCTCTAACCAAATGTTTTGAATTTTTGGAGAGTACGAATCTTGCTTGCGTGATACTTCCGTAGTAGCAGTAGTGCTCTCATATATAACTGAGAAAATTTTGGGTTTCAGCCCCACTCTAGGACTTGAGCATGTAAACTAAGCTGACACGTCAATCACAAGGGTTGAGTGATTCTACATCAGCTCCCTGATGAGATGTTAAACTCTGAGTTTCATCAGATGGATTTGAAAGATCCCTTTGATGATCAGAACAAGGTATCAAGGTCATTTATCCTGCTACCCTTTGAGGGTCCTTGCTGGGCTTCTAAAGTACTTTATTGGCTATAACCTTGTTTTGAAACATCTGAAGATTCTGAAGGACTCTTTTTAAAAATAAATTGTTAAAGGATCAATCAGCCTATGGAAGACAATATCTAGCAGTGGACAAACGTTCCATTAACTAACACTCTAATCAGTAGTCATTTTAAAAATTGAGAAAAATTCCTGCAGAATACGATTTATTAGCTTTATTACATTGTGGCTTTACTATTGTTTGCCTTATTTCCAATTCTGCTCAAGTACTGTGAACAGCTGTATGCCTGCTGACCTACACTTTTGAGGAGGCCCCACAGCTACATCTGGGATCAGCGCAGATGGGAGTAGTCACAGGACAGAGCTTCTGTAATAGGGAGATAATGAGGATGTACTTCTCTATATAAACAATACACAGGGGGAAATCCTACCAAGTGACCATGAAATGAGCTCCACTACGACTGCCATCTGCTTCTCTGACTTTACCCATCTGCTTCATGCCACCATCTGCGAACCTCCCAGTTACCTTGAAAGTGGCATGTGGCTGTTACCAGGAGTTGGCAGCCTCTGTCAAATGCCAAACAATCAAATCAATGTGGGCTTGTTATTGCCAGTCAGCCTTAGCTCTTCAGCCACATGAGGTGAGACAATCACAACTCAAGTTTTGGATGAGTTAAGTTGAGTTTTACTTCAGGCTGTTTGATTGATTATTTGACAGTGAGCTGCTGGAATGTGCCAGGTAGCAAATGAGGATCAATAACAGGCATGCATCTTTCCGAAATCACAGAACAGATCATGGAAGTGAAGTATTGGGGTACTGGAGAAGAAGGGCAATCGTTAGGTCACTGGATAATAATTTAGAGACCTGGATGAGTAATCCACAGGATGCTCATTCAAAGTGAAGCACTTTAGCTTCAAGACAGCTGCAAGAAAGGAATGAAGCAGACAGTAAATTGAGGCCGAGGTCTAGGGGCCTGAGTTTAAAGCTACAGCTTCTGGTGAACACCTGATTGGGGAAAAAACACAGTGACATCTCAGGAAAGTTGTGGGTTTATTGTTTCATTTTAGGGACTGTGTTTGTATTTCTGCTTTGAGAAAAGGTCATTTTTTTTAATAGCACATAACCACCTACAACTATCAGTGAATGTAAGCTCTTTATTCCCTGAACAGTTATCACCAGTGCTGCCTTCACAAAATCCTGCAAATCCATCGGCAGGATAGACATACCAATGTGAGGGTCCTCTCCCAGGCCAATGTCCCCAATATTGAGACACTGGACATGCACAACTAACTGTGATGGGCAGGAGACATTGTTCACATGCCTAACACAGGACTCCCTAAATAAATGCACAACTCTGAGTTTTGCAGTTGTAAGTGATCACTAGGAGGACAGAGGAAACATTACAAGGACACCCTGAGAGTCTTCCTAAGCAAATGCAACATCCCCACTGACACACAGGAATTATTTGCTCTAAAACACACAAACTGGAGAAGGAGCATCCGTCAAGACATCAACCACTTTGAGCGACATGAGGTGGAGCATGTGGAGGCCAAGTGCAAGAAGTGGACAGAGCAGGCAAAATCTAGACTGTCCTCTCCACACCCCTCAAACATCGCCTCACCCCTGTTGTACCAGAGTCTGCATTCCTGAGACCAAGCTATTCAGTCACAACAGAATCCAAATCCCACCCCACCCTGGTCCCCTCTACCTGGATTGGGATCAGGTCATCATCCAACTTGAGGGACTGCCAAAGAAGAAGATTAATATTGCGAAGATATACTGGTTATACTAATCTGACTTAGGAGGTGGAGAATTTATTATTTATAAATTAGCTTAAAATTTTTAATGATTTAACACACCATAAAGGATGGCAAGGCAGGTGATGTGCTGTGACTGCAGGATATGAACATTTCTGGATGCTGGCAAACACATTGGTCATAAGCTACAGGACCTTTAGTCTAGAATCAGTGCGGGCTCAAATCTGAGCTGCAGACACTATGACGTATCAGGGAGGGGGAAAGTTACCAGACACTTCATTTCAAAAGGCACTCACACCCCTCAAGATAAATCATTTGATTTGGTCAGTGGTCACACTGTGGCTGTGAGTGAAGAAGGTAAGAAGACTCAAAGGGAAGGAGTACAGGAGCCTCAGACTTTGAGATTATCCAACAAGGTTGAGGTTCTTTCAGCTTGTCTGGATGGAGTGAGGGCAGGAGGGTGGATGAGCTAACTGACTATGGTACCATTGTACAGTGAGCCATTTACACAGGGCAAGTGAAAAAGAATGTAGGGAGGTAGAAAACTGTAGTGAGGGGGATAGGCATTGTTCCCCACAGCAAAGACTGAGAGAGTCT
The DNA here is from genome assembly GCA_024137785.1 of Ginglymostoma cirratum. Taxonomy (NCBI): domain Eukaryota; kingdom Metazoa; phylum Chordata; class Chondrichthyes; order Orectolobiformes; family Ginglymostomatidae; genus Ginglymostoma; species Ginglymostoma cirratum. Next base: position 2,018,793 of record JAHRHZ010000095.1, on the reverse strand, counting down.
GGGTGGTTATGTTGTCTGCCTGGTACCTGGGTTCAGATATCTCCTTCTCAGCGGGAAGGGGAGAATCCAGTTATCGTGATCCATGTCAGTATCAATGAAATAAGTGGAGGTAAGAAAGAGGTTCTATTGAGGGATTATCAGAAACTATGCACCAAATTGAAGAGTGGAGCCTCAAAGGATTATTAGCTGAGACATGTGCAGATTGTACATAAGGTTAGTAAAACTGAATACTTGGCTCAAAGACTGGTAAGGGAGAAATGAGTTCAAATTGTTGGGGCATTTGCACCAGTACTAGGATCTGTACCATTGGTACAGTTTTTAAAAATTAATTCACAGGATGTAGGCGTCACTAGGCAGGCCAACCTTAATTCTACTGAGGGCAGTTAAGAATCAACCACATTGCAGTGATCTGGAGCCATATGCAGGCTAGACCAGGGAAATGCAGCAGTTTCTTCCCTCTAAAGGACATACGTGAACCAAATGACAATCATAGTCATCAATTCTTAATTCCAGATTTTTATTGAGTTCAGATTCCACCATCTACCATGGTGGGATTCGAGCCCAGGTCCCCTGTACATTAAAATAAAACAATGGACTGCAGATTATGGAAAACTGAAACAAAAACAGAAACTCAGTAGCTCTGAAAGTTCACTGGAACTGAAATGTTAACTCTGCCACAGTTGATGCCAGAGCGGCTGAGCTCTCCAGCAATTTCAGTTTGTGTCCCCAGTGCATTGCCCGGGTCTCTGGATTAACAATCTAGTGATAATACCGCAAGGGCATGCCCTCCCCTGTTTGCACAATGTTGGGATTGGTGTTCTAGTTAGTCACATCACTAGGAAAGTAGAAAAGGCACTAAACAAGGATGCTGAGGAAACAAGTGGAGGCAGATGTGATAAATAAAGGATAGAGTGGAGGCAGGAGGGCAATGTAGTAATATGGGAAATGAAGTTTAGGGAACAGCAGGAAGGGTAGGTGAAGAAAACCTAAGAGTACACCAACAGTCAAGGCTAAATACTACAAAGATTAGAAAAAGACAAAACGAAAGGCTGAATTTGAATGTGTAAAGCAATCTGAACAAATGCAAATTGCTTACACAGGTTGAAGTACATTAATGTGAACAGATAACCATGACAGAGATGTAGCTACATGACGACAAGGATTTGACCCTGAATGGGCAGCTATGACATTCAAGAAGAATAGGAAGCTAGGTAAAGGTGGAGTAGTAGCACTGTTCATCAAAGAAGGCATTGGTGCGAAAGGTAGAGTTGTCCTTGGTCCAGGAGATCAGGATGTACAATGTGTTTGGGTGAAGATGAGAAGTAGCAGGGGACAGAAGTCACTGGTGGGAGTGTTCACAAGCCCCCTAACAGTAACCACAATGTAGGACAAACTTTCCAAGAAGAAATATTGAATTCGTGTGACAATAGGATGGCAATGATTATGGGTGATTTTAATCTGTACATTAACTGGAAAAGTCAGATTGGATTAGCAGCCAGGATAAAGGGTTGATAGAATGCTTTCAAGGTAGTTTTTCTTTTAAGGCAGAACGTAATGGAACCAGCCAGAGAGCAGGTTATAACAGTTTTGGCATTGTGTAATATGATGGGATTACTTCATGATCTCAGAGTAATGGCACTCCTAAGTAGCAACAACCACAATGTGATTGAATTTTGCATCCGGTTTAAAGGAAGAAGAATGGGTCTAAGACTATATGTTAAACTTAAATAACAGAAACTATGCGGGCTTCAAAGCTGAGCTAGTTGAAGTGAACCAAGATATTAGATGAGAGGATAGATCATTAGAGAAGCAGTCACAGGCATTTAAGGGATATTTCAGAAAACTCAGAATATTCCAAATAGAATAAAAATTCACAGAGGACCTACCCTCTGTGGTAAGCAAAAGAGTTAAGGAAAACAGTAAGACTTAAGAAAAAAGCATACAATCATTTCTATTGCATGGGTTATTCCATAGATATCAGTTCAGATGATTGGTCAGCATATCAAAAACAACAGAGCATAATGAAAGGTTTAATCAGGAGAAAGAAAATAGTGTATGAGAGGAAGCTAGCGAGGAATGTGAAAATGGACTGCAAGAGTATCTAAAAAGGAAAAGAGTAAATACCTTGGTATAGGTCCTTTAGAGGGTGGGAACAGGAGTCTGTACTTGATAATAAAGAAATAGCAGATGAAGTGAACAAAAATTTTGCTTCTCTCTTCACCACAGAGCATCAGGAAGTGGCAGGATGAGAGGAACTTGGTGAAATTACAGACACCAGGGAAACTGAATAGAGCTGCAACGGATAGTTTCTTGTTAGGCAAGAGAATTGCAGGTTCTCAGGGGTACACCGCAATGTGGAATTGGAAACACAAACAGCAATGGTCTTATTGAATGGTGGAGCAGTCCTGAGGTCCACTCTCCTCCTAATTAATATGGTCATAAATTCACAATTCCATCTTGACAACTTGAATTCAGTTCTAAAAATCTGGAGATAAGAAAAAATTGTAATGTGACCATGAAGTTATGGGAGGTTTGTATTTGGTTTACTATACTCTTTAGGGAAGGAAGGCTGCTGTACTTGCCTGTCTGGCCAATTGTGGCTATAAACACACAATATGGTATTGACTCATCGGTTTAGCAAGGCTTAGGTTTAACAAAATCTCCATGCAACACTTCAAGAAGAAAGCCAATAATTACTCTTCAGGGCAACCACAGATAGTCACTAAATGCGTTTTAGCAATGTCCATGCTGCCAGAAACAATTTTTAAAAAGAAGCAGATTACGTTGGTCCTGCTTCTGGTTGGCATTTCCCTTTCTGCCACTGCAGGTTTTACTTGCAGTCTCCATATGAATTGGACACTTTGATGTCTGGACACAGTTTAAAGTACAATTCACCCCTCACTATCTTTGTAATCTCTTCCATGCTAACAGGTCGCTGAGGTACCAGCACCACTAATATCGGGCTTTTTAAAGAAAGGTCATTTGTGGTAATATCTATAGCTACCAAGGCCCTAAACTCTGGAGGTCATTCCTCATCATTCCTCAAGGTTTCTCCTTTAATGTGCCCCTTAACACCTACCTCTTTGACCAAGGTCCTCCACAACAACAGTTGAAAATGTAAAGGGTAAATACCACATGTGTGCATGACTGTTTAAACCACATTGCTACATTATTGGCTGAAGACCCACACTGCCTCTTTGACCAAGATCCTCCACACTAACATCTGCTTATGTGGTTTGACGTCCAATTTTGTTTGATAAAGCTTATGGGATTTTTGTGTAAAAGGTGTAATTTAAACCTGCCTGCTGTTAGATCACATTTTTCTGACAAAATGGTGAGTCACAATTCTATCAGTGCAGCAGTGTCTGAAATGCTTTGCAAAGGATGCACTTGTGGTGACAAGTGTCTGACATTCACTCACACTTCATCAGATGATAATAAAAGCATTCAGATGATAAAGATCAGACTCCCTCACAGCAACTCGAGGCAGTGTGGGTCTTCAGCCAATAATGTAGCAATGTGGTTTAAACAGTCATGCACACATGTGGTATTTACCCTTTACATTTTCAACTGTTGTTTTTCTTGCTTGCCACTTTTGTTAACAGTCTGCTGGAAATATTTCCCCACCCCCGTATTTGCACTCCCACTTATCCTGAAGGGTGGTCTTGGGGTGCAGCGGGCCATGTCTCTGCCTCAGAGCTCAAGGCTTTGGGTTTGATTCCCATTCCAGGAACTGATGGCCATGGGCAGTGTTCACAATGTGAACAAACAAATGGATTATCAACCTGTAATTCTGTTCAATATGCCTTTGACAGGCCATGAGAATGGAAGAGCTTTCTAGTCAGCCATGATTGACCCTTGAACTAAAACCTCTGGAGACAAGCTAGTGGCTGATTCAGGAAAACCTAGCTATGGAAACACACAGATAAGCAAGTGCTTGGTCAGCCTTATAAAATGGTACCCAACATCAATTGAGTACAGAGGCATAGGAGTCAGTCCCATCATGGCTAATCTCTATCCCACCTTCAATCTCCAACCTTTACATTTATCTAATAAAAATCTTTTCAACCGATTCTTCAAAATTTTAATTGCCCCAGGATTCCTTCAGACAATCTAAGTCCATAATTTCATTAGCCTTTTCTGGAAGTTAAAGTTTTTTGATGTCACTCCTACACAACATAGCTATAATTTTAAGGTTATGGGGCTAATTTCTGGCCTACCCAACAGACAGTACGGCCAGAAACCACAGGAGTCTGAGCAACATGGGTTGTGGTGAGATTTGTGGCAGAATCGGAAAAGAGTCCAGTGGGACCCAACGCGATGTCAAAATATCTTTCACACTTTTGCAAAGTGATGACAGGAGCTTCTCATTAAGGCAGATTGCTAAATATACCAAACAGCTAGATGTTGAGAATTCATGACAAGGAAACCAGAGGAAGCGTCACCGGACCCAAAACATTAACTCTGGTATTTTCTTCACAGATGCTGCCAGACCTGCTGAGCTTTTCCAGCAACTTCAGGTTTTAAACCAGAGTGGGAACCTAGCAACTTCAGCTCACCACTTACTCCAAAGGACATCCAAGTTAGATATTGAACACTAACCTCTCAGGGCAAGCTCCATGAGGACTGGTCTCACACACACACACCCTACATCCATGGTACTGGGATCCAACAGGGTTGCATGGATTGGTAAGAGCGGCAGTTACAGGCAGTGAGGAATTTACAGGACCTAGGGAGTATGATGGATGGCAATTACAGGAAGGGAGATAAACTGAAGATATAGTCAGGTAGATGGGTGACCTCCAAAAAAGGTAGGAAAGGGAGGCAAGCAGTGCAACAGTCTCCTTTGGCTATTCCCATCCTTAACAAGCATGTTGTTTTGGAAAATGAAGAGGGTGATAGACTCTCAGGGGAATGTAGAACTGACAGCCAGGTTTCTGGTACTGAGGCTGGCTCTCATGTGCCGAGGGGTAGGCCACGGTCCAAGCAAACGATTGTGAAAGGCGTCTCTCTAGTCAGCAACACAGACGGATGTTTCTGTGGCTGACAGCGAGACATCAGAATGATGTGTTGCCTCCCTGGAGCCAGGATCAGGGATATCTCAGAGATGGTGCAGAATATTCTCAAAGGGGAGAGGGACCAGCAGGAGGTTGTTGTACACATTGGAACTAACAACATAGGAAGAGAAAGGACAAGATTCTGAGGAGAGAAAATAGGATGTTAGGCAGGAATTTAAAAGGAGGTCCTTGAGGGTAGTAATATCTGGATTACTCCCAGTGCCACGAGCTAGTGAGGGTAGGAATGGGAGGATAGAACAGATGACTGCGTGGCTGAGGAGCTGGTGCAGGGGAGAAGGATTCACATTTTTGGATCATTGGAATCTCTTCTGGGGTAGGAATGACCTGTGTACGAAGGACTGATTACACCTGAATTGGAAGGGGACTAATATACTGGTGGGGAAATTTGCTAGAGCTGTTCGGGAGAATTTAAACCAGTAAAGTGGAGAGGTGGGACCCAGGGAGATAGTGATGAGAGAGATCAGCCTGAGACTGGTACAATTGGGAAAAGGAGCAAATCAAACAGTTAGGACAGGCAGGAACAAAGCAGAGAATGAGGTAGGACTGATAATTTAAACTGTATTTATTTCAATGCAAGAGGGCTAATAGGTACGGAAGATGAACTTGGGGCCTGATTGGGAACATGGGACTGGGATATCATAGCAATTACAGAGATGTGGCTCAGGAATGGACAGGCTGACAGCTAATGTCCCAGGATGTAGATGCTATAGGAAGGATAGAAAGGGGGGCAAGAGAGGATAGGAAATGGCATATTCCAACATTACTGCTGTACTTAGGGAGAATGTTCCTGGGAATATGTCCAGGGAAGTTATTTGGATGGAACTGAGAAATACGAAAGGGATGATCGCCTTATTGGGATTGTACTATAGATTCCCCAGTAGTCAGCAGGAAATCAGGAAACAAGTTTGTAAGGAGGCCTCGGTTATCTGTGAGAATCATAAGGTGGTTATGGTAGGCGGTTTTAATTTTCCAAACATAGACTGGGACTGTCACAGTGTTAAGGGCTTGGAGGGAAAGGAATTTGTTAAGTGTGCACAAGAAAATTTTCTGATTCAGTGTGTGAATGTACTTACTAGAGAAGGTGCAAAACGTGACCTACTCTTGGGAAATAAGGCAGGGAGGTCAAAACTTCACAGATAAAAGGATGACTAGAAAATGGGAAGCCTTCAAAAATGAGATAACGGGAGTCCAGAGACAGTGTGTTCCCGTTATGGTGAAGGACAAGGCTGGTAGGTGTAGGTAATGCTGGCTGGCTGGAGAAATTGAGGTTTTGGTCAAGAAAAAGGAGGAAGCATATATCAGGTACAGCAGCAGGGATCGAGTAAATCCCTAGAAGAGTATAAAGGCAGTAGGAGTATACTTAAGAGGGAAATCAGGAAGGCAAAAAGAGAACATGAAATAGCCTTGGCAAATAGGGTTAAAAGCGGAATCCAAAGGGATTCTGCAAATACACTAAGGACAAAATGGTAACTAGGGAGAGAATAGGGCCCCTTAAAGATCAGCAGGGCTGCCTATATGTGGAACCACAGGAGATGGGAGAGACACTAAATGAGTATTGTGCATCACTTTTTACTGTGGAGAAGGATATGAAAGATAGAAAACATGAGGAAATAAATAAAAAACTGTCCATATTAAAAAGGAGGAGGTGCTGAACGTCTTAAAATGCATGAAGGTGGATAAATCCCCAGGACTGATCAGGTGTACCCAAGAACTCTGTGTGAAGCGAGGGAAGTGAATGCTGGGCCCCTTGCTGAGATATTTGTATCATCGATAGCCGCAGGTGAGGTGGCGGAAGACTGGACAATGGCTGCCATGGTATCATTATTTAAGAAAAGTGGTAAGGAAAAACCAGGGAACTATTGACCAGTGAGTCTGGCATTGGTGTTGGGCAAGTTGTTGGAGGGAATCCTGAGGGACAGGATTTACGTGCATTTGGAAAGGCAAGAACTGATTAGGGATAGTAAACTTGGCTTTGTGTGTGGGAAATTGTGTCTCACTGACTTCATTGAGTTTTTTGAAGAAGTAACAAAGAGGATTTATGAAGGTAGGGCAGTGGATGTGACCTGTACAGACTTCAGTAAGGCTGAAGGTTCCTCATGGTAGACTGGTCAGCAAGGTTAGATCACACGGAATACAGGGAGAACTAACTATTTGGATACAGAACTGGCTTGAAAGTAGATGACAGAGAGTGGTTGTGGAGGGTTGCTTTTCAGACTGGAGGCCTATGACCAGCGGTGTGCCACAAGGATCAGTGCTGGGCACACTGCTTTTTGTCATTTACATAACTGATTTGGATGTGAACATAGGAGGTAAGTTTGCAGATGACACTAAAATTGGAGGTGAAGTGGACAGGGAAGAAGGTTACCTCAAAGTATAACAGGATCTTGATCAGATGAGCCAATGGGCGGAGGAGTGGCAAATGGAGTTTAATCTAGATAAATGTGAGACGCTGCATTTTGGAAAGGCAAATCAGGGCAGCACTTATACACTAAACGGTAAGGTCCTGGGGAGTGTTGCTGAACAAAGGGACCTTGGAGGGCAGGTTCACAGTTCCTTGAAAGTGGAGTTGCAGGTAGATAGGATAGTGAAGAAGGCATTTGGTCTGCTTTCCTTTATTGGTCAGTGCATTGAGTATAGGAGTTGGGAGGTCATGTTGCGGCTGTACAAGACATTGGTTAGACCACTTTTGGAGTATTGTGTGCAATTCTGGTCTTCCTCCTAACAAAGGATGTTGTGAAACTTGAAAGGGTTCAGAAAAGATAGACTAGGATGTTGCCAGGGTTGGAGGCTTTAAGCTATAGGGAGAGGCTGAATAGGCTGGGGCTATTTTCCCTGGGTCGTTGGAGGCTTAGGGGTGACCTTATAGGGGTTTATAAAATCATGAGGGGCATCAATAGGGTAAATAGACAAGGTCTTTTCCCCTGGGTGAGGAGTCCAAAACTGGGGGGCATTGGTTGCAGGTGAGAGGGGAAAGATACCAAAAGGACTCAAGGGGAAACCTTTTTACGCAGAGGGCGATGCGTATATGGGATGAGCTGCCAGAGGAAGCGGTGGAGGCTGGTACAATTACAACTTTTAAAAGGCATCTGGATGGGTATGTGAACAGGAAGGGTTTAGAGGAATATTGGCGAAATGCTGGCAAATGGGACTGGATTTATTTAGGATATTTGGTCAGTATGGACAAGTTAGCCCGAAGGGTCTGTTTCCATGCTGTAGATATCTATGACTCTATAATTCTATTTGCTATCCTCTGAGAGTCATCACCTACAGAATGCTTCCGCATTTCAGTGCTACATCTTGAGCTGCACTGGCAACTACCATTGTAAAGCTGCAACAAGGACATTGTGCATTCCCAGCTATGAACTGGACTCTTCGCTTGCTCTCATAACATTCTAAGCCTACCTGGGTTCTTGAGTGTCCTTGCTTCACATTGCCTTGCTGTCACTTTGTGAGCTTTGCCCCATCAGCCAGAGATACCAGGCTCATATCCAGCAGCACCACCTGCCTGCAAAGTGGGCACCATGTTCCCCCATTTGCCTTGCCTGGGGAAAACGTCAGGCACCACAGGGTCATGGCTGCATAATTTTGAAAGATGGCATGGTTGACAGGGTTGCTGTCAATTCCAGCTTATCCCAGCAGTTGTGACATGTTCCTGAAACAGCACATGGAAAGAGGGAGATAGAATTGGACATAAGGGACGTCATGGGGTGGGATAGGGTAGTTAGTTACTGAGGTGCATTTGATAAAATTAGGTGAGATAATTCTCCAGGCCTCTCTGTGAAAATCCCTCCAAAAAATTCAACTCGCACTTGGCCAAAAAACTGTTAAGACTCAGCCCACAAGGTTTTCAATCGCATCTACCCCATTAAATGTTTTAATCATCTTAAACACTTTAATTAGATCTGAACACAAGGGACTACACGCCAATTGTATGACATTTTTTCTTATGATTTAACAGCTTTTATTCTCCCATTGTGTTGTCTCACACAGTTACTCTTCATTTGTATCTATATACCCGGCACCCCAACATTCCCAAGGAGTAGTGACCACTTGTTTTATACCCGGGCTGCTGCTGGAGTTGACACATTGGAGATTGGAAAGGTAAAGCTGAGGTATCAACCAACTTAGAATGGCTATCTCCATCATTGGAACATGAGACTCTTAACCCCACAGTCATTCAAGTCCCACAATATGTTTAAACTGCTGGGCCTTGTGTTATATCGGTAATGTCCCTATCTTTGAGCCAGGAAGTCTGGGTTCAAATCCAAACTGCCCCAGCCATGTGTCATAAGTTGTCTAATGAGGTTGATTAAAGTCGCAATAAACTGAATTAGAGGCTGAACTTCATCTCGTTGTAACCCAATTTCAGAGCGACGTCACTAATTAGTGATAACAACTTTGGGAAATTACAACCACTCCCAGTATAGGATTCTATTGTGTGTGCGTGTGTGTCTGTGTGTGTGTGTGTGTGTGTCTCTGTGCCTGTGTGTTTGTGCCTGTGTGTGTGTGTGTGTGTGCACGTGCGCCTGTGAGTGTGTGTGTGCGTGAGAGACAGTGTGCCTGTGTCTGTGTTTGTGCCTGTGTGTGTGTGAGCCTGTGTGAGAGTGTGTGTGTGTCAGTGTGTGAGTGTGTGAGTTTGTGCCTATGCCCATATCGGTGTGTGTGTGTGTGTGGGCGTGTGTTTGTGCCTGTGCATGTGGGCGTGCGTGTGTGTGTGTGTGTGCTTGTGCCTCTGTGTGTGCCTGTTTGTACGCCTGTGTGTGTGTGTGTGTGTTTGTGCCTATGCCCATATCGGTGGGTGTGTGTGTGGGCGTGTGCATGTGCAGTATCTCACCCAGTTTTGTCCGCTTGTCCTCATAAACTGCAGTCACTTCCTGCAACTCTTGGTACTTCCTGGCCAAATGCAGTTTTTTGTCATCTAGCTGAGGCTGCAGGTTGAGATTATCTTCAGCCATCTTCCGATTACTGGCTAGGATGATCTCGCGCTCCAGCTGCAGAGTCTGTAACTACAAACAGAAAAACCTACATTAACCCGAGAGGTTCACCAACTCCAGGCTTGGTGCAAAGCTGTCCAAGTGCATTCAGAGCTGTATATGTGTTATTATGTGTTTTGGGTTCTGCACACCAAGGTGACGCAGTTTGAGAAGAAATCTCTACCCAACTATATAAGCATAAAGTTTTGTGATCTTTTTGTAATGATATTGCTAATTATTCTAATGAACCATAAGAAGTGGAATAATGGTGATTGTGTTATAAACCATACCGACTTCTATTGCTCTGTTATTTTCAAAATGGGACCTGATACAATGATTTTTGTAGATTAGGGTAATGTTCTCTGTTCTATTCAGAAGTGATACAAATACATAGTAAGCTGTTCAGAGAAGGTTCTTTGTGGATACCTGGCGTAGGGATGTAATCCTTTGAAGAAAGGTCCAACAGGCCGGATCCCATTGGAATTGAGCAGAATGAGGTGCTGTTGTATCTTGTTGAGACAGATAACCTCCTGAGGGGACTAGATGGCTGCTGACTGTTAGTCCCCTCTCATGGGAAAATCTAGAACTAGGGGACACCATTTAAGAATAAGATGTCTCCCAAATAAGTTGAGCATGAAGAGAACGTTTTTTTCACTCAGAGGGTTGTGCTTCTTTGAAAATTTTTTGTCCAGAGATTGATGGGCACAGGCCATGAATATATTTAAGGCAGAGGTAAATAGATCCTTGACTAACCAGTGAGTCAAAGGTTATCTGGGATAAGCAGCAAAGTGGAGTCGAGGCCACAATCAAATCAGCCATGATCTTACTGAAGGGCAGAGCAGGCTCGAGGGCTAAATGAACTATATGAAAGAAAGAATGGATGATCCTGGATTGAAGACTTTTGAAAAATCAGTAAACAGACCAGGTTTCTGTTTCTAGCCCATCAGATTCATTCCCTTGTTATATGGAGCTGCTGACTCACACTGCAGTAGATTCAACAGGCAAACCACAAGGAGGTCATTCTTTACTTTTGAACTTATGAAATACAACAGCAGGAAAGTGACCCATCACCAGGTAATGACTCCTGACTGGGCAGTGACCTTTGACCAGACAGTAACCCTTGACTGGGCAGTGATCCTTGACTGGGTATTGACCCTTGACCACATAATGACCCTTGACAGAGCAGTGACTGAAGTAACTTTACAGAGGCGTGAAGTAACTTTACAGAGGCTGGTATTCTGTCACCAAGTCACCCTTTATTTACATATGAACAGTCCTTCACTATAGTACTGCCTCATAGGGAGTCAGGTACTGGAGTGTCAATATCTCTGACATTCATCCTTTTTATATGTCAGCCAGGGCTCCCTGATTGAATCGGATTAACAGCCCCAATCAGGGAACTCAGATTCAAATGAGGTCCATCTGGCTGACCTCATTACAATCACCACAGTTTCCCTCAACTAAGCAGTGACCCTTGACCACACAGTTACCCTTGACAGAGAAGTGACTCTTATCTGGGTAATGACCCTCAACTGCACAGTGACCTTTGACAGAGCAGTGACCCCTGACCAGCCCATGGCCCTTGACCAGGTAGTGACCCTCAACTGAACAGTGAGTCCCAAGAGGATAGTGAGTTTCAAAAGGACAATCTAATATGTTATTTTCCTTTTTCATCGTAAATCTTCCCCTGCTATTCTTATCTTGGTGAGAATGAGATGAAAAGGTTTGACAAAATGTACCTTTTATCAGCAAGGTTTAAATTTGGTTCTTCCTGCCACTTTGATTTCAGTCGGACATGATAAAAATACATGCATCTGTGTGACTAATCAGAACCCATTAGCTAAAATGTTTCAGGGCCCCTTGCTGACCCACTAACTGTTTGTGAGCTTAAGAATTTAATTAATTCTCCCGAGTGGGTCCTACCCTTTAGTTCTTCATATTCTGATTGGTTCAAGTAAACCAATAGCCAGAATATCCTGAAACAACATGTGGCTGGAATAATAATCATTCTGCTTTTTATTCTGGAAAATTAGAGTCTACGGAAAATAATTCCAGCAGCCCTTTGTCACCTCTGCTTATGATTCATCACTAGTCGTAGCTACAAGGACCAGTCTCTCTCTCAGTTATAAATGTTGCAAAGATGAAATAAATTAACAGGCAATGACAAAGCCATGCATTAGAAGTGTGAAGTTTTGTATCGCCAGGAAGTGCATTTAATTATCACCTGCTATGTTAGGAATGTCTGAAAGCTTAAGTGCTGAATCAACTTTTTAAATGTGTTAATTTAGTGCCTTTCATTCTCAAGGAGTATTTTATGAAGATTCAACTAAGAATTGCAGGTGTATGTGAAATGAAGCAATTTTTTTTGTAATTTAAGGACACTTTGGGTCTGAATTCGCTTTCAGTTGTCACAAACTCTCCATTTATACTGTTTTATGATAAATTACAGAGTAAACGATCAAATGAGATGACTGTATATTTGTAGTCATTGTAACGAGGTCAGCTAGGTGGACCTCATAGAATATGAGTTTCCTGATTGGGGCTATTAATCTGGTCCAATCAGGGAGCCCTGGCTGACAGATATAGACAGGAGTGTCGGGGTTATGTTCTGTTGTGCATCTTGTCGATAGTGCACATTTCTGCTACTGAGCATTGGTGGCAGGGAGAGTGGATGTTAATAGGCACAGTGCCAGTCTACAAGTTGCTTTGTCTTGGATCGTGTCAAGCTTCTTGAGTGTTGTTATTGAACCCAGCAAATTCGGAAGAGTTCCATCAAACTCATGAATTGTGCTTTTAATCCCCTTACTAATCAAGAACCTATCTACCTCTATCTTAAATCCACTCAATGACTTGGTCTCCACAGTCTTCTGTGACAATGAGTTCCACAGATTCACCACCACCCCCGGGCAAGAAATTCCTGCTCTTCTCAGTTCTAAATGGTCATCGCTTCTCTCTGAGGCTGTGCCCTTGGGTCCTAGTCTTTCACATTAGTGGAAACATCTTCCCCACGTCCACTCTACCCAGGTCTCTCAGTACTCAGTAAGTTTCAATCAGATCTCCCCTTGTCCTTCCAAATTTCATCAAGCACAGACCCAGAATCCTCAGCCACACTTCATATGACAAGCTCCTCATTCCCCAGGATCATTCTTGTAAACCTCCTCTAGACCCCCCTCTAAAGTAAGCACATTCTTCACTAGAGACAGGGCCCAAAACTGCTCACAATATTCCAAGCGTGACCTGACCAGGGACTTATACAGCCTCAGCAATTCATTGCTGTTGTGTATTCTAGCCTTCTCGTAATGAATGCTGACATTGCATTTGTCTTCCTAATTTCCAACTGAACCTGCAGGTTAATCTTAAGAGAATCCTGAACTAAGACTCCCAAGTCCCTTCAGATTTATGAAGCCTTTCCCCATTTAGAAAATAGTCTGCGTCTCTATTCTTCCTGCCAAAATGCATAACCTTATGCTTTCCCGCATTGTATTCCATCGGCCACTTCTTTGCCCACTCTCTAGCCTGTTCAAGTCTTTCTGCAGCCTCCACACTTCCTCAACACGATCTATTCCTCCACCTATATTTGTGTCACGTGCAAACCTAGCAATAATGTCCTTAGTTCCTTCATCCAGATTGTTAACATACAACGTGAATAGTTGTGGTGCCAACACGGAGCCCTCGGAACTTCAACTGTCACTGGCTCCTTATCAAAAATCCTTTTATCCCTACTCTCTGCCATCTACCAATCAGCCAATCCTCTATCTGTGCCAGTAATTTGCCCCTAACACTGTGGCACTTATTTAGCAGTCTCCTGTCCAGCACCTTGTCAATGGCCTTCTGGAAATCCACTGGCTCTCCTTTATCTAACTTGTTTGTTGCATCCTCAAAGAATTCTAATCGATTTGCCTGGCATGACCTCCCTTTAATGAAGATGTGCTGACTTAGCCTTATTTAATCATGCACTTTCAAACATTCCACAATCTCTTCCGTGATAATGGAGTCTAAAATCTGACCAATAACCAAGGTCAGGCTAACCAGCCAAAAGCTTCCTGTCTTCTGCCTCCCTCCCTTCTTAAACAGGGGTGTTACATTAGCCATTTTCCAGTCCTCTGGGACACTCCATAACTTCAGTGATTCCTAAAAGACCACCACCAATGCCTCCACAATCTCCTCAGCCATCTCCTTCAGAATGCTGGGTGCAGTCCATCTGGTCTGGATTATTTATTAGCCTTCAAATTTTTTAGCTTTCTCAGCATTTTCTCCTTAGTGATGGCTACTATATTCTCCTCTGCCCCCGACTCTCTTGAACTTCTAGTATGTTGCTGGTGTCTTCCACTGTGAAAACTGATGCAAAGTACCTATTCAATTCCTCCGACATTTCTTTGTTCCCCATTATTTCTTCTCTAGCCTCATTTTCCAGCGATCCACTGTCCACTCTTGCCTCTCTCTTACATTTTAGATAGCTAAAAAAAAACTCTTGCAATCTTCTTTTATGTTACTAGCTAGCTTAGTCTTATATTTCATCTTCTCCCCCTTATTGCTTTTTCTTCTTTCCCCTGTTGGTTTTTATTGGTTTCCCAATCCTCTGGCTTCCCACTAATCTTCACCACATTGTACGCTTTTTCTTTTTCTTTTTCTTTTCTGCTGTCCCTGACTTCCATTGTCAGCTATGGTTGCCTCATCCTTTAACATGTTTCTTCTTCCTTGGGATGAATTTCTACCGTGCCTCCCAAATTATCCCCGAAACACCTGCCTTTGCTGCTCCACTGCCTTCTGTGCTATGCTCCCCTTCTAATCGACTCTGGCTAGCTCCTCCCTCATGTCTCTGTAGTTACCTTCCTTAATTGTAATACTTACATCTGACTGAAGCTTCTCCCTCTCAAATTACATGATGAATTCTGTTATAATATGGTCACTGCCCCCTAGGGGTTCTTTCACCTTAAGCTCCCTAATCAAGTCTGCCTCATTACATATCACCAAATCCAGAATTGCCTGTTCACTAGCAGGCTCTACCACAAGCTGCTCCAAAACCAAATCTTGTAGACATTCACAAATTCCTTTTCTTGGGATCTGCTGCCAACCTGATTTTCCCAGTCCACCTGCACAATCAAAGTCCCCCTGATTATTGTACTAGTACCTTTCTCACATGCCTTTTCTACTTTCTGATTTATTTTCTTGCCCACATCCTGACTACTGCTAGGAAGCCTGTACAAAACTCCCATCAGGGTCTTTTTCCTTTTGCTGTTTCTTAACTCCACCCACACAAACTCTACACTTTCCAACTCTATACCACTTCCTGTTATCGAAGTAATTTTATTACTTACTGACATGGCAACCCCACCTCCTCTGCCCATCTGCATGTCCTTTTGATCGGTCATGTTTCCTTTGATATTTAGTTCCCAGCCTTGATCCCCTTGCAGCCAGGTCTCTGTGATATCCACGACATTGTATCTCTAATTTCAATCTGCACTGCACGCATTTAAGTACCACGCCTTCAGTCCTGGATTGACTACTCCCTTTCTCCGAGTAGTCCCCTTGACTGCTGTGCCTGAAGTAAGATTCCTGACCCTTTCCTTACTCTCTATCCCATTACTTGTTCTGGATATTTTAATAACCTCTGCTGAGCTCTCCCTTCCTTTAACTTTTCCCCTAATTTTCCATTAAGCTCAACTCCCCTCAACTATTTAGTTTAAAATTCTATCCACAGCCCTAGTTCTGTGAATTGCCAGAACCCTGGTCCCAGCCTGATTCAGATGGAGCATGTCCCATTGGAACAGCTCCCTCCTTCTCCAGTGCTGGTGCCAATGTCCCATGAATTTGACCCCATTTCTCCCACGCCAATTTTTGTGCCATGCATTTACCTCTTTAATCTTGTTGACCTTTGCCAATTGCTTGTGGCTCAGGTAGTACACAAGAAAGTATGACCTTTTTGGTTCTGCTTTTTAATATAGTCCTCATTGCTCATATTCCCTTAGCAGAACCTCTTTCTTCTTTCTACCTATATTGTTGGTATCTACGTGGGCCATGACAAATGGTTCTTTTCCCTCCCACTCCTAGTTCCTCTGCAGCCCAGATGAAATATCCTGAATCTGGGCACCAGACAGGCAACTCAGCCTTCAGGACTCTTGACCCTGTCCACAGAGAACAGCATCTGTTCCGCTGACTGTATTATCCCTGATCACATATATTTCTCTTTTCTCTCCTGTCTTGAAAGGCTCCCTGTACCACCTTGCTATGGTCAGTTTGCTCATCCTCCCTATAACTTTCACACTCATCCACACAGGGCGTAAGAATCTCAATCCTGTTAGACAAGCTCAAGTGCGGAGGCTCCTTCAGCACTATCTCCTGGATCTCTCTCCCTGCCTTACTCGTAGTCACACCCTCTGTCCCTGAACACTGACTGACTTTGAGATAGTTAATCTAAGGAGTATGACTGACTCCTGAAACACAGTGTCCAGGTAACTCTCCCCCTCCAATGACGTGTTGTAGTGTTTGAAGCTCAGACTCCAGCTCATCAATTCTGAGCCAGAGTTCCTCAAGCAACATCACAGATGTAGTCGCGATGAATCACAATGGGTTCCACCAGTTCACATCATGCAGTTACAGCACATCGTCTGGCCTGGCGTCTCTGTTTTAATAACTTGGTTCTTTATTTGATTTTTAAACATTTCACACCAGTCTTGTAGTTTGTAGCCTGTAAACATTTCTCCCAATGATGTAGCCATAACAGCCCTCTATGGTAAAGAATTCCACAGACTCACAATATCATGAGATGAGAAATTCATCCTTATCTCTGTCCTATACTCTCCCAGAAAGGGAAACAACCTTTCTGTGTATACCCTATCAAATCCCCTAAGAATCTTGTATGTTCAATAAGGTCACCTCTCCATCTTCTATATTCTAACAAGTACTGTGCCAATTTATTCAACCTCTCCTTATAAGACATTCCTTCCAAACCTGGTATCAGCCTAGTGAACCTTCTCTGGTCTACCTCCTAAACCAATATGCCTTCTGTTAGATAAGCAGCTCAAAACTGTTCACAGTATTCCAGCTGTGGTCTGATTAGTGCCTTGTGTAGTTTTAGCAAAACCTCTCTATGTTTATACTTCATCCCCTTTGACATAAAGGCCAACTTTCCATTTGCTGTCCCTAGTAACCACTGAACTTGGATGCTAGCATTTTGGGATTCGTAGATGAAGACTCCTAAATCCCTCGATTCTGTAGCTTTCCACAGTCTTTTTCAAAATAAATCATATTCAGCTTTTCTATTCTTTATGCCAAAATGGATAATCTCACATTTCCCCATATTATATTCCATTCACTAAGTTTATGTCCACTCACTCAACCTATACATACCTTTGTGTCATCCTCATTACTTGCCTTCCCATCTATTTTTATGTTATCTGCAAACCTAGCTATAGCAGGTTCACTTTCCTCATCCAATTCATTAATATATACAGTAAGTAATTATGTCTCCAGCACTGATCCCTGTGGCCTATCACTAGTTACAGGTTGCCAATCTGAAAATGGTCCCCTTATCCTAACTTGTACTTTTTAGCCAATCCTCTACCCATGCTAATGTATTAACTCCATCAGAATCAGCACTTATTTTATTAATTAGCCTAATGTGTCGTATTTTATCAAGTGTCTTCTGAAAAATCTAAATATATTTAGATATCCACTACTTCCCCTTTATCTATTCTGCTTGTTACCCCCTGAAAGAGTTCTATTAAATTTGTCAGACATGATTTCCCCTTCATGAAGCCATGCTGACTCTGCTTGATATACTATGTGTTTCTAAAAGCTTGACTATTACATCCTGTATAATAAACTGTAACAGATCTTAAGCTAACGGGCGAATAGTTACCCTTTTTTGTCTCCTTTCGTTTCTAAATAAAAGTGTAATATTGTCAGTTTTCCAATTCTCTGGGATTTTCCTAATATCTAAGGATTCCTGGAAGATTATTACCAGTGCAACCACTATCAGCAACAGTGCAACTGTAGCTACTTCCTTTAATATCCTGGGATACACCTCATTAGGTGCAGGGCATTTAATTTCCCCAGTATCTTTTTCTCTGGTGATCATTATTGCATTTATTTCATTTTGCCCCTTGAATATTTAGTAATTTTGGGATACTATTCATATTTTCTACTGCGAAGATTGATGCAAAATATGTATTCAATTCCTCTGCCATTTCCTGGCTCACCGTTATTACTCCCCCAGTCTCATTCTGTAAGGGTCTATGTTCAATTTGACTTCTCTCTTCCTTTTTATCTAAATAAAATTTAAATAAGTTCTTCCTGTCCATTGTGATATTGCTTGCATGTTTACTGTCAAAGTTTATCTCTCTTTATTACTTTTTTGGTTGTCTTTTGTTGGTTTTCAGAACTTTCCCAATCTTCTGTCTTACCACGAATCTTTGCCACATCGTATAAATTTGATGCTCTCCTTAACTTCCCTGGTTACTCATGGTTGGCTTATCCCCTTCCTAGAATCCTTCCTCCTCCCTGGAATATGTTTGTGTTGTAAGCCATAAACTATTTTCTTAAACTTCTATCATTGTTTCTCAATTGCTAAACCTCTTTACCAGACCACCCTAGATAGCTCCGCCCTCATTCTTGTAATTACTCATTCTTGTAATTTAAGCTGAGCACAGTTGTTTCCACCCAAGTTCCTCCATCTCAAAATGAAGACTAAATTCTTCCATGTTATGCTTCTAAAAAATCCTTTATTAAATCTGCCTTCATTACACATCACCAGATACAAAACAGCCTGATCCCTGGTTGGATCCACAACATATTATTCTAGGAAGCTGCCCTGAATACGTGCTATGAACCCTTCCTCATGGCTTCCACTGCCAATCTGATTATATCCAGGTGGGGTCTCATCAAGGCCTGTATAATTGCAGCAAGATGCCCCCGTTCCTGTACTCAAATCCTCTTGTAATGAAGGCCAACAAGCTACTTGCCTTCTTCACTGCCTGCTGTACCACATGGGCTGCAGTGATTCAAGAAAGCAGCTCATCACCACCATCTCCAGGGCAATTAGCAATGGGCAATAAATGTTGGCCCAGCCAGTGACACCTTCATTCCATGAATTAAAAATAACACAATATTTAGGGACAAGGAGTTAAAGTACATGAATGGAGTTAAGAAACAGATCAGCTATGCTCTATTTGAATGATGGAACAGGCTAACAAGGCTGAATAGCCTACCCAAATCCTGCGCCTCCTTGTGTTTAAACACAACTGACTGGTCTAACCTCAATGCCGTGATATGATTCAGGTATATCCAGCACATTTCTGAGCTGCATTCCTCAGCTGGCTTGCTGCAATCTCTATCACGCAATCTGATTGTCTCACTCTTCAGTGCTCTAACATCCATCTCAGTCCAATTTCTCTTACTGCTGTATCACCAGCTCATGAACAGGTGCCACATTTTATGCTTCTTACACTTTTTAAGTTAAACATGAATAATTTTGGAAAAAGAGTGTTGCTATTGCTGTTTAACAAGGGAAAATATAACTGCTGTATTGGAAAGCCTAGCATATCTGCCCACTCCTTGGAAGGACTTTCAAAGTGTGTGAAGATACTCCCACCTTCTTTCCTCTTTCATCATTGACACAATAACAACTATTGTTCATTGCAAATTTCCAACTTGAGCTTCTCAAGAATGTACCTTCAAAATTCATGCTTCAGAAAATGACCAAACTGTTGGTTGACTTCTGACAGGGACACGGAAACACTGAGAAGAAATGCACCGGAAACAGCTTTCACCCATTTTAATTTCCAACTTGTATTCCAAATGCCTGGGTTAGTGGAGACAGAAAGGACCGCAGATTCTGGAAGCTAGAGTCAATAAATGTGGAGCTGGAAAAGTACAGCGGGTCAATCAGAAACCAAAGAGCAGGGTAGTCAACGTTTCGGGCTGAAACCCTTCGTTAGGATTACTGGCCAGCCCATGCCAAGTCAGTCCTAGGACTCAGTTCAATTTGTAGTGTTTTGTCTCATTTCAAAGAGGATTAGACTGATTTACTTTAACCTTCCAGAAAAAGAAAGACGCTGCCATGTTAAGTTTAATGGGTTTGCTGGATTCACTGGTTTCTGTGGCTTTTGCTAGATTCACTGATTTCAGTTGTTGCTGTGGGATTCATTGACTTCAGTGGGTGCTGCTAGATTTGCTGATTTTATCAGTGGGTGATGTATGATATCTTGTAAAAAATAAAGACAAACTCAAGTTATGATTTCATACAAGAGAGTGAAATTGATCAAACCACAAGGAACAATAGATAAAAATGGACAAGATAGGTAAAAGCAGAAAGTCAGATAGAATTGAATTGAAATGGCTCCCTGATTGCATTGCCAATAAACTGGGAAATCCATAGAAGCAGAATGTATAAGGTAGCTAAAGGAGCTAATACATGGATTGAGGAATTTGGTGAGAATGAAAGATGACTAGATTTTATGATAGTGGAAAAGAGTTGATGATATATGAAAGGGTTGATGATAGTTAACCAGAGTTGATGATAAATGGGCAGGGTTGATGATGGATGTGTACGATCGATGATAAATGGCAGTGTTGATGATAGATGTGTAAGATCGATGATAAAAGGGAGGGTTGATGATAGATGTGTAGGATCGATGCTAAACGGGAGGGCTGATGATGAATGAGTATGATTGATTATGCATGCATTGAGGAATTTGGTCAGAATAAAAGATGACAAGGCTTCATGACAGATGAGCAGAACTGATCATGGATAAGCAGATTTGATAATAGATGATAAATAAGCAGGGCTGATGATAGGTGATAGATGAGCAGAGTTGATGATAGATGAGTAGGATAGATGGTAAATGAGCAAGGTTGATGATGGATGCTAAATAAGAAGAGTTGATTATAATTGAGCCGAGATGATGATGGATGAGTAGGACTAATGATAAGTGGGCAGAGTTAGTGAAAGATGGTAGATGAGCAGAATTGATGATATCAGATAGGTGAGCAGAGTGCTTAATATTGAGGTTGATGATACATGAGCAGGGTTGATCTACCGAGAAGAGATGGGCTTGATGGGCTTGCTGTTCTTTCTCAGATCCACAACTTGCCCTGTTTAAAACACAGGTATGTTTATTCAGCTCTCTGTGTGTACTAAAGCCACAGATTTATCATGATTAATTATTCCAGTTAATTATTAATCGCTGGTTATTGTCTACCAGAAAAATCAATCCATTAATTGTTGACATGAATGCAGCACTTCTAATGGCTCATTACACACAAACAGGAAAGAGCTAACCTTACATCTCTAAAACATGAACTCAAGGCAAGTATAAACTTGGAGGGAGGGGAACATTTTTCTCTGTGTTAAGATATTGCATGGAATTTCACCCTTAGGGCTACATGTCTACCTGGTGTGGTTTCTGCTGTTAAGTGAGAGAAATCATGTAGGATTGCAGCATTAAAGGAACTTTGCTTCTGTACATAGAGTCCAAAGACCACCAAAGGCAGAAATTCTATTATAGCTTAGACGAGGTCTTTGGTGGTAAGTACTGATGCCTATTTGTATGAAAAGGCCCTTAACCTCAATAAACAAATTTTAAAAAAAATTATGATGGTGACCATGGGTGTCTCAACACCTTGCACCAGGTAGATCTGGGAGCTTTGGTAAGGGAGCAAGCAGGAGGATAATAGGATCACTTGCCCATGCAGCAGGAATGCTACCCCATTAGGTCAGCATAGGTGACAGTAACAGGCAATAACAAACCATTTTCTTACCATTCTCTTACTCAATTTAGGTTAAGATTGTGAAGGAAACTCTAACCTACTGACTCATGATTGGTTGCATGAGTACTGATAGCTTCCAATAAACTGACATAGACAGCAGGTGCCAGCAGCCTATGTGACCATGAGGCATCACAATTATGTCCATTCATTTGCTCCCCGCCTCACAGTGCCCAAAGACTCCTTCATTGTACCAAAGACAGGATTTTTTCTACGGCTTCTGAACTAGGCCATCTGAATTAGGCCAGAAGCACACACTGTGTGAGAAACAGTTATGTTCTCAGTTGTCTCTGGGTCAAAGGATAGTCCAAATGAGGATAGGGTTGGACTGTCAAAGCTACAGGAACAATCAGAGGAGGCCAATGAGGAACGTTTCAGCAGACTGTGATAGACTTAATAAGGAAGACTTCTCTTTCCAACCTTTTCAAGAAAGGAATGGGTTTTGTAGACAGGCCACCACTCTGGGAAGAGTTGGTAGAGCCCTCTCACAGGGCAGCCAAGCAACAGCCAGTGTTCAGGTTGGCAGCAAGGGGCAGTATTGAAGCTGCTTGGTATGCTGGCCCCCTTAGTCTGATGCCAGGAGTCATCTTCAAGCAGCTAAACTGGCCCCTTCTGTCTGTGGAGACTTGGAGATCGACTGGAAAATCTCAGTTGGTCTCCATTAATAAGAATCTTTGAGTTGTGATTTTCCTGTTTGACAAATTTGGACGCGTGTTTCATTTGTATTTATTTCTCTTTGGTGTGCGTCCATCCTACAGACTCAATCTCAGTTTTAAACATTTTGAACTTTCCTCAGCTAAAATATCTTTCAGCAATGTTTCCGGTTAATTAATTTTACTTTATTCCTCATTACTTCGAGGCTAGATTGGCTCTTTTAAAATTATATAAGTGAGTGGATCTTCTGTGACACTGGCATGAAGCATGGTTGGCACTTAACTGCTTGTATAGCCTTCTCCTTTTTACTAGGTGTTGAACATACAAAAGAATGATGGAAAAAAATACTACTGGACTCATCAACTCTGAATACATGCACCAAACATCCAATGTCTAATGACACAATCTCCTGGAGGTGTGCATAAAAAAAAATCTCCACCACTTGTGCTAAAGCGTTATAAATAGTTAATTTTAGCTGCTTGTGAATTCCTGAGGCTAACTAGAGGCAGGTATGACAGAAGTGTCTGATTTTGTTTCGAATTTTGTTCAGGAATATTTTATCTCTCTCAGACTGTGTGGCAGCTCAGCACCAAGCTAAGGCAGTTTTTGAGTCACACAAAAAACTAGCATCCAAGTTCAGCAGGTAATGGGGAAGGCAAATGGACTGTTGGCCTTTATTAGGCGTAAAGGGAATGGAGTATAAAAATAGGGAGGTCCTGCTAAATTATACAAGGCACTAGTCAGACCATACCTGGGATGCTGTGGTCCCCTATTTAAAGAAAGATGTACAGTCATTGGAAGCAGTCTAGAGAATGCTCACTAGGTCAATTCTCTGTATGGAGGGATTTTCTTAGGAGGAGAGTTTGAGTATGTTGAGTTTGTATTCATTGGAATTTAGAAGAATGGGAGGTAACCTTATCGAAACATTGCGATTTTCATGGGGCCTGATGGGGTTGACAAAGACAGCATGTTTACCCTTGTGGAGTTTCTAGGGCCAGAGGGCATAATGTCAGAATAAAAAGGGTCACACATTTAAGACAAAGAGATTTTCTTTCTCTCATACGGTAGCTAATCTATGCAATTCTTTCCAAAAAAAGGGGGCTGTTGAGGTTGGGTCATTAAGTATATTCAAAACTGAGAGAGATTTTTAATCAGTGAGGAATAACGGGGATTACGCAGGAAAGTGGAGTTGAGGATTATCAGGCCAATCACGACTGATCTCATTGAATGGCAGACCAGACTCGATGGGCTGAATGGCCTACTTCTGCTCCTCCGTTTTATGGTCGTGTGGTCACTACAGCACCTCAACTGACAGCAGGGTGTAGTTACAGCACAGCCAGTTTAGATGGGAATTCCCATTCTAAATGCGGACATAGGAAATCCTCATGGGCAAGGTGCTTCTGAGATCTTCAACATCCCCTTTGTTGCTCCTTAGAGCGATTACTGAAACAACTTTGAAGTTAACAAGTTAATATTGTGCCTGGTCATTTTAAGCTACAAAGCCCTAAACACTGGTTTATGTCGTTGGCTGACGTCCTGGATTGGGGTCCGGGGAGCAGCGTATTCGACAGGTGCAGTCAGGAATTCGGTGGGTTCAGAGCGGGGCATACACTGACCTTGTCCTCCCTTCATCTCCGCAGGGTTCAATGGTGGGAGTAATGGGAGTTGGGGTCGTGGCCGGCACATGAATGACGAGAGTACTGCCCTCCTCTATTGTTCCAAACAACGGCTGATCCTACCCAGTTCCCAACCACGTCTGCACTGTCCTGGCTTCACTAGAGATACCTCCAGCATCCCTCTTTACCACAGCTTTTCAGGAATCCCCCTGTCTCTAGAGCAGGGCGAAGATCGCCGGGTTGTCAATTTCGTGTCCCTGGATTTGCAAGTGCCTGCTGGTTTAATTTCACAGCGACCCTGTGCACAGGCGGGGGCTTCAATTTCAGTGTGAAATTAACGAGCTGGGACCTGCGCTAGAGATAAAAGGTTGCGCATGGGGGTTCCTACAGCGATTCAAGACAATGTGCCTGGTGCTGGTGGCCGTGTGTATGTGTATGTGTGTCCGTCCGTGTCCTACCTGCGGGCTCAGCTGCACCATCCTGCACAACTTCTCTTCGTCCTCCAACACATCCCTCAGCTGCCGGATACTGAGGATGCCGAAGCGGTCCCGGGACATGCTGCCGCCGCTGCTCCTGCCCCCGGGAAGGCGGAGACGGACCGCGGGCGCTAGGGGAGCCGGACCATGCGAGGCACGGTATTAACCAGCGAACCGGGACGGAGTGTGTGTGTGCAAGCAGGGGCGGGTCTGAGGGCTCCAAAATAGCCGCCAGGCGGGGCTATAACCAAGCACAGGGAGCCATTGAGACATCCGAGCGATAAGGAATAGGTCGGAAAAGCACGGAAACGGCGCTGATCAGCCAGCAACGATAACAATTTATCTGCACTGCCTTTGACATGCACAGAGCCGCAGGATCACGTCTCCAGCCTCGCTTAGACCGGGGGGGACACACGAAGAATAGAGAAAAAGGAAGACTTGCATTTGTATAGCGCCTTTCGCAGGCTGCCCCAAAGCGCGTTACATCGAGTCATGGACTTTTGAAGTAAGAGTTCCTTTTTAACCGCCACCAAATCGGCCGTGTTTCTAATTAAAGGAACAATTTACAAGGGAGAGGCTTTTAAAAAAACAGTTCTAATCACCAGATTGAAGTACAATGATTGTTTTAGTAAGTGTGGCAGCCAATTTGAGCTCACCAAACTCGGGCAAACAGAAATGTGTTAATGATAGCCACGTAATTGGCTTGCCAGCTCATGGGATAAAAAGAGGTCTCTTGTGATGTGGTAGTAGTGTCCCTACCTCTGTACCAGGAGAGCCTGGGTTCAGGTCTCACCTGCT
Organism: Ginglymostoma cirratum; assembly: GCA_024137785.1. Lineage (NCBI taxonomy): Eukaryota > Metazoa > Chordata > Chondrichthyes > Orectolobiformes > Ginglymostomatidae > Ginglymostoma > Ginglymostoma cirratum. The sequence goes on along the minus strand of JAHRHZ010000095.1, from coordinate 1,993,432 downwards.
CCAGAGCTGTGTAACAACATCCCTGAACAGGTCCATGAGAAAAATGCAAAACAAACAGGGGCAACATGAAATGTGATGTTGGCCCAGGATCAGGAAGCGGAGAATAGTAATGAAACATAAGCAGAAATTGCTGGAGAAACTCAGCAAGTCTGGCAGCATCCATGGAGAGAGAAACAGAGTTAACATTCTGTGTCCAGTGATGCTTCTTCACAACAGAGGGTAGCTAGGGAATGGTGGTATATATGCTGAGGACAGGTTGGAGGTGGTGTACAGGAAGGAGAATATTCTGAGAAGGAGCCCATGAGAAAAAAGACAGAGAAAGGAATGGATAATGGTAAGGAAGAAGGGAAAAGCTGATAATGGGCACCATTCCTAATGCACCTATTTCATCCTCTTTACCCCATATCCCCCCTGTCTCCAGTATTTAGCTACCATCAGTCTGAAGAAGTGTCACTAGACCCAAAGTATTCATTCTGCTTTGTCTCCACAGATGATACCAGACCTGCTGAATTTCTCCAGCAATTTCTGTTTCTGTTTCACATTTCCAGCATCTGTAGTATTTTGTTTTATTATTATAATAGTGAAATTTATCAGACTGAAAGATTTGGGCTTCCCCAGTCTGTGCCAGAACCACTGTTTTTCTTCATTTATATTCCATGACTACAGTGAGTGTACAGGGCATAATTTCAAAGCTTGCAGATGACGCAAAATGTGAACATATTGTGAGCTATGAGGAGAATCTTATTAAATGCAAATGGACAGAAGCAAGCTGACGGAATGGTCAGATTAAGTTTAATATTGAGAAGTATGAAGTGATACATTTTGGTAGGAAAAAGGAAGGAACAAGACAATGTCAAATAAAGCCTGTATTTATAAAGAGGTGCAGGAACAGAGAAAGAGGGGTCCGCATACACATGTCATTGAAGGTGGCAGAGCAGGTTGAGAAAGCAGTTCTAAAGGAATCCTGGATCTTATAAACAGGGATATAGAGAACAAAAGCAAGGAAGATATAATGAACCTGTCTCAACTTCTGGTTCAGTCTCAACTATAATATTCTGTCCAATTCTGGGCACCAAACTTTAGGTAGCATTAGACAGAGGGCAGAAAAGATTGTCATGAATGGTCCTGGGGTGAAAGACTTCAAATATGTGGATATATTAGAGAAGCTAGGCTTATTCCTGTTCGAGACGCGAATGTTGTGAGGAGTTCTGATAAAGGTGTTCAAAGTCATAGTGTTGAGATAGAGCAGAGAGGGACAAACTGTTCACATTGGTGGAGATGTTGAGTTCTAGAAGACGTCAGTATACGGTGAATAGCCAAGAGACAACAGAAATGTGAGAAAATATTGTTACATATGACTAGGATCTGGAAAACAGTGGCAGGCTGAGACGAATTCAATTATATTTTTCAAAAGAAAATTGGATCAACACCTGAAGAGCAAAGCATTTCAGGGCAAAAGGGAATAAAAATAGACTGACCATGTTCTATAAAATATGGACTGGACTAGTGGGAATTGACAGACCTAGTGCCCTCCAGCAATGACAAAACACAAGGTTGTCATCCACCCAAACAACAAAGGCCACTTGTTTCCAAGAAAGTGTATCAATAATCTTTCCCACGGACAATCCACAATAGAACATGCTACCATCACTCGAAATCACAGCTCATCACTTGAAATCTTCAAGACCCGAATTCAGTTTCCTTCTATTTAAAGATGTTAATTATCAGGTCATTTTATTTCATTCCATTTCAGCAGGCCGTGCTTGGTGTAGTTAATCCTAAATGATGGTGGAATGCAAATATTAGTTTGTGATATTGACACAATTAAAGCAGAATTACAAACAGAATGCAAAGGGCTGATCAGACATAGTTGATTTGATTTTGGAGGGAGTAGCATGGACGTAGTGGGCTAAATGATCCTCCTGTGTTGTAACCATTCTGCAATGAAACTTAAGGACTACTCTTCATGAAGGTCAAGTCGAAGGAAAACCAATTGTCAATTCCGTATTGCAGGTAAAGATCTCCACTCACTCCGAGTGCGGCAAACAAGTTAAAAGAGGAAACAGGACTCTGTCTCACCATGAGTGCTAAAATTCAATCATGCCCAAAAGATATTAGAACAATCGAATCACAACAAATCTGCAAATCTAAGGATCACAAAGCCACCAATATGGGCACTACAGGTAAACTCGTTTCAATGCCCTCAACATTTCAACTACCTGCTCTTCACAACCAATTAGATTAGTATATCACTTTTTTGTTTACTTCTGTCCTTTTGGATTTGCCTCTTGTTTTCTAATTTGTGAGTATGTGTGTTGCATTACTAATTCTTTTGCATTTAGTAATGAGTAAACTCACTCCTTTCATTAATTCAAGAAAAACTGATTAAATTGGTTCCTTTTAAAACTTATGTTCATATGGGTCTGGGAGAAAGCTATACACAAGGGAAGAGGAGCTGGTTCACCCTCCTTATCCAGTGTTTTAACATTTTGGCACATCACACCTTGATGGTTATAATGCCAAAAAATGTAACGGAGGGCATCTTCAATGTGAAGGTGGGACATTGTTTTCATAAGCTTGTACAATATTACTATTACCAATAGTTATGGATAAATGCATCAGCGACAGGTTGGTAAGTGAGGATGAGGACAAGTAGGTTTTTCTGTTTTTTTTCTTTATTCATTCACAAGATGACGGCATCGCTGGCTAGGCAGCATTAATTGCCCATCCCTAATTGCCCAGAGAGCAATTAAAAGTCAACCACATTGCTGTGGGTCTACAGTCACACGTAGATCAGACCAGGTAAGGATGGTAGTTTCCTTCCCTAAATGACATGAGTGAACTAGATGGGTTTTTCCAATAATCGACAATGGATTCATGGTCATCATTAGATTCTTAATTCCAGGTATTTTTATTGAATTCAAATTTCACCATCTGCTGTGGTGGGATTCAAACCCAGGTCCCCAGAGCATTATCTTGTTGGTTCCCTCATGACCTCCCACAAACTCAGGAATGGGGAAGGTAGGTGATAATTAGCAGAAAGTTTCCTTCCCCATGTTTAACCTAATGCTATGAGACTTCATGGAATGTGGCATCAATGTTAAGGATTCTTGGGGCAACTCCATCCTGACTAAATACCAATGTGCTGCCTGTTCTGTGGGTTTGGACAGCTGTTGGAACAGGAGGTAACCATAAGTGATGAAATTGTGTCTGAGATTTTGCCTGTAAGGTATGAATTTGTGAGCATAACTATGCCAGGCACAAAAACAAAGTTGCTGGAAAAGCTCAACAGGTCTGGCAGCATCTGTGAAGGGAAAAACAGAGTTAACGTTTCGGGTCCGGTGACCCTTCCTCAGAACTGATAGTGGCTGGGAAAATGTCAGTTTATATGCAGAAAATAGAGACATGGGTGGGGAAGGGAGTAAATGATAGGATAGACCCCAAAGAGAGAGAAAGACAGTTGGACAGAAAAAGGAGTTGCTAACGATCAGGCTGGGAGGGTGAGTAGTTGTTAAAGGGGACTGTTAGTCACTAACAACAGGGGGTGTGTAATGGCAGGCTATGTGGTAACAAGGCCTGGTGTGTGGGATAGGGGGCTGGGACATGGGAGAGTTAAGGCCCTAAAATTATTAAACTCAGTATTGAATCCAGAGGGATGTAGGGTCCCCAAGCGGAAAATGAGGCCGTTGTTCCTCCAGCTTGCGTTGGGCTTCGCTGGAACACTGCAGCAAGCCAGAGACAGAGATATTGGCCAGAGAACAGGGTGGTGCGTTAAAGTGGCAGGCAACAGGTAGTTCAGGGTCTTTTTTGCGAGCAGAACGTAGATGATCTGCAAAGCGGTCGCCAAGTCTACGCTTCCCCAGTGTAGAGGAGACCACATTGTGAGCAGCAAATGCAGTAGTCTAGATTCTTGGAAGTGTAGGTGAAGTATTGCTTCACCTGGAAGGCATTTTTTTTAATAGAGTCCCTACAGTGTGGAAACAGGCCATTTGGCCCATCAAGTCCACACTGCCCCTCCGAAGACTATTCCACCCAGACCCATTATCCTACACCGATTTCCCCATGTCTAACCCACCTAACCTAAACATCCCTGGCCACTATGGGCAATTTAGCATGGCCAATCCACCTACTCTGCACATCTTGGGAGGAAACCAGAGCACCCAGAGGAAACACACGCAGACACTGGGAGAATGTGCAAACTCCGTACAGCTAATCGCCCGAGGCTGGAATCAAACCCGGGTCACTGGTGCTGTAAGGCAGCAGTGCCAACCACTGAGCCACCGTGCCGCCCCATGTTTGGGCCTTTGGATACTGGGGAGGGAGGAGGTAAATGGGCAGGTGTTGCACCTTCGCCGGTTACAGAGGAAGGTGCCGTAGGGCTGTGGGGAGGTGTTGGGGGTGAAGGAGGTGTGGACCAGGGTGTCCCGGAGGGAACAGTCCCTGCGGAAGTTGCCAGGCAGTTGCTTTACTAGCCTATGAGTCATTTTTCCTGATCCTGGCACAAACCCCCAGATATCAGTGAGGAGGACTTTGCAGGATTGCTGTTTCCAGTGCAAGGTGGATCCTGGGTGGTCTGTCTGATTTCATTCTTAGACTTTGTAGCAACTGAGTAGCTTGCAAGGCCATTGCAGAGAATATTTGAGTGTCCACCACATTGCTGTCTGGAGTCACATGTAGATCAGGCCAGGTACGGCTAGTAATTTTTTTCCCGACGGGACAGTAATGAACCATTTGGGCTTTTACAACAATGCATGATAATTTTGTGGCCTCCATTAGCCTAGATTTTTGTTACAGATTTATTAATTGAATTCAATGTATTGTTCTACCCTGCTGGCTTTTTTGAAGTTAATGCCTTTTTTATAACAAATAGATAAGCTTATAAAGTTAGTTCTTTGCAGGCGTGGATTTGATTGCTGGACAGCTGGCTATTGGTATACAATTGATAATCCGTCCTAAAGAAGAAGTTTTGTTCTCCCATTGTCAAAGCCACTGAGATGCCATTGAATCAAAAAGTGGGCAGTTAGTTGCTTTTTAATGCTCTTTGTTGCAATATAGGTTTCAATGTGTTTCATTTCATGGTAGTTACCATTGATGAGGCTTTTTCCAGATAGTTCAAACAGCAGAAATTATGAAGTTCTGCAAAGGATCTGCCCAAACATATCTACTGTTGATCCACATCAGGGTTTTAGCCTCCCTGATGGGTTAGATACTCTCAACAGCCGTCTTGTCCCACATAAAGGAGTTTTTTTTCTTTCAAACAACCGTTCCAGGAATTAAACCAATCAATGGAATGAAACTTTAATTATCCATTTATTATAACGTCGTGAAAATACACAGTTCTAGCTCCAAAGAATGATCTGCATTTGGCTGCTGCTAAAATACAGCTGAGAATTCTTTCCAGGTGGAGAATAAAATGTTCAAAGCATTATGTCCCTCTTGCAATCAGGCATTAGAGGGCACCATTACTCTCTATAAAACTGTTCAGTACTCAGTGAAGTGCAAAATAGAAAAGACTATAATAATGGAATAATGCCCGTAACTCTAGGCCAGGAGTTCTACCTGCTCCAGAAATGTATCGTCACATCTTTGAACAGGTTGATTAAAAATACATACAATACCACATCTGAGGTGTCTGAACACAATTCACATTCAATGATTTAATTTTTGAAGTGGAACCATTTACTTTGTCTGTTTACGTTTGTGTGTATGCAGATCTATGGTATGTTTATGTGTATTTTATACATAAACATTTATGTCTGTGTAGGTATGCAGATATATGTCCGTATACAACATAGGAGCAGGAGTTGGCCATTCAGCCCCTCAATCCTGCTCTGCTATTCCAGACCATCACTGATCATCCAACTCAATATTATTTTCTAAAGCTCCTCCCATATGTCTTGATGACCTTAGTATCTAAAAATGTATTGATCACTACCTTGAATATACTCAATGATTGAGCTTTCCAAAAATTTATCACCCTTTGCGTGAAGTAATTCCTCCTCATCTCAGTCGTAAATGGATTGCCACTTATTCTGAGATTGCATTCCCACAGTTAGAGAAAACAATCTTCATACATTCACTGCATATCCCTTTAAGAATTTTGTAAGTTTCTATGAGGTTGTTTCTCATTCTTCTAAATTCCAGAAAATTCAGGCCCAGGGTCCTTACAGGACAGCCCCATCATCTCAGGAATCATTTTGGGACACTGATGTGCTCCCTCAATGGCATGTATAGCCTTCATTAGGTTAGGGAATCAAAGCTGCATACAGTTGTGGTCTCACCAAGGTTGTATACAATTGAAACAAGACATCTTTACTCTTGTACTCAAATCCCCTTGTGATAAAGCTCCAAACAGCTTGTTCTGCTTGTATGTTAATCTTCAGTATCCAAGAAGAGCCAAGCCCCCTTGGATATCAACATTCCCCAGTCTTTCAACGCTCTATTCTTCTTATCCAAAGTGGATAATCTCAGACTGAGATGATAAGATATATGAGGAGAATGGGCTATTTGGCTCACCAAGTCTGCTCTGCCATTCAGTCCAATCATGTAATTCTAATAAAAATAATCTAATAATTCTCAATTCCACTCTTCTGCCTTATGCCCATAATCCTTGATTCCTTTATTGATTAAAAATTTATCTCAACCTTGTATGTACAATTTTAAATACAATTTCATGTTATAAGTGCATTTTAACTGTTCAAAATACGTCATTTTTATATATTGCAATGCATTAATATCTTAAGGTAAGACTCACTTGTCTGACATCTTCTTTGTTCTTGTGTGTGGTCATCCATTTGCACTGATCCTCGTGGTACTCCACTAGCCATAGTCCTTTCCTATTCCCAGAAATAAATGCAGCTTCAATGTGTTTGATATTTTTTGCTTTTGTTGTTGCTGAATGAAAATGAATGTTTTGTACCATCTGAAGGCTTCCTTATACGCAATCATTCCACATTGAACAATGAGAAGGATGCAGGGCCACACTGGGCACTGAGACAGAAAGGGATAGAAAATAGGATGAGGTTAGGGATTTATGTCTTTGTTTTTAAATAGCAATGGACGTAAGAATGTGCACTTGCAAGTGTATTGAAGTTTGAGTCGGGCTATCTATGAGCCCTGCGAAGCATTGGTTTGAGGTTGCTCTCACACTACATACATGATGAAGGGTGACTCAGAACTTCAGTGCCTGACCAAGTGCACAATTGGGCTTTAAAGATGGTACCAGCGCCAGGGATCCAGGCAGTGCTGAGTAATTCTGCCAATGATAAGTGGGACAATATGATGTCAGGGTGGCATTGGGGGATGGTGCAGAGGCAATTAGATGAGTTTTAGAGTTTCAGAACACCCACTAGATCTCATGGAGTGAAAACCTCCATGAAACATGCAAAAATTGATGCTTTGCTCATTTCAGGCAAAATTTAGCCTAAAGTTTTTATTTACCTTCTCTGCAATTTCTTTATTTCCACTATAAATCCTTGTTTCTACTTGTAATGGGCTTACATTTATCTTTGTTAATCTTTTTCCTCTTATATTCCATTAGAGGTCTACAGTCTATTTTTATTTCCTTGCTAGTTTACATTCAAATGCTATTTCTTTATCAGTTTCTTCGTCCTCCTATGCTGAATTCTATAATGATCACATTTACTACCACATCTTTTTTCTGGAAACTTTGTAATTAAATGAAAACTTCTATTAAATTGTGGCCACTCATTCCCTAAAGGATCTTTTACAAGAAGATTATATATAGCCCTTTCTCATTAGATTACACCTGAAATAGCCAATTCTCTAGACATAAACATTATCTGGATATACTGTTCTGGAATGTATACATTCCTGGAATTCACCCTCCATAGCATTGGCACATTAGATTTATCCCATGTATATGTAGACTGAAATCACGTGTAAATACTGCATTATCCTTGTTACATGAGCGTGCAATTTCCTGAATTACACAATGATCTATATTACATTTACTGTTTGTTGGCCTATCAATGGCACAACTTCTATCAATATTCGTTGCACTTTGCTGGTTCTTAACCCCATCCAATCAGATTGCTCAACTTCATCATTTGATCCAAGATCTTCGGATAAAAGGTACTGCAGATGCTGGAGAATCCAAGATAACAAGCATGAGGCTGGATGAACACAGCAGGTCAAGCAGCATCATAGGAGCAGGAAAACTTGACGTTTCGGGCCTAAACCCTTCATCAGAAATGGGGGAGGGGAAGAGGGTTCTGAAATAAATAGGGAGAGAGGGGGAGGTGGATAGAGGATGGATAGAGGAGAGGACAGGTGGAGAGGAGGCAGACAAGTCGAAGAGGCGGGGATGGAGCCAGTAAAGGTGAGTGTAGGTAGAGGGGTAGGGAGGAGATAGGTCAGTCCAGGGAGGACGGACAGGTCAAGGGGGCGGGATGATGTTAGTAGATAGGAGATGGGGGTGTGGCTTGAGGTGAGAGGAAAACCAGGTTAGGGAGGTGGAGATGAGCTGGGCTGGTTTTGGGATGCGGTTGGGGGAGGGGAGATTTTGAAGCTTGTGAAACAAACAACTGCACCTCCCAGTCGCGAACCATTTCAACTCCCCCTCCCATTCCTCAGATGACATGTCCATCCTTGGCCTCCTGCAATGCCACAGTGATGCCACCCGAAGGCTGCAGGAACAGCAAATCATATTCAGCCTGGGAACCCT
>JAHRHZ010000095.1:1965621-1984646 GCA_024137785.1 Ginglymostoma cirratum | reverse complement strand
CCTATGATGCTGCTTGACCTGCTGTGTTCATCCAGCCCCATGCTTGTCTTCCCTCATACATTTTTATTTACACTACTTCACCTCATTTTTCTTTTTTGTCTGTCCTTCCTAGATAGAGTCATAGAGTCATACAGTGTGGAAACAGACCCTTTGATCCATGTCAATCATAATCCCAAACTAAACTAGTTCCACCTGCCTATGCTTGGCCCATATCCCTCCAAACATTTTGTATGCATGTACTTATCTAAATGACTTTTAAACATTGTAACATATCCACCACATCCTTTGGAAGTTCCTTCAAATATAAACCCAAAACACTCTTTGTTACTGAACGCACATCCATAGTAACTTGCAAATAATTACTGAAGAAATTACATGCAAAGTCACCAATCACTTACTATAGTAGCCAGTGCTTGGCAGTTAAGTTGCAGGAGCCCACCAGGGCCAGAGATTGCAACAGCTGCTACATGTTGCATATGGAAGTATGACTTTTTTGAAAGTTGCATTTATTTGCTGTGAGCTTCTGGTTTATTTTTTCCACAATACTTATTGTCTTAATAATACCACTTTCCTTCTTTCAAACGTCTTTGCCTTTCATTATTCCTTAGATCGTTAAACCCAGGAACAAGCCATATGCCTTGTTTCTTAACTGCCTTCTACACTCAATGTCTCCCTTGTGACTTAGTGACCAGAAGTGTCCAAGGTGTACTTTGATTCAAAGTTAATATAATTATATTATAATTTAGTTTCATTTGCCGTACAGTTCTCTACTTAGTAGAACTTATTTTGCATTGTTGGGTATTTTTGTGCAGTCCCTAGGCATGTTAATATTGAGTTCAGTAAAACTAATTAGTTTGCTACTTCACACTTAGCTATTCCAACACCATTATAGCCTAGTTTCCTCTTCCTATATGCTGCAGTATATAATTGTGAATGTTAAATGGCATCTGCAGTAACACTGCCAATTATTCCCCAACTCGATTTTTATTTTTCAAGTTGCCTCTTTCTGAATTTTCCTAATTTGAAATCATCTGCGAATATAACTTGAGTTTCTAAACTAAGTCATTAATGTAAATTAGAAACACCAGCAGTTCTAATACAGATCCTTTAGCTACACAAGTCAGCACTTAATTTCCCTTACACAGAAATTTCTGATCTAACCAATATCCTCTGCCTCTATTGTTCACCCAAATTATTATTCTTTCCCAACATTACCTTGTATCCTCATAGTACATACCTTAAATAAAGCCTTTTTTGTGGAAATTTGCCAAATGCCTCAAACAAGTCTAGGTATCAAATTGTTGAGTTTTCTACAAACTACTCACAACTACAATTCCTCACAAATATTTGGTCAGGCAGATGTTCTTTTGGATCCATATTGGTCTGCAAATTCACCCCTGATGGATTCATTCTGGTATCTTCTATTGAATTGAGGTAACATCTTTAGTTCATTCCATCTTCTTTGTCTTCTCTCTGAAGGTGAGCACCATGTTAGCTTACTACTGGATGCTGGCCCCTCAGTAAAATCTGGTGACTCCCTTATAATGATCATCAATGCTTCACAAACCTCTTTCCATCCCCTATAACTCTTTGGGGTAAATTCCATCCATCGCTGCAGATTTTTTTAATTTCCTTCCCTTCAATCTGTCTTAGGAGTCTATCCTATGTGACCAAAAACTTACATTTATAAGGCATCTTTAGTGTAGTAGCATATTCCGGGGATTTTACAAAGGGGAGTATTCATCTTTAGGAAGATTTATGCAAAGCTGACAAGTTGGGTTTTGAGGAGTAGATGGCACATGCCACACACAATCAGTAAAACATTTGGCATGGAGGGTGTTGGACACAGCAATTCCATACAAGCAGAGGTTACGATGGTTTGTGTACTCCCAGGCTTTCAGTTTTTTGGAAGCTTTGAGGAGCCCATATTCCATACATATAACATTGCAGTTGATTGCAGACCCTATTTCATTTCTTTGAAGCAGTGTCTCCTCAAATTTGAGCTGCAATTCAGCCCCATGCTCCTGTTATCTTTGGCCACTGGCTACAGAGAGAAGTTGGAGGTCCTCCTTGTGGATGTACTCCCGGCCTTGGCCAAAATAACCAGTATCAGGTCAAGGTAGCAGGCCAAGGGGGGGAATTGTTGGACCTAAATGCTTGCCCCTCTTCTGTGACTACATCCATGCCATGATGGCTCTGGAGAGGGAACAAACAAAGTCCACTGACTGGCTTTACTCCATCCAGCATCAAAACATTTATTTTAATCTAAATTGAATGTCCCTTTAAAATTTGACTTTTTGTTGCAATGCCTCTCAATTAATTAAGTTTATTTGCAAGTTAATTTAATCTTCAAACGAGTATAGATTGAAACCTAGATAAACAGACACTCCCAATAACAAACTTTGATTATCAACAGGCCCAGGTAACTCACATTGTAACATATATACAAGGCACCATGAAACCACCGGACACCTGCGATATCAAAGTCCTCATAGAGTGTTTACCAATAGCTTGACCCTGTTGGTGCCAGGAGTTGAATTCTTCCAATGTGACTTGCTGACCCCTCCACCCTCTCCCTCACTCAAACTTCTGGCAGGCACAGTGGCTCAGTGGTTAGCACTGCTGCCTCACAACACCAGGAACTCTGGTTTGATTGCAGCCTCAAATGTCTGTGTGGAGTTTGCACATTCTCCCTGCGTCTGTGTGAGTTTCCTCTGTGTGCTCTGGTTCTCTCCCACTGTCAACAGATGTGCAGGTTAAGTGGATAGGCTATGCTAAATTGCCCATAGTGTCCAGGGATGTGTGGGTTAGGTGGTTTGGGCGTGAGGAATGCAGGGTTACAAGGACAGGCTTGGAGAGTGGTCTGGGTGCAATGCTACTCAGGGGGTCAGTGTGAACTCAATTGGCCAACTAGCCTGCTTCCACACTGTAGGGATTCAATGATTCTATGCAGCCCCATGCCCCACTACAGCCACAGTCCTTACCTACAAAAGCCATCAGAATATTCACAAGCACTGCTGGCCCACAGTGATTCCACTCTCAGGCGACTACCTGTGGGAGTTTCCACATTCCCCCTGTGTCTGTGTGGGTTTCCTCCCACAGTCCAAAGATGTGCAAGTTAGGTGGATTGGTCACGTTAAATTGCCCTGTAGGTGGGTTAGCCATGAGAAATGCAGGGCTATAAGGATAGGGTAGGGGGATGGGTTTGGGTGGGATGCTGTTTGGAGGGTCGGTGTGCATTTGATGGGTCGAATGGCCTGTTTCCACACTGTAGGGATTCTGTTCTATTCTAAGCCCTGAAGTACCAGCTGTTTGTCTTCCATCATTATGAACAGATTCCACAAATAAGTGGCGCAATATCTGTTTCCTCATTAAGTTTGGAAGAAGATAAATTTCTTAGAATTGTTGCAGCTGACTAAGTGATATTTGTAACATTTTTGTAAATTTGTTTTAGTTTACATGCTGACCAATTTATAAAGAAAGATACTGCAAAAGAGAAAATAGATCTAAGTCCCATATTTGTCCACAATTTACAGATTTCAGTTAGGAAGACTGATCAAAATTTAATCTTTATTACAAGGGGTTTGAGTACAGGAGGAGTGAAGTGTTGCTTAAGTTGTGTAGAAGCTTAGTTAAAGTGCACCTGGAATACTGTGTGCTGCTTTATCTCTGGAAAAGTATTATCATCACAGAGAGAGTACAATGAAGGCTCAACTGATCTGCTCCTGGGATAGCAGGACTGTCCTGTGAAGACAGATTGACAAACAGCACCCATACTCTCCAGAGTTTTGAAAAATGAGATGATCGAATTGAAATTTACAAAATACTTAAAGGGATAAGCAAGATAGATGCAGGTAAGATGTATTCTGTAGCTGAGGAATCTGAAACCAAAGGCACAATTTAAAAATAAGAAGGATGCCAGTTTTGAAATTGTTTTCATTAAAGGGTTGTGAATCTTTGGAATTCTCAACCACAGACAGCTCAGTCTTTCAGTGCATTTAAATAGAGATTGGTAGATTTCTGATTACCGATGGTATAAAGGGTTATGGAATTGGTGTTGGAAAAAGTCATTGAAGTGTTTGATCAGACCTGATTATATTGAATGAGGGGATAAGTTTGATGGGCTGAATGGCTTATTCCTATGTTCCTAGAATATTACTTTAATTTAAATCTAAAATGCAGGACAGGAGTCAGGTTCAAACTAGTGAAAAGCAAAATCAGGATGAGGATGAGAAATTGATTTTTGTAAAAACAAAGATTAACAATTGGAACAGACTTCGGGATAAATTGGTATGATCAGTCTAGGAACCACTGGATATTTCAGCAGAGTTGGAGAAAGATGTCCAAGGTGGGGTTGTGAGCTTTGCAGATAGGGTTCGATAAAATGGGCCAAATAGTTTTCATCATCAGTAATCGTCCTGTGTTGTGAACCACTACTGCAACACTAGTTTGTTTTTAAATTTAGCATCTATAGTCCTTCTACTTTCCAAGTATGACTTGCAGTCGGTGACATGTTTACTGAGCTAGGAATGGTGACTTTGCCTCTGTGAGTAGATGAAACATTTCTCTGGGGATGACGAAAGCTGACTGGACAGCATTTAAGCTTTCAATCTTTAACTCTTGCACTATGTGAGCCATGAAATGAAACCCTTGCATTAAAATATAAAGACAGAATGCACAAAAAAACTTGCACAAAACTGTGAAGGAGGATGGTATATTCACCATCCTATAGTCAACAGTCTGAAGATACAACAGTTCAGATGTTCTCGTGACTTGGATATGCTAATAATTATATTTCAAGACTGAAAGCTCAATCCATGCAATGCTGTCCAGTCACCTTACTTCAATACCACACCAATGTTTCGTCTGTACACTGAGGCAAAGTTTGAGTATCTTTAACCACCCAATGAACGAATGCAGCTTGCCTGATTAAGTGACTGCTGAGAGGAAATAAAACATCTCAAAGTCAGGTGATTGTAGTTAAGTGACCAAGTGCTACAAGTAAAAGATTCAGTGAACTGCTGGTATGGTGACAAATGAGTCACAATCTCATTGGTAGAAGAAAAGCAGACAATGGTCTGATGTCTGAGAATGAAGGATTGCACACGCCAACCTCTGAGCCACATTCTGCAGTGTTAAGGTTGTGATGATTGTTTAAACTGTTGTAAAAGGTTGTCAATTAAATGTTTGACTTCACAAAAAAAATCATCATGGGTCTGATGCTTGGTCTTTCAGTGTTATACCAGAGGTTTTCATTAGGAAGCATTTTGGCACTGTACAACTTCCTTTTGTACAAGTTTAGTTGATGAAAGTGAGCCTGAAGTATGATTTATCTAAACCTAAGTCGACGATTAAGTTTAAGTAGCTGAGAGTCGTTCATTATTCATGCCCAACAAGGAATAAATAGGAACAGTGCAATTTTTTTTTACAGCAGTATTTATTCAAGTTGTTACTGAAGAGGATGGATTTCATTAGATTGGCAAATTCACTACCTAATGCACTACCCATGAAGCTAAAACTTGGTTAGTGCTTGGCCAGGAAATTGTCTGTCCCAAACAACCATTTTCTCCGAAGCAGCAGATTTGATTTTGGAGGTTTTACTTCATCATCATCATCATCATCAACTTCCTGCCTCATTCCCCCGATGGTATAAATGCATAGGCATTGGCCGTTTTCCAAACCAAACCCATCTTGATAGGAATTGGCAGGGCATTTGACTGAGGGTGGCAGCAATACAGCTGACCCTGACATATCACTTATTGCACCCAGCTTCCAGCAAGAGAGGCTAAAAAAAATGTAGTATGTAAATGTTGACTTAATTTGCCCTAGATCTATTTGCCCTAATTAAGGACAATTGCTGAGCCCCTTCACTCTGCCCTGACTGGGATCAGCAAACATAATGGCGACCAGAGATTGAATCTGGCACTTATATGATCTGTGAGACTTAGATTCACTCCAGATGTTGGCACGCACCCACTGAGTCATAAGTCAGCCTTGCCTCATGATTTATTTTGTAGCTTATTTGCCTTAATACACAGTATTTGTGACTGTAATGAATTTACTGTAATGACTCCTGAGTTTAATTGTCTTTTTGAAGGGCCTGGTTCCACCCTATTTTAATGAGGGAGATTGTGTAGGCATTTGAAAACCTGTTGAATAGCAATTGATAATTGACCATTATAGTATAATTTATTTGGAATACTGCCTTTCTTTCCAATAGAAACTTTAAGCTCCTCTTGACTTCACTCTAAATAACTTTGCAACAGTGCCAAGTATTCACAGCCAGTTTTCTGATTTCCAGTGCTTTTCCTCGTCTCGGCATGGTTTCCCCTAATTTTCCAGTGTTTTTCTCCATTTTCCATGCCCTTCCCATCGCCATGTTTAGGCCAGTTCCACTCTCATTTGGTCTGCAGTTTTCTTGGTATTTCAGATCTTTCACTAAAAGCTGAAATCCACAAACCCTGAAAAAAAATGTGAAGGTGATAGCCTGAACTTTAACAAAGTGAAGCTCCTCCAGACTACACTGAAACTTGGAAGTAGTGAGTAGGAAGCTGGTGTTGCCAGAACGCTTGGCATAGTTTGTAAGTTTCTATCCATGCCAATTTTGACTACAAATGTCTTGGCTGGTGGTTATTATTAGTGTCCCAAAACTGGGAAACCCCAGCAGCGTAATAAGAATAAGAACTCTTAATCCAGCAGGATAGATAAATAGATAACAGCTATGTATCTGGATAAGAAAGAGATTCAATCTATTCTCAGCAAAGCAAAAATGGGATTCTTAAATCATGACTGAAATCATTCCAATTTACGGACAACACCTAATATTTATTGCAGTTATGAATTCTAGGTTTGTTTTCCTATTTTAAGTGCTTTAAGTTAGTAGGACTAATAAAATGGATGCATTTACTTCCAGTGAAAGGCGTGATTGTTGAATTCTGAAGTTAGTGATTTAGATGGGCTGAGCTCCAAGCCACAAAGCCTTGTGCCTAGGACCGATCTCCATGCCTCTTGGCAGGGCAAAAGACTATAAACATCTTAAATCCCTGAAGAAACGGGCAAGCACCACATACTACAATCCTTCGGGACTCTGGCCATGCATTTGCTGCTTAATCTTCTGCAACATTTCTTGCATCCGCCGCAACTGGAAGACAAAAGAATGAAAATGATTTTGCGCAGAAGTAAAAGGTGTCCTCTTAATCCTTCCCCACATCCTTTGAGGGCTGTAACTGGGTCCTTTACTGCTTGCCAATAATTCAAAGTGGTTTTACCCCAATGGCAACATAGGGCATTATGGCCAGCTTTGAACTTGTCCTCACTCCTGAAGTTCACATACACGCATTTTCCCACAGATGTCACGTAATGGCAGGACTCTTGGCTAATTTCGACTTACTTGGTAACTCTATGATCAGCTGTAACATTCCACCACTTAAAGAAAGATTTAATTTATATAGTATCTTTCCTCCCTCTGTATTGGTGATTGAAGGAAGCCATAAAGAAAAAGAGGCAGGTCTAGATCAATGGAAACCAAAACAAAAGTTTTCTGGTGAGCTGCCCACTCCTCCTTCCAACACACTCAAATCGATTGTCCTTTTCTAAATGGATTCATTCAGAGGTAATTAAAAATTGAGAATCCGATACTTCATTTTAAGGTGTGGCTTTACAACACATTTGTTGTATTTATATTTAAATACGATATGCAAAGAAGTGAATACGCAAATTGACAGGTTAAGTGTCATCAGAATCAAGTCTTAAATGAAACTGTTCAGAACATGAAGTATTAACCTCTGTTGACCAGTTTGATTGATTATCACCAACTCCTCTGGTTCTCTGATATGGACACCTTTTACTTCGCCTCAGATTGGACCTTGCTAGAATATGTGCCTCCAAACCATCACCATTGTGATAGAGATCCTCAGCAAATTTGCAGCCAAATAGGATGATAACATAAAAAGAGGTCTGTATTAACACAGGGTTTACAATTCTGAACTGCAGTGGGTGGATGAAATCTGTAGTGGCAAAGTTCTCTGATGGATAAGCCCTTAGATTGTGCTGGTTTTTGTTTCATTGGTCTCCCAGTGAAAAGTAGCAATAGCCTTGGGAATCTAAATTGCCCTCTTAACTTGTAATCATAGTGATGTTCATCAAACATAATAAAGTGCTGCCCTAATTGTGTCTGCAATTCTGTCTTTGAGTAAGTTGCTCATTAACTAACTATCTTACTGTCATAGTAGGAGATGCATACTTCTCCTGGACAACTGTGATGAGTTAGTGTTAAGTTAATTTGTGCATTTACGTCATTAATAATGATTTAGACCCTCTAATCTTCAGCATACTAATTATAATTTTAATTCTCCTAGTCCTACAGATCTTAAGGCATCCACACACAAAAAATGTTAATTCAACATGCACATTTCTTACCTCTTCATCCTTCTCCCGGATTATTTTCTCCGTCTCGTTATCTGTCAATCCCGATATGAGCGGAATCGGGAAATCTGTGCCACTCTCTCTGGTTAGTTTGCTGAAAATGATTAGAGGGACATTTATGTGAGGCTCATGTAAGGTTAATCATACAATAGAGAGCTAAGCTGAATATAGAAAATACTGTGGAGTCAACAAAAAGGGAATAAGAGAAATGAAGAGACTGTATGAAAATAGATTAGCAGCTAACATAAAGGGAAATCCAAAAATGGTTTTCAAACATGTAAATAATACATGATAACTAATGATAAAAGTGTAGTCATGTGTAACTTAAACATGGAGGCTGAAGTCCTAACTGCGATTTTTGTTTTGTTATGATGTGAGAAATAGTTGCTGCCAACGTGCTGGTAAAGAAAGAGGCAGCAGTGATATGGAGAGGATAACAATAAAGTGTTATTTAGAAGTTTTACTGCATTTAAAAGTCACCCAGTCTGGACAGATTGATGCATTGGATATTATTGATAAGATTAAGCATTTAAATTGTTGAGAGTCTGGTCATAACTTTTCCAATCCTTGCTGGATATGAGCTGAAGATAGAAGCATAGAATCCCTACAGTGTGGAAGCAGGCTATTTAGCCCATCAACCACTGACCCTCTGAAGATCATCTCACCCAGACCCACCCTGCTTCCCTATCTCTGTAGTCCTGAATTTCCCAGCACCAATCTACCAGCCTGCACATCTTTGGACTGTGGGAGGAAAATGGAAAACCCATGCAGACATGGGGAGGATGTGCAAACTCCACACAGGTAGTCACCCAAAAGGTGGAATCAAACCCGGGTCTCTGTTGCTGTGAGGCAGCAGTGCTAACCACTGAGCCACTATGTTGTCCTACAGATAACAGGCTAGACAATTGCAAATGCTTACTAATATTTAAAAATGGAAAATGCATACAGACCAAACAAGTTAATGCTAGTGCTATGAAAACATTTAAAAACAATGATCAAAGCCAAAAATTATTTGGTATTTGAGTCTAATAAAGAAAAGTCAGCTGAGATTTGTGAAAGGAAGATTGTGCGTGGCCAATTTATTGATGAGATAACAGAGAGAATTGAGAAAGGTGTTGAGGTTGTGCATCAAAAAAGCACTTAATGAAGTACCGCATAAGAGGCTTGCTGCAGAATTAAAATCGGTGGATTTGAGACTGGCTAAGGAACAGAGAGCAGTGAACATTGGAGGGAAACTTCAGTTGATTTGGCTCTCTCTGGTTTCCTTTGAGATGACATTAGAGTTAATATAAGATCTAAGGCAGGCTCGGCTGCAAGAAGGTTAACTCCCAGTGGCTGAACCAAGCCCTTTCTTTCTGAATGCTAATAACCTAGAAATGGCTGTATAAGGCATTGTTTCAAAAGCTGCAGGTGACCTAAAACTTTGAAGTGTAGTTAAAGGTGTGAAGGACAGGAAAGACACTGGTCAAACATCAAGGCAAAAGACAACTGAAATTTAACACAGGTGTATATTGTAACACAAGCGTGTATAGTGATATACTTTGGGGGGAAAAATGAGGAGGGGATATAATGTACAAACTAAATGACAATTTTATAGGGGGTCATGATAGGAAAGGTCTGAGGATGTATGTGAAAAAAAACTTTGAAAAACAGAAAATTAGAAAAGCAGAACAGTTGAGACTCAAAAGATATCCATTCATGCTTTGTGTCTGTAACACTCGAAAAAGAGTTGTACACCATGACCCCACTTTCTAGCTTAGCCTGTGGGTTAAAGGATTTCAAGTGCACTTGCAAACATCTTTTAAATGTGAGAAGGATATGTGCCCCTACCACCCTTCCACCCCAGTTAAAAATTTCTCCTCAACTCCTCTCATGGTATTTTTGGTTCCAAGCAGCTTTCCCTGCCTTTCATATTGTTCTGGGCAGGCAAGCAAAGATGGTTAGTCTTTTCATGTGATTTGTAACAAGTTGCCCACATAACATCCCAAACTCTTTTTAACTGCCTGCAGTATTCATGGAGGCCCGTGGTTTTCACACCTCAAGCTCCTTATCAATTAAGGTCTTTGATTGAAGGAATGCCATCCAGTCAATGGATCTTATTGTTTTGGGTCCAGTGACCCTTCTTCAGAATTTCTGTCTTTGCTTTGGATTGTATTTGCACTGGTACAAATGATCAAACTTCAATTTTCTTTTTGTTTTGAATACGTCTGAGAATGTCTTCCTTTCGTCTCTTTGGAGGTGCTTCCAGTCTAAATCCACAAAGAGCAAGTCGAATGATTCTCGGTTTCTAAAATGGACTCAATCTTGAAACTCAGTCCACTGTTTAACAATATAACTTTTAGAACAGTTTCCAAAATTAACATCATGACTCTCGATCATGATAAGTGATTTATACAAATCTAGCTTAAGCTTCCCTGCTTATATTTTATCACTAAATCGATCAATAAATCCTGTACTTCTTAAACACCTGATCTACCTGTCCTGCTAATTTCAGGGATACATGGACATGCACTCCAAGGTCCCTCTGTTTTTTCACACTGTGCAGAATTCTACTATTTATTGACTGTTTGTTTGCCTTGATTTTCACCCTCAGATGTATTACACTGCATGTCCTGGATTAAATATTTTTTGCTATTTGTCTGCTCTCTGTCTAGTCCATCGATATCTTCCTGCAGTCTATACCTTTCTTTCTCACTATAAATATCATTGTCAGTTTTTGTATCATCTCCTAATACTTTAATCATGCTCCTCATATTCAAGTCTAAATCATGGATTCAAAGGACATAAATCAATGGACCTCGCACTCAGCTCCAGTGGAACCCTATTCTGAATAGCAAAGTTACAAATTCGCATTGACTATTCATCTTGCCACTGAGTCAATTTTGAATCCAACTTGTCACATGAACTTTGGAGCTCTAAAGCACAATCAGCTTTCTAACCAGTCTGCCATGTACCATGTCAGAATAATTGCTAAAATCCATCAAGACTACACCAACATGTTTATTCCCATCAAACTCTTTGTCTCCTCTTTATAAAATTCAACAACTGTCCCTGAACAAACATGTTGATGATCTTTGATTAATTCATGACTTTCTAAATGTCAACAAATACTGGCCCCAAGGTTTATTAGCAACTTTCCACCATGGAATGTTAGTCTGACATGATTTGCCTGTCGCAACATCTTTGCTGTCACTTATTAACCCATATTCTAATAAAAGACAATTAAATTTGTTTCAGAATATTGGCTTGGATTCTCACCAAGTCAGGCTGACATAGGGAACACTTTAAAATGGCAAGCACGTCCTGATTCCGGGAATCCACTCCTCATTTCCAGGCTTTCCAATTTTCATCAACATGCAATTTTCAGATTCTGTCGTTTGGGACATTTGTTCAATTGATCAGTGATTAATTTTACAAATAAAAGAGCTTTTAAATTTAAGAAGTTGTTAATATTGACAATTACCTGCAGTAAATCTGTATTGCCCACCCAAAGATTCTTCGTCAGAGTTTGGGGGAGTCTTTAACAATGTTGCAACACGATTGACCAAAGAAAACTGGGTTGTAGCAGTGGCCGGGGGCAAATAGTCTCTGGCAGGTTACTAGTTTGAAGCGGGACATTCCTGCTGGCTCGGGCAAGCTGTTGTATGGCAATAACTGAGACCACTAGATGGCGCAGCATTCTTTTGTCCACACAACCATTTCTCTTTTCAGTCTTGGGAGTTGAGCAGGAGCTTTCACAAGAATAATTTCAAATGCCATTTGACATTGTTATTTTACTATTGCGCACTCTAGTTTTTTTTTAAAAAGTACCTTTCTTTATATTCATACTCTTGATGTGTCTTGATGCAAAACATTAACAAACATTCAAACTCAGTATATCTGTTGTCCTACCTTTTACAGTGATCAATTTTATTTCCCATAACCTGGTGTTAGGGTTACCCATGGCTGAAGCTGCCTAAAATGGCTGAAAGTGATTCTCAGTTGACATTAAAGGGCTGGGGAAGATTTTTGGCTACAAAGGCATTTTGCCTAGTTTGACATTTTAGGTTAAACTAGCAGCTGGAACAATTAAAATATTTATAGAAGGAGTACATCCAAGGTAATGAAATTAAAATAACACACAAAGGGTCTTGTGAAATGCAGAAAATGGACTTTGTTGATGCAGTAGCAAATGCAGTTGCTAGTACAGAGATAGTTTGGTAGGGAACGTTGTTGAGAAAGGCTGATAGAAGCTTCCATACCAAGCTGGTCCAAAGTCTGAGAGTGATCATGGAGGGTAGGGTCTGAGTCACAACAGTTAGGTCACCCACCTTGCCCAGGTAACTGTAACCACAGGTTGTATACATTTAAAAATTGGTGTTTTAAGTATTCAGGCATTAAGGGATTTAACTGCATTCCAATGGGTATTCAGATAGGAGACCCCATGCTGTTGGCATAATAATAACTGATGCAGGAAATAAAGCTTGGAATGTGACTGAATAAAACATGTTATGAAGGCCCAAGTATAAGTGGTAAAGGGTCTGGTAAACATCACGAGATCATGGGAGACTCCGAACTATCCATCAACTGATCACACAGTCACATGCTTAACCTGATTGGATGTGTATGTAATCAATTACTAAGGTGATTGGTTTGTAACAACCAAAGGCGGGCTAAAAGCAAATGTATAAAAAGCAGACGTTTTCCTTTATTCCGTGAAAACGCTTTTGGATCGAGATGTTTTCTTCCCACTGCTATGAAACAATAAAGTCCTTTGACAAAAAAAATTGCACCCAGGTGTTAAGAGATTCACTTAGTCATTCCAATCCAACATCCAGCTACATTTTAAGTTCATAATAAAACTAGAGAACACTCTAAACAAAAAGGAGAGGCTGCAGGCTCTTGCCTATTGAACAAAGTCTGTATCAATCTGTTTTCTACCAGAATGTCTTAATGAAATCTTCCCGTTTCACTTTTCAGTTCTGTTGCACATTTGGCTCAGACATTTATCAGAATTTCTACTGGATGACAGGCAGATGGCTTGTGAAATGTCTTTACTGACTGTCTTATTGAGTGATACGGTGAATAGACCATATGCGAGTCCAAGACTTTGTTCAGGTTCATTTTGCAGCGAGGACTAGAGTGTGTTCCTTGTACCTAGTCTTCTGCTCGCATTTCTGCTCTGATTTTCCAATAATATGGGAGAAGTTTTCGTTCCCGTGCAAGTTTGGTCTCATCTTGCAATTCACGTGCAATTAGCTAGGAGAGAGGCAACATTGACTCTTTGTCTATGAAACAAGACAGTTTCACACCTAACTGCTGTGTTTTGGGTTTTAGTCATGTTTCTGACTGTGCTGTGATTTTAGTGGATTGGGTGAAGTGAGGAGTGGAGTTAGTTATCCAGTACATATGCTAGAATTAGGATCTACTGAACTATGCGCTGTTATCAAATTTTACCAGCAACTCTGCAATGTAAGCATTGATCTTATTGCCTGGGCCAGAACCCTGCTGGTTGTACTCAGGGAAGTACATTTTCAATTCCTGGGATAGTGATGTCAGTTTTAGGGAAAGTGGAACAATCTGAGAGCAGTGTTCTGACAAATCATATAACTGGGGCAGTAGAAAGGGTTTTAAACTCAATAGTAAATGGCAAGGGTCATGTGAGAAGAAATGTGCTGAAATGAAGGGAAGAAATATATCATGGAGCAGAGTAACATTTTGAGAATGATAACCAAAGTGTGGCGGAAAGGGATGGAGGCAAAAATGATAAGACCGAGTTCAAAGCACTTTACCTGAATGCAAAAAGGGAAATTCAAGAGCCGGTTAGCTCAGTTGGATGGATAGCTATTTGTGATGCAGCGCAATGCCAGAGCAGGTTCAATTTCCATGCGGGCTGAGATTACTGTGAAGATTGCTACTTTTCAACTTCTTCCTTTATCTGAGGTGTGGTAACCCTCAGGTTAAACCACCAGTCATCTCTCTTCAGTGAGCCCCTATGGTTCTTAGGACTATGACAACTTTACCTGACTTAGCTAAAAGCAGCAGTACTCCTAACAAAATGGATGTATGGTAGCACGGATAGAAATATATGACCTACTAGTCATTACAAAAACATGGTTACAAGGTAATTCAGACAGAGACCTGAATATTGAAGGATACATGACATTGTGAAAAGATAAGAAACTGGAAAAAGGTGACGGGTAGTGCTGTCACTAGAGGATGTCATTACTACATGAGTTAGAGATGGCCTTCAAACAAAACATTGAGATATAGAATTGGTTTGGGCAGAAATGGGAAATTGGAAAAGTTAGAAGTCACTTTTGCAAGTCATTTATAAGCCCCCTAACAATAGTTGCAATGTGTGATAAAGTGTACAGGTAATATAAATGGAGTACACATTTATAGAAAGGTACCTAATAATCATGAGTGATTTAAATTTGTGTGTAAATTGGACAAGTCAGATTGGAAAACACAGTCTGAAAAATGGGTTTGTGGAGTGTTTTTTATGGCAATTTCTCAAAGCAGTATATTCCAGAGATAAGTAGGCAACATGTTATTCTAGACCTGATCATGAGCAAATGAAATGAGATTAATCAATAGGAGCTTCTTGGTGACAATAATCATAACATGATTGAATTTTACCTTCAGCTTGAAGGGGACAAATATGGGTTTAAGACTAGTGTTTTAAACCTGAATAAAAAGTCATTATAATGATACAAAGGCACAGTGAACTAAAGTGAACTGGGAAACCAAGTCAAAAGGCAGATCAGTAGCAATATCCTGCAGACTTTAATAACTTTTGGTAAAATATTTAAACCTGTGAGAAAAAAATGCTCTAAGAAGAATGCATCATTCATGGCTGAAAAAGGAAGTGAAGGTTAATATTAATTTGAAAAAAACCTGTACAAATCTACAAGGATTTTGTAAGTGAGAAGATTGGTCAGATTTTAAGGGCAAGCAAAAAAAAATTACTGAAAGTTAAAGAGGAAGGAGGTAATGTATGTGAAAAAGCTAGCTAGTAATATGAATATAGACTGTAAAAAGTTTTTACGATTATTTGAATAGGGAAATAAAGAGTAACTTGAGTTAGCACTGGCCCTCTAGAGAGGGTCTAAGGAACTGATAATGGGATACAAAGAAATAGTTGGATAAGCACTTTGTGTCTGTCTTCACTGTCGAAGACTTAATGTCTCAGAGATGCCAAAACATCAAGGAGAAAGGATGCAAAGGGATAAAGACAGGTTCAGTGAGTGGGCACAAAATTGGTAAATGGAGTATAATATGGGAGAAGAAGGACTTGTCCACATTAACAGGAAGAGAAGAAAATCTGTCTAATATTTAAATGGAGAACTCAGTGTTACAGTGAGCTCTGGTACATGAATCAGAAGTACTCAATACGTACATTCAGCGAGTGATTAGGAAGCTAAATGGAATGTTGGCATTTATTGTGAGGGAAATGAAATATAAAGTAGGGAGGTTTCTTCCTGCAGCTGTACCAGACCTTGGTGAGACTACACCTAGAATATCGTGTGCAGTTTTGGCCTTGTTATTTTAAAAAAAGGATATAATCACATTAAAAGTGATTCAGAGAAGGTTCATTTGACTCATTCCTGGGATCAGGGACTTACCTTGTGAAGGAAGGTTAAACAGGTTTAGCTCATACCTTTTGGAATTTAGAAGAACGGAACTTAATAGCACTGATACCAGGATGATAGTAATGGGGGAAGAGAGAACTAGTGAACACTGTTTAAAGGAGAACAGCTTTCCCTTTTAAGACTGAAATGAGGGGAATTGTTTTCTCAGAGGGTCATTGGTATGTGGAATTGTCTTCTGTAGAAAGCAATGGAATGTCATTGAATTTATTCAACGCAGAGACAAATATATTTTTGATCAATAATAAGTTGAGGGGTTAGACAAAAAAAAAATGGCGTTGAGACCACAATCAGATTAGCCCTGATCTTTTTGAATGGCCTACTCATGCTCTGAAGTCCAATGTTCCTGTGTAATCTGTGCCTATAACCTATTCTCATCTGCCCAAAGTAAATACATGATCAATGTAAACTCATATGACTGGACAGAGATTTGGTTTGTTGTACAGGTTGGTACAAATTGTGGGACATACATGATGACACTATTTACACAATAGCCCGAGTTATTTTCGACCTACATCCTGTCACATTGTCATGATATCTCGATTGTAAATATCCTTCATTTATCAGTTAAACTCCAAATGTATTTTATATAGTCACTGTTACTGTCTTCCTGTTGGCTTTTTCGATCACTTTAAAGTGGTGGGTGATGGCCACAGCACTGAAAATCAAAATCTAACCAGACTGTGTGGTAAACTGATACTGTAAGATTAATATTAAGCTTGAATTCAGAAACCTGACTAGTTAATTATTTGGCAGAGTTAATTGTCAAATTAATTATTTGGCAGAGAAAGACCTCTTATTTATAACACACCCTCAGGACGTTACATTTTATAACCAAAGGACCCTTTCTGTAATATATTTACAGCTGTTAGTGGCCCAAACAAGGCAGTTTGCCTCTGCACAGCAGGATCCCAATGAATGGTCTAAATAATCCCATCACTGACCAAGGGAGGACTCTTACCAGAACTTCAGGAAAAGAGAGTGTGGAATGAGATTGTGTGCATTTATTGGAGGAAGGATATGGCCCAATTTATGTTTGGCACAGAAGTCAATTGGATTGATAAAGATGACAGTCCACCCTAGACCCTAACTGAGGCAAACATTATAATTGAAATATCAGCATATGATGCTGGATAGGAGCAACTCTCATTTACGTAACATGTGCTGAGACATCGCAATGTGTTGTACAAGAAATGGATGATGATGGCCACTATCATTAATTGGAACAATAAGGGAGTCAGTTTCTGCACAGCAAGAACCCCCCCAAAACAGCATGTCAAAACGCACACCAGAGAATCTGTATTTGGCAGTGCACTCTTCCTGTATCCCTTCCACAGGAAAATACAGCCAGTTTGCCTTTTTGCAAAGTATCAACTTCACTCGATTATGGGCTTGTGGCTTCTTTCCTTGGGCAATATTTCAACTACCATGGTACCTGCTAGAGTTTGATTCGATGTCAGGGTTGAGGACACACGAAGCAGCTTTATGTCAGTTGTGTCTTGCTTGGTGCTGGATTTTTTTTTCTTATTTCACTCACAGGTTGTGGTCATCACTGGCTAGACCAGCATTTATGGCCCATCCCTAACTGCCCAGGGGGCAGTTAAAAGTAAACCATATTGCTGTGGGTCTGGAGTCATATGTAGGCCAGACCAGGTAAGGATGGCAGCTTCTTTCCCTACAGAACATTAGTAAACCAGATGGGTTCTTCTGACAATTGACAATGGTTTCATGGTCATCAAATGGACTTCTAATTCCAGATTTTTATTGAATTCCACCATCTGCCATGGCACAATTCGAACACGGGTCCCCAGAACATTACCTGGGTGTCTGGATTAACGGTTCAGTGACAATACCATCAGGCTATTGCCTCCCCTTACAATGGTTATCAGGGTAAAACTGACTATATGTGGAGATAGACTTCCAAATGCTGGAGATATCAGACAGGAGACACCTGAAAAATATTTGGCTGAGGCATGAGAGGGTATTGGGAGAGTTTGCAGAAGGTCTTCATTTTGATAGAGAGAAGTATGCAGAAACAGGACAATTCCATGCTTTGGACCATTGCCTTATGGATTTGGATTAACACCTGGGCTGCAATTTAACTGCTTAATGAGATCTCACACTTGTCAACTGTAAGCTGGGGTTCAAAAGGCAGGTTGGCTGATTTATGACCATTTGAGGTGCAGGGGCAGCAACAGTGGCTATAACATCTTGCACCTGCTGAACACCTTTAACAAGGAGAGCCATCCTGCGGTACTCTGCAGAGGTAAAAGGGAAAACAATGAACATGATTTGCTGAAGAAATTGGTTTCAGAGGAAGCAATCATGTGGAGTGACAATGGTACTTAGGGAGATAGTTCATTAGGCATGACCAGTAACACTGGGGAAAATGCAGGGAGGTAAGGGAGGGGAAAGTGGGAGGTGGGTGTAAACAGTGAGGTGATGACAGAAAGAATATACAAGACACTGAAGATCACACTTAGAGGAACAGACATATCAGAGTTAGGAAAGGAGCCAAAGCTACGGGGAGAGTTTAAGCATGAGCAAGCATTTTAAATGAGGCATTGGTGGACCAGGACACAGTTAAAATTCATTGGCACTGCATGATGGAACAAGCCACAAGCATTTGGATGAAGTGATCTTTTTGGAGTGTGAGCGTTGAGAGAGCATTACAAGATTTAAGCTCCGCTATCACAACGGCATGGATAAATTATGGGTGAACTTGAGGCAAAGGTGAATAATGTTACAAAAACTTGGGGAGAATCAGTGAGAGAAGCTAAGGTTGGACTTGGCTGGTGGGGTAGGACAAGGGACGTGACTTTAGCTGTCAACAGTTAGCCCAGCTCACAACAGTGGCTAAGGGTGTTAGGCTGGAGAGCAGTTTATTCCTCATCATTTAAATGTTAAAAGTAAAAATCAGGAGGAACACATGAAGGAGAATGTGGAATGTCCTTAGCAGGCCAAGCAGCA